>VYXF01006757.1:957893-1006947 GCA_013397295.1 Polioptila caerulea | reverse complement strand
CCTGCTTTATCCTTTTGCTCTGTCTGGTCTCTGTTCCAGGCCAGCCTCAGAAGGCATCAGAGCAGTGCCTGTCTCTGAACAGATTGTCCAGAGAGGGTGTGCAGTCCCCTTCTCTTGACATACTCAAAAACCATCTGGACATAATCCTGAGTAACATGGTCTAGGGGATCCTGCTTGAGCAGAGGGGTTGGGCCCTTCCAACCTTATCCATTCCGTGATTCTGTGATTGCTTCTGTGATTCTGTGATTTCCAGCCTGAGTGTGAAAAAAGACCATGTGGGGCATGTAAGAATGACGCCCATGCATAAGCATAATATTCTGGTTTCAGATTTTGTGTCAGGCTCACAGTCCAGTCCAGGTTTACCAAGGTCACCCCAGTCTGCCAGATTTCAGGTGAATGTAGGTCAGATTTCAAGTTTGCCTGGATTCACAAAAGAAACTTGTGATTTCACACTGTAATTGCAGAAATCTCTAATTGCTTTTGTAAGGGTCCAAACCAGGAACACAGAAAGCATATCCTAGGTTCCAGAGTTTTGTTTTAACCTTAAGTTTCAGTCAGTTTTGAATTCAAAATGTCTGTTTTATACAAACAGCAAATTATCTCAGAAGAACCAAAATCACAAAATATCATTTACTGTACAACTCTGAATATTAAATTGATGGGAATATATATAATAAAACCAACATTGTTTCTAAACATGACCCCCAAAACCATCTTTTATACTAGCACATTCCTCTGGATTTGATGGATTATACTTAAAAACTGAAAACTACACCAAATCCTTTCAGTCATTCTTAGCTCTTGAAATCAATACAATGACTTAATGAATAGCTATGGGTAAAAATAACTCCTGAAAAATGCCAGCAACAAAAAAGCTAATTAATTCCAAAATAATATTTATATTTTAAAAATAGGGAAAATATGTTGTCAGTATTGCAAACCTTTTTATTCCTTTCTTAAAATAGGAAAGCCTTATAATTTTTTCTTTGCAAGTACATTTGCAAAAAAAAATTTAGAATTTTTAAACAAAAACTATTTGCATGATTGCTGCTACCAGAAGTATCTGTAAAAGCATACGCTTCTTTGGTTTGCTTATGTCCCTCTGCTTATGAAATTCTGATGAAAAGTAAAACATAATGTGCTTAGTAAGAATCAGCATTGTGGTCTAGTGGTTACTGAGCTGTATTTAGAGTTGGGGGACCCATGATCAGTGCCTGGGTCACACAATGAGCTCTTTCTGTCCTTGGGACCTCACTGTTCTCCATCTCAGTATCTGCTTTTGCTCTTTTGTCCCTCTTTCACATCTAGACTGTGACATGTTCCAAGCAGGACCAGCATCAGGATCTCCATGGGGTGGCACAGCACACACCACAGAGGATGCCAGTTTAAGCAGGGGTGGTAATGCATCCAGCAGGAATAAACTCTCCCTGGCAAATTTTAGAGTTGACTTCCATCTTCTTTTGCCTCCAAACACAATTCATGACACTGAGCTGAAATTCCCAGCCTAAGTGAGTTGATCAGACCTGGAGCTGGTCTTCCAATGTGATAATCAGCTGCTGAATGAAGTTCTTTTATACCCTTGGCAGCAATTTTTAGGAAAATAGACTGTACCCTTCAAGGCTGCCTTTCTGTTTGGCCCTTCAGCCAGCTTCCTCCTGCACGTCTGGAGACCTCAGTGTGAACTATCACTGGAGTACTGATCCTGTCTCTACACTTGAGGTTATGCCTCTCTCACCTCACTGAATTTATGCAGCATTTCCATCCCAGTGAACTCCTGTCCATACAGAACCTTCAATTTCAGTGCTTGGCCAATGCAACTCTGCTAATAAGCAAGACCCAGGCAGTAATGTAATTGCACTGTCTCTGTCACCACCAATCCTACTCTCTCTGCCCTGTGCTCAGCATAGGACTGAAAGCACACATGGTTTTAGAGAAGGAAAATTCAGTCCTACTTTGGAGACTAGAGGAGGAGGATTTTTTTTGGATTGCTGTATCAATATATTGGATTTTTCTTCAACACTGGAGCTTTTCCTGGGGGAAAATACTTTGAAGGCTGTAATCTCTCCTGATGTAGGTATATATGATGCAGAAAGATGTGTTACACTTTTTAAAGGACAAGCTTTGAGAGCTATGAGGGTTGTTGGTGAACATAAATCAGCGTAGCTCCACGATGTTCATTATTTCTATGACAAGCAATTCAGTTAATGGTTGTAGACATGAAACTGTTTCTTCTTATGCAGCTCTTTATAGCTACAAAGAGACAGGTTGTGCATCTGCTAAGTGCATTGTGTGCTGCTAGGTGTATTTCATTAGAGCTGGGGTCAAATAAGTGATTTGGGTTTTGCTGGAATAAATACCTGGAAGTGCTGGGGAAGTTGAGCCATGCAGACAGCTCAGTTCTGTCCCATCACAAGCCTCAACATCCCTTGCTAGATTTTTTGCAAACTGGATGAAAAGCAGTGATTTATCATTATGCCAAACAGACCCAGCAAGGTCCTCCCTGTTATCGGGGGGGCTGGAAAGAAGGCTTAGGAAGCTGAAATTTTTACAGGAGTACCTATGATACATGGCCAGCTCTGAATAAAAAGAAACAGCAAAAATAAAAAAAAAGGTGAACAATAGATGCCATCCTGTGACTTGACGTGGATGCGGGATAACATCAGAGAGAGAGGGGTGAGTTCTCAGGGAAAGCCTCTGCCACCAAGCCAGCCTCCCCCCGTCCTCCAGCACACACGTCCCCATCCCCTGTCCTTTCTGGAATACCTTTCTTCCAGCCTCATTGTTGTGCAAGTTCATCAGCCTCCGGGCATTCTTTTTGATTTCTCGGGCATCAACAAACCTCCGGGAGAACTCAATGCCGTATCTGATATCCGCAGAGCAGCCTCCCCACTTCCAGCCCTCCTCCTGGTTGTAGTAGCCCTGTTTCTCTCGGTCACAGCCACAATTGCTGAGGTTGCCCTGGCTGCAGGCGGCCGTGACAGCGTGTGCAACCCCGGCAGCAGTAATGGCATAGGTGAACGCGGCTTCCCTGCTTCCTGTGGAGAGAAGCCAAAAGCTGATGGGTTGGCAGAAAGGCAGCACGTACTTACTAAAGCAAGCACACACGTTATCTACAGCAAGGGGGTCAGGCAGCAATGTGAGGAAGGCATTACCCCTCAGCGTGGATTTCTCATCTTACAGAATTCCACACATGTTTAAAATGCTTGGCTCAGCTCGGGCATAGCACCCCAGGTATGCAGCCATGTGATAGTCCCACGTAAACCCCTCCACCAGAGGGGAACTTGGCAATGAATCTGGACAGTGGTGAGGTGAGGCCACAAGGTTTGTTTTCACACTGTCTAGTCAGGTTTGTGAGCTGAACTTTATCTGTTTCAGATGAATAAAAAGTGAATTAAACATTGGCACTGCATGGAAAAAGAGAACTGTTCAGACAACAACAACAACAAAAACCCTAGGACACAAATGGGGCTGATTATTAATCTAACTCTATAAATCCGTGAGTGTAAAGTACTGCAAGAGAGACCTACAGAGACAAGAACTGGGTGGGTTTCATTTTCTTTCAAGGTGGAGGTTACCTCTTTCCCTTGCAGATTTCTCCTGTGAATGAGTTTTGCTGACGTGACCCTTTTCCACTCCCACTCTGACTCAAACCTCTGCATTACCATGAGTATTGACCATACAAAGGGCACAGAAGTGCCCTTTAGTGACCCAGTAGTGACAGCTCTATTTTCTCTCCAAAGCAGGTGACATACTGTCATGGAAGCACAGACTCACTTAAAAAAATAGTTTTAGAAAAAGTTGTTGTTTTTCTTTCTTTCTGTGATGCTGCTACTTGCAAAGGTCCCTGATTGCCAATTCCACGTAATAGCTGTTGATAATGAGTACATGAGGAGAGGTGAGTGGGGCCCATTCCTACACTGGCTGGCTGAGGTGCCTGTGAGGTGCAAGGAGGTGGAATGATGGGAGGGGAGGCTGGAGCCCACCCCTGCTCCCATGTGAGAGCACACTGTGTGAGAGAACACTGTGCCACTGACTTCACAGAGGGCTGGATCATGGTGCTTTGCTGCTCTGATTTATAGCATTTCCCCACGAGTTTCCTTCTCAGAGCTTTCCCCACAAGTTCCCTTCTTAGAGATTTCCTCTGTGTGTTTCTCTGGTAATAAACAGACAACCCTGTAGTGCTGCAGCCAAAGAGTAACTGTAAAGAATTTGCAGAAAGTTGCTGAAATGCTTTAATGACCACACACAGAGCTCTAGCATCATTAGTGGATTTGGGAAGGGGGAAAAAGGAACAAATTTTCCAGAGGAGCTAAAAAAATCCTGACTTAGAAGCTAGTTTTAATTTTTTAATTTTTGGATTCATAGATCTCATAACTAGTCTGGAATGATAACTCCACAGTATGGGGGGGATTTATACTTCTTATTTTCATAGATAACTTCCTGAAATATTTCATCATTGCGAGATAGGAGGAAGACCCTACAAGAAACAATCAGAAACTGAGGTTTGGCACCATTTTCTTGTTTCTCCAAAGCGATAAAAAAGACTCTTTGGGCAGGGGAAAAACAAAAGGGTTCTGTGTTCTTCAAGAAGGCTGAACTGCCATGTGCATTATTTGGGTAGCTGGTGCAGTTGTAGGACTGCCTCTGCTTTCAGACACAGCGGTGTGTACGATGTGTGCAGTCTGGGTCAGTGCTCCCCAAACCGTGGCCCACAGAACACTGGTGGTCCAGGAGGCCACGGCAAAGGGTGCACAGCTAACCCACAGAGCCGTGTTAAACTCTATTTTAAATAGTGTTTTCAATTAAAAGCTTGATGATAACGATGGCTGGTGGTCCGTAAGAAATCCTGAGGGTTGATAGCAATCCAAACCAGTTATGGAACCACTGTTCTAGTTCCTAGTGGGATCTTCACGTGTGGATATTCACTCCTCTCCCCTTTGCTTGCCAGCTGAATTCAAATCTGGGACTCTTGTTTTAAAATGTGTTCTGTGGACTTGCAGTATTTATTTCTTTCTTCTTTTTAAAAAAATTCTATTTCCAATCTATAAATTGAAATATTGGAAGTATGGGATGTGATTGAAGCTATGTATATGGACACAGTTTGCTTTTCTTCAGGATGAGGGTGAACAACAATGCAAAATCAGGCCCAGAGAATTTTATGGTCAGATACCTTTGAAGTACACGTAGAAAGGCTTATGAATAAGAAGAAACTTATTCCTGTGAGGGAACATAGCATCTGTGACCTACAGTTCAGTAGATTTACTCAGAGATTTAGTGGCAGTTGCTCATATTTTGTGTTTAAGCTCAATAAATTCCCCAAGTCTCCAGAGTAAGAGGTAAGACATTTTATTATGGCCACTGTGTCTGTGACTTCTTCGTAAATTTTCACACATTGCTTCCCTTGATTAATTTTATAAAGTGGAAGAAAATAATGTCTTTATCTTCTCTTCTCTCTCTCTTTCCTATTATACCCCTGGCTACCATCAACAATAAAGGAAAATATCTTTCCTATATCCATTTGAGAGCTATAGCAGTGATGGCATTTTCTCAAGTCATGGGATAATATCAAATGGAAACCACACTGACTCTCAAGAGATAACTCTCCTGTTTCAATGCAGATCTAGAAAAAGGTCTCAGAAATTAGCAAGTTAAGTTGTCCTGTTAAAAATTAATGTTTTAGCAGGACAAAGGAGGATTAGCATTTTTTTTAACTAGAGGATGTTTTAAAACTTGCCCTGTGTTCCTGAACAGTTCACTAAGGTCCCAGGATCAGTGGAGTCTATCAGAAATTGCTGATGGGGGAGGGAGGGGAACCTCAAATAATGAATGCTGTACACAAAGCTTTCCATTAGCATGTCATCACTTGGAATCAGTTCTAAGCAAGTCTTTGTTAGGCAGCTAAAAATATTTAAGTAATGATTGCTTTGATACCTTAACAGAGAACAATAATCTCATTTCATGGAATTTTCTGAGATTTCAAAAATATTCTTGGTCTGCAACAAAAAGGAGACAAGTCTTTCCAGAAATGTTCACAAAATGAAGATATAGGTAGCAGCAGTTTTGGGATTTGGCCCAAATTTGAGGCTAGATTTTTCTTTTTCCTGTGACTATCCTGATTATCTATTATTTGGCACTGTATACACTCAGTTTCTCAGTCTCAGTAGAAAATTTTTATCTGAATTCCAAAGCTTTCAAAAATATAGACCAGAATAATTCTGTTGAGATTTTTATTTTGGTGAAAAAGACACTGCTTTGGCTTTTATTGCAACCCTTGGATTCATCCATTTCTCTGTTAGAAATGCCTGCCTTGGTGCCAAAAATGACAGTTCTGACTTTATTCCCAAAGCATAGAAGGGATGTTTTCACGAGTAACATGAACTAATAACCACCTGATCTGATAACTGTCTGATCTAATGACTCCAAAAGGAGATGACTGCCAGTATTAATTAAAATTAGGCCTTTATTTTCTTTGGTGAAGGTGCTCAAGGCCACTTCTAGCAATCTGCCAGGCCATCAGAGGAGTCTGTGGTTTGCCAGTCTGAGTTACTACGGTTTTCTTGAGTTCATTTGCATTCTCACAGAGGACTGTACTTTAAAAGTGCTCTAATAGCCAGCAATGCAGGCAGCTGCTGCTCAGACAGACAGATATTGGGCCACTGATCCCTTGGTGCTTGTCTTCTGGCAGATAGGCAGGGAGGAACCTTTATCTGCTGCTGGAGTCCTGGAGTAGCTGATATTTTATCCCTCATTTAGATGTCATTTCTGACTAAGTTTTAGACTTCTAACTGAGCACAAAACTTAGTATGGCTTGGTGTGGAAGTTCTTACAGGTTCCACGATTGCTGTAGTTTACCAGACTGGAACATGCACAGATTCAGCAGAGCATTTTCAGCCTGGAGCCACGATCAGCTGAGAATCACACAGGCTGAATACATGCTCAATAATTCAGGTGCAAGCACAGGGTTAAAGACTTAACTGTTCCATGGCTATTTGCAAGACATTTATTTGTCAGGGTAACTAGATGAGAATTCTGCTGTTGCACACACCCTGAAAGGACTCGTGTCAGCAGCTAGATGAATAAGGCAGCCACTGAATGTCAGCTATTAGAACTGTAATTTAACTTGAAATATTAAACTGCAGAACATACACAGCTTGGCCAGTAATTTCCTAGATCTTGCATCAGCAATGAGAGAAAAGAAGTACTACACACTGTTGTCAAACAAAACAAATTCTTCATGCACTTACACAAGACACCAGATTGATTATATGACAAAATACAACACAGGTCAATGGGAAAAAGAAATGAACCACAGCAGAACTAAATTTTTTTTTGACAAACATACCCATTTCAACAAGTCTGGTAAGCTGATGACAGATTGAGTAATTTTTTATGGCAAAAGACAGAAGATAAATCTAGATGAGTAAACTAAAACTCAGACAACAGAACCCTAAATAGTGTTGGATGAAGACTTTTACAGACAAGTTTATTTCCTTTGTAATTTTGTATTTTTTTCAACACATATATTAACAATCCTCAAGGAAGATAGTGCAGGCTCTTCTTTTTGGGTTTGTTCCAAGGGCTATACAAGTCAGATGCAATTTTTTCACTGTCTGGAGCAGATCCTTTATTTGCATTTTCTGTGTAACTAACTTTGAGCTTCTTGGTTAATAAAAACAGGGACTAATTTAATATAATTTGATTTTTCTGTCCCTCCAACTTTCTGTACCCAGTGCTACATGTCAGAACTAAAAGCCACTGAGACCCCTTTGTACAGACAGAAAAAGAAAGGCAGAAGAACAGGAAATTCAGAAGGGTCTCTATTCTGTCAACCCTGACATAGACTAATAAGTCAGATGCTCCTCACAACAGCTTTTATTCTTCCTGTTCTTAAGGATCTTCAGTAGAGGAGGTTGCAGGGTCTAGTCCAGTACCTCAGGACCCCTACTGGTGTGTATTGCACCAAAATTAACCTGAAGCTGTCATTCTGAGTGCAAACCCACTGCTTCTTTCTCTAGAGCAGCCAAGAGCAGGTTATTCCCTCCTTCTGGTAGCAGCCTTGATATATGTAAAGACTTCCACCCCTTCCCAGATGTGTTGCATCATCAGTTTTTGCCCAGCCTCCCCAAGAGCTCTGCTCCTTCCCCTGCTCTCCCAGCTGGCTGGTTGGTGTCACTGAAGATGTGACAGGGTGCTGCAGCTGAGGTCCTGCCTCCTTGGGGCCAGAGCAGGAGCCCTTCATGTGCCTTGTGTGCTCTAGTCCTGTTTATTCCTGCCAGCATTCCTTATTTCACAGCAGCAGGACACTTTTGACTCTTACTCAACGCGCAGCCATCTTCTGTGCAGCTGCTCTCCCACCAGATGTTTCCCATCTCGCATTTGTGCAGAGGATCATTCCCACATACAGATCTTTGCCTTTCTGATTCGCCTCCTCTTTCTTTGCTTTAACTTTTTTCTTCTTTTCTGGATCACTTATCCATGTTCATGTTCAATTGTGACCTCAGCTTCCTCCAGTTTCCTCGTAGTCCTTCCCAACATGATATAATTCATAAATGCAACATGCACAGCTTATTCTCTTGATCAAGTCAAGAGTATAATGCTGACTGGTAGCAGCTCCAGCACAGATCACAAGAAACCTAGTCAGCACACCTTTCCATTTTGATCACTACCCTCCAAGTACGACTTCCAGATGGTCTGAACCCATGTGGCGTGTTCTTATTTTTCTTATGAGAATGTCACATAAAGCAGTGTCAAAAGCTCCCTTTAAATCCAAGATCCATGGTATAAACTGCTTCTGCTCTGCCTCTGAGGCCCTGGGTGGCCAAAGAAGGAAATTATATTGGTTTAATGTGATTTGTTCTTGACAGATCTTGGTTGACTCTTATTCATGTCCTTGTTCTTAGTTATGAGCTTCCAAATGGGAGTATGTTCCCATATTTTTTCATTTACTGAAGTTTAAGCTGATTGGTCCCACAATTCTTTTCTTTTACTCTCTTTTTTTCCCTTTTTTTAGACAAAGGCAATACATTTGTCTTTTCAATTCTTCTTAATTAGACTTCACCAGTTTCCAGCACTAGTGGCTGTAAGGACAACCAGCTATACATTGACTCCATTAAATGCTCTGAGATGAGGGACAGCTAACTGGAAAGCAATCAACACAGACAAATACTGCTCTGTAATGCTCAGAGGGTGTTCCTCTGTTGATGGCATTAGTTTATAATCATCTGCTCACCATTCACCTGTTTAGTGAAGTCTGAGGCAAGAAGTGTTTGGCCTTGTTGATATTATCCTTGGTGTGTGCTCTCCTCAGAGGTCCACTCCACTGGGCAGTGGATCAGCCTTTGCTCTACATCTCCTACTCACTGACAAAGTACTACTAACTCATTGACTTCTGTGTAGCCTTCTGTCAAAAAAAAAGAGAATAGGTATAACCATCCATGGTTGTGGGGTTCCTTTGTAGCACCCATGCTCAGAAGTGTTCCTGAACACTGAACTTGAATATCTTACTGGCAGGACCTCCTGGTCAAGTCTGATGGAGCCTGCTGATGGTCATGTTCAGTAAAGTTCTCTTTACAGTGTTCATTCATTTCACTTTTCTTCCTTAAAGCCCTTACTTTCAACTACAGTCTAATTAAAATAGTCATTTAATTTTGTTTCATCCATATAGGTCTGTTTAGTTGAACTAGAGCTAGAGCAGGGGTGATTACAGCAGCTCCTTCCCTGGCTCTCTGTGGTGTCTATCTTCAATTACACGTGGCCAGGACAGAGAAAATTGCAGATCTCAAAGCTGAGCATGTGTAGTGATATGACATAATGGTTTATTTACAGATTCTTCTCTTACTCAGCATTTTTCATCTCCAGGCTCCCACCAAGTTTTTATGGCTGGAGGTGCCAGGATCTTGGCTGTCAGTTTAGAATTGCTCTGTCAACTGGATTGTTTTCTGTTGCTCATGTGGGTTTGTCAAATCTTCTTTTAGAATGGGCTGTACATGAGCCAGAATTATTTCACACTAGCCTTATGGCAGCTTCTTGCTGTCATTCTTTATATCCTTCTGAAAGCACATCTATTAAAAAGAGATACTTGTTCTGCCTCTGTTTTTCACATTTTTTTGAATATTTTTTGAATGTCATGGTTATTTTCTATAGGCTTGGTGTTGCTTTCCACAGTGATTTCTGTAATGAGCCTTCCAAGGATTTACAGGGATTTTTTACTTAATTTACCCCCTAATTTATTCAGTAAAGTCCTGGCAACCTTAAACAACAGTCAGCATTTCTGTTCCAGTGAGCATAGTTCTGTTTTGGTTTTGACTGTCTTCTGGCAAAATGTCCCTTGGTGAAGTTTTCTGGGACAGTTTCTGTGAGGTTAGTGAGTTTTCTATAATCTTTGAAAGGATGTTTAACAATGCCCAGAGAAATATGAAATATTTGGGCTCTCCGCCATAAAACTGTATTTGCCTTATCAAATATTTCTTACCAGCTCACCCTCAAGAAGCAAATTTTATCCTATTCTTACAGAAAATGGTGAAGTTGAGTTTTGGTCCCAAAGCACCACTGCTTGTTTTTTCCAAAGTGAACTCAGGCCGTGGTGCTGAGCACACATTTAAAGAGTGCAGGGGAGCATGGCTTGGGGAGCACGAGGGGGCAGTTCCCAGATGCACTGTGCCTTGGAGGGGAGCCTGTGTGTGTCACAGACGGCTGTGCTTTCACAATGCTGCTGCCAATACTATCAGAGCAGCTTGTGGGAAGCAAGAGCTGGAGCAGAGAGATTGTCTCCTGCCTCTGTTCCCTCCTGGACCTGCTGATGTCCCACTGTGGCACTCAATGATTCCTTGCTGAATGTTTGGTGCCTTTTCTTTTCAGCAATGACAAGAGGTTTGATATGTTATAGTCTATGAAAGTTCAGCTGGAGACATCTTGCAGTGTACTGAGGTTTAAAAAAGTTCTTTGCACTCCTTGCCAGAAAGCATGGAATCCTTAAGGCATCCCAGAGAAACTTTGTTCTAAAGTATGCCAATGTCCTTAAATTAAATGGGTCTTTGAGGAGCCAGATGTGTTACATATTCTATTCTATTCCATTCCAATCTAATAATTTGACTGTCTCAATGTGTTAACAACAGTTCTTAAGCAGGATTTGACAATGCATTACAGTATCCCTTTTAAAGAGCATTTCACAGAGAAAAATAAGCAAAATATTTAGGGAAAAGAGAAGGGAATCCATAACTATGTGGGCACACATCTTTATCTTTTCTTTTTTAGGTTTTCTCTTAATAGTATTCTTGCATTATAGTAAGGCCTGTTAAAAGTTTCTGAGGTACCTGGGTGGTGCTCAGCAAGGGAAACATTGTCCACTAGGATTGAAGAAGTAGAAAAGATGCTTGCCACATAATAAAAAACAGAAGGAAAAAAAAAGCAGAAAAGAAACCTCCACTCTGAACTTGGGAAGAAAATAGAGGACAGTACTACCAACCCCATTTTTAAAGCACATTTGCTTTCAAGATAACTTCATGCTCTGTTTAATGAGAGACAAGAGCAGAGCAGGTGGCTACCATAACCACTGAGATTTTCATGTGCAAAGACTTTGGAGGCTTGAGGCTTCCATGAGTGAATTGGTTCAGAATGGATTCACTCGAGGTAGGATCCTACCAATCTAAGTTATTCTGTGATTTTAGGACTGTATTTCACTTTGCTGTGGACTCCTTTTCACAGATACTCTGTCATTCCTTCTGTTATACTAATGAATATTAAAAATCAACTACCATGCAGAACCAGACTTTCTCAGTGGACTTTTTGCTGGGTCAGTATTTTAATTAACATAAATCATCTCAGTGGTCTGACATAATTGTACTGTGTTGAAAAGCACCTCTATAAAAATAAATCAACACTGCCATTTTCATGAGGTCATCTTTTCCTCTGCTATCTTATGCCATTTCTAACCCAGATAACAAATCCCCAAGGGCAGTGGTCATGCCTGTATTCTTTTGTAAATCACTCTGCATACCTGTCCTTTGCTGTAGGAACATGTTAAATAACAACATCTTCTAAAGGGTCCACTGAATTATGGGTTGTTGTAAGCACCAAGCTCCAATACCTGGGCATGCCACAGTGTCTGTGGAGGGGTTTCTGTATAATCTGCAGATGACATTTCTGATCTTACTTCTTGAGGTGGTTTAGTTAAATCATGAATATTACCTGAAAGTTCTGTGCAGAGCCTATGAATGGGCCAGTGCAACTTTGCCAGAATTATTGAATTACAAATATCTGAGTGATCTGGACAAAATTGGTGTTAGACATAAATCTGTTTCTGCAAGAGGCAGTCCTTGCCTTCAGGAGACACATCTTTCAGCTGGAGAGGGCAAAAGAAGAGAGATCTAACTACCTCTCTTCCACAGGGGCACGAGGAGGTCAAGGTATGTACCCAGAGGTCAGACAGACCTGCAAGAGGACAAGCTGTCCTCTTGTTGGATTCTTTTTGTGGGGAGATAACAGAGTAATTCAGTTGCAATCTTCTCAAGTGACAACTGAAATACAAATTCAAGCCAGGGAGAATATCCATGGAGCTGCATGGTGGGACAGGAGCCCTCTCAGAGAGGAGCAGCAGTCCTGGGACTGGGAATCCTCTGCTCTGCTCTGCCACTGCTCAATACAGTATTGAACGGGACATCTCCTGCCAGGGACACAGAGGGGTCTGACACAGCAGTGCTCAGCATCCCAGTGCCTGCCAGAGAAGGACAAGGCTGTTGGAGTCCACTCCTCACACTCACACACATCCTCACATGCCATACCTGCTTAGCACGGATCCACATCCTTCTTTCACTTTCAATTTGGAAAAAATAAGTGACTAAAAAATAACTAATGTGTCTTCCCAGAAGAATTGCTGAGGTTCTGTTTGTTCTGTTTCAGAGTGATTTCACATCCCCATTTGGAACTGACAACATTTCTTGACTACTACTGAGATGTGTGCAGCTTCAAGCTGGATCTTCTGTTTGTCAGCATAGACTTTTTTCTTGTACTCACTTTTGTTAGCCCACACAAATGTTTGAGATAGATAGATAGATAGATAGATAGATAGAAACAGATAAATCTAGAAGCCTCCTTTTGGGAACACCTACAAAGCAAGCGTAGCCCAGGACATTTAGAAAGTATGAGATACTGCTTTCAGACTAGGTCCTGGTGTGTATGGGATACAAAATAATTTACATCTACAGGGCAAGAGCTAATCACCTAGAGCTAAATCTGCAACAGGGTGTTGGCTCTAGAAGCCTGTCTTTTAGATGTTCTTCCACATAGCATTTTCCATGTGGCTGGCACAAAAATTCAGCCTCACCAAGCACTGTGAGAATCAGAAACCAAAAAAGCAAGGCTCCCAGAAGGTATCAAGCTGTACGGGGAAGCCCCAAAACTGGCAGTAGAAAATGCAAAGGAAGGGAGAGTCTAAACTTATCCCACCAGAGTTAAGCCAGATTTTCCTGCACAGGGAGTCTTTCCAAATATGCTGGCAGCAATCATCTTAGTGTAATTGCTGGGGGGACATGGTGGTTTTAGAAAAGGAGAGCCCACCCTTAAAATATTCTGACTGGGGAAAGAAGATTTCTTTACATGAAAAGTCAGGAGATGAATTTGTTGGTTTCACTGATTAGAAAAAAGACATTATTCTGAACATAATACAACTTCTTGTAGTGTGTTTTTCTAGGGTTGTTTTTTTTCAGTATCATTTAACTTGGTTCTATCAAGTACAGAATTAGGATGAGTTTAAATAAAGTACTAATTCTACTTAGTCATGACATTTCTAAAGTAAGGTTTATGAAGTGCAGCAGTATCTTTTATTAAACTGAATCACATACACTAGGCATCTATGTGACCTAGGAAGGGTCTAATAAATATATATATATATATAGTAATTTAAATTATCTTTCAGACTTCCAATCTAAATCCAGACAAACATCACGAAATGGAATAACCATTGACCTTTTTGTTCTCACTGCAACAGCAACACAAGACCAGCATTCTGTCAAATAACTATGAATTCATGACCTCTAGAAATACCTTGCTCTGCACAACATTTTGAGGTAAGAGCAGTGAATACTGCCCAAATTGAGAAATGGTGGCAGCCAGACTGGGAGCTCTGTAAAACATTTTCAGGCTGCTGGTCATGGAGAAATAGCTCCTGTTTTTTCTAGGGTTGACTTTCCAGGCACAGGGATTGTTATGCTTTCTTGTCTGGTGACTCTGCTCTTCAAGGTGGCCTTCTTCTTAAACAGTGTATATATATAGACAAAAGACTAACATTTGACCAAAAAGAGTGGAAAAATAATTTGCATCAAATAGTGTACCAGAACTTTGTCTTCCTCTGTAAAAATTCTGCACAGGAGCACAGCAGAGATGTTCTTACTGCATTTGCTGGGAATTGCTGTTGGATTGTCTCCTGGAGGATAACTCTCTGTGAAGGTTGTCCTACAAATCTGAACGCACATAAATTCCTGGCATGGGTTCTAATGCCTGGCAGGATACCTCAGAGGACCAACTCAGTAAGTCAAATTCCACAAGCAAGTCACTTGCACTGCCACAGGTGACCTGTCCTTAGGTATAGGGGCTTTCATGTGTTTGGCAAGGCAGAGTTTGGAAGGGGAGACAGCAGCCAGTGTTATGGGGCTGCTTGGGATGCTCTCACTCTCTGCATATCCCCCAGGGCACAGATGTGCCTTGCTGGCTTTAGCCCACCCCACCCAGCCCTTCCCTGGTGGCTGCAGCAGAGGGCTGGGCTGGCAGACCCCTGGCATGTGTCTGTGCTCTGCTGGGTCTGCTCAGAGGTCTCATCTCCTGGGCTGCAGCAGAGGGGCTGGGCTGTGACCCTGCAGGTCACTGCAGCCCTCTCCGAGCTCAGAGGCTGTGGAGAGCAAATGAGAAAGTTGTGGTGGAAGGGCTGGGTTGAGACATGCTTTTGAATTTACTTAAATATTTTCCAAATGCTCTTTTACACTGCTTGTGCAGCTGCATTCACCTTTCTGATACACCTGACTAGGCTGTACATCCTGCTGGGAGGAGAGACAAGGGCCAAGTATTGATGTCCATCCACCCTTCTTGGTATTTAAAGGGTCCTTGCCTGGTAGTCACATTTGTAACCCCAGAGAGCAAGACACAACACAAATCACACATATGAAAGAGATTTAAAAGAGTAAAGAGCTCAGAGAAGTTTGGATAACTACACAAAGTTTAGATTCTGATCCAAACCTCTCTGGTTTACAAAATGAGTTTGGAAGCATCACAAGAGCAAAGTGTTTTTTTTTTTCCAGCTCTGGAGATTCTGGTCCTGACAAGAGTTGGGAAGTGACAAGATTCACATAAACAAAGAAGGGTTATCTTAGTCTTCTCAGGACCCATGACAGATACTGAATCAATGTTTAATCTAAGTCTGTCCAGCTAACCCCACTGGGTCAGCTTATCTGATCTAGTAGACAAGAGATTGCTGTTCATTATTTGTGTTGTTTTAAGCTTGTGTCTTGCCACGGACTGTGCAAGTTCACTCTAAAATGTTCATCCAAACCTGCAAGAGATTGACAAATGGCAGATGCCATAACAATACTGCAAGTCATCTGCTGAAAAAACTAGATTTTATAAGAATGAAAATATCAAATTTCTAGCCCACAGTCAATCATTTTTAAGCACTATACCCTAGAAAATAATGATGAGCTTTAAATATAGACAAGAAGAAAAATTTCTATGTTTTTAAGGTACTCCAGCTTCAGACCAGGATCCAGGGTTTATGACCAGGAAAGGAGGAACAAGGCCCTTTTTGCAGTACATGAATATTTCAATAGATAGATTGGTATTAATACCAATTAATGAGATGCTGCTCATGTAAAACTGCTTCTAAAAGCCACTAACAAGTGTCTCTTCTGCAAATCCCCCATTAAAGCTAGATATGGGTCTCACTAAATAATCTTTCCAGCAGCTCATTTCCAGATCTGAACTTTGGAGCTGACCCTGTCTTTGTGATGGGCCAAACCAAAAGCCAGATCTGAACACCGCTGAACTCTGGGAAAGTTCAAAGCTATCGTTTGTGGTTCAGGTTGAGCTCTAATTAAAACAGACCAGTTAGAAAGGCAAATGTCTTAAAACCAAAACAAAACAAATGTTTCACGTGAAAAGTTTTGGATCAGGCTATATGGTACCCAGTAGTGTTTTTGTCTATCACACGATGTCATGTTCTTCTGGTTAACACAAACTGAGAGCATGCCCATGCTGCTGTGTGAGATATCCCATGAAGACACATTGAATCCAAATTTAAGAAGAAGACAGTATTCATGGAAATGCTTTCATGATGTGCAAGACCCCATCAGCAATCTTCCTGCCACTCAGCTCTGAGAGTAGGCTGCCACCTTTCAAAATTCCCATGCCCATCCCTTCCAGCACAGTAGTCCAGGGTCTCTCAAAAAACAGTGTCTTGCCTTCTCTGAGTGAAGCTTATGCCTCATTATGTCAGCAGTATGTGGGATATTGCCACTAATCCCTGAAAACAAACAAGGAGGGGGGGCTGCAGAACCTTCAGTTGCATAAGAGGGCAGGGAAAACCCAGCTAAATCTCCTGCTCAGAGCTTCTGTTTATACTGTATTTGATACTACAGTGCAATAATCAGCATGGTTGATCAGTGGACAAGGGAAAAGCAAACAAAAGGGAAGGGAACTTGTTTTCAGCATTACTGAACTGCTGAAGTGAAAGAAAATGGGAGACAGCAAGGAGAAAGAGAAAGGGAAAGAGGGAAAAAGTGTTAATGCTCTGTCTCTGGTGTCAGGATGTCACAGTGCACCAGCAGCTAGAAAAAAGGGGAACTCAGACAGGAAGATTTACTCAGAATCACAGCATACATACAATAAGAAACCAGAATTTACTCTTCCTGCAAGCCTTATTCTGTCCCTTTTATGTTACATGTAAGTACTGAATATCAGTTCAGTATTTTCTCTTTGTGAAATTTGAGTGGACAATTACCTAAGGTTTTCAAACTTCCTTCTTCTGCAAACTAAGCTAATAATCCTCCTAGGCCTTTTCTACTGAAATTCTTTGCTATGTTATTTTTCCAGGTCTGGACTCATTTTTTAGAAGACCAAATTCCTCCATGATACTTCTTTCTTTTCCATTTTTTTTCCTCTTTGAGTAAGAATGCTTTAACAGCAACCAGTTTCGTTTGAGGATACATCCCAAAGGTTTAAGTGGAGGTTAACCCCCAATCATTTCAATTCCTCACTGAGTAAGTCATCTTTGGTTTCCAGAGAGTGAGGTATGAAGTGACTCGCCCAAGGTCACAAGAAAAGGCCCAGTTGGGAGCAGAGAACAAGTCCATTATGTCCTGGTCCACACTTCCATAAACAACCATAAAATGATTGTTCTTATATTGAACTAGGGGACACAGGTACATGAAAAAGGATAGGAAGGGAATAGTATTGAGCTTCTCAACGTGATGTCTTTCTCTCAGCTTAGATAAAGAGAATGAAAAATTATTTTATCCATTCTGCATTAATACTTCTCAAGTTAAAGAATATTCAAATGTTTCAAATCAGAAAATTTTCATTTTTTTATTTCATTTTCACTGGTGAAGTTGCAACTAAAGGAACAAGCTTTCTAATTAATCATTCTTAGCAATATACTAAATTTTATTTATGGCATAATTTTAAAAGCACCATAACAACAGAAAGCAGTAAAAGACCCACCTAAGCAAAGGAAAGACACTATAATTTCTTCTGCATAAGTTTTGTGATGTTCATGAAATAGGATTGTCAGAGACCTAGCTATAATTTTAGACTTTTCTTTAAAGCAAGAAGTAGAGTAGAATGGAAATAGATTCCTGCTCATGTGCTACACATGATAATGTATAGATGTCCAGAAAATCTATACAAGAATCACAGGGTCTTTTGTCATTGTGACAAATAAGGCAGAAAATTGGAGATTTGTGCTAATCCTTCTCTGAGTTTGGAGGACCCAAATGCTGAGGAATGAGAAGCAGTCAGAGAATAAAATCCACTTGACTGTTTAGGAAAGTTCACCACCTTTGCTATGCACTTAATGAAATACCCTGGCTGATTCTGCCTGGGATACTGGCATTAGCAAGTTTCCAAACTGTAAACATCAAGATTATCCTTCAGAAATGCACTGACAGGTACCCACCATTGACAGCCAGAACTGCCTCAACTTAAGAGATCAATGCACCAGCGCTGGCAACTTCTGATTTTGGATCCTGTCATTGCCCTTCACCATTATCAGTTTTTCCTGCTTCTGGCCCACCCCTTTTTCTTTCCCTCTCCCTTCACATGCATTTGTAGGTCTGCTTCACTCTTTCCCACTTCCTCACATCCCTAGCCAGAGAGTTGAAAGGCTTCCCTCACAAAGATTGAAAACATACTCCATATTAAATGTAACAGGATAGTATGGCCAGCAGGTCCATGTCTCAAACACATTCAATTTATATCACAGCTGAGAATAAAGAGCAGGGGAAGCTACTTGGTGGGTTGCTGGAGGCTGTGGCTTCCATTTTTTGTGGAACATGTCTCTGTCACTTGCTAAATAGGTGCACCATCTGGTGGTAATTTTGGACTCCCACTTCTAAAATTTCCAGAGTAGTGGTGGAGCTACGCCTGTGGTTGCAGCATTTATTCTTGGGTTTTGCCACTATATGTCTAAAAGGCCTCAGCTAAGACAGCTTTTGCAGGTAATACTGGTGATTGAGTACTAAGAATTGGTAGGACTTTAAGGAGGGATGAAGTTTCCATGTCTGCTGTGTGGGGCAAGCAGGTATGACTTTATGACATAGAGGACCAAATGGCCCCCTGAGAAACTATAGACATAGAGATGGAAAAATCCCAAACACAAAAACAAATTAGGTATTAAGGGAGTCTAAACTCCTGGGGTAGGCAACAGAGACCAGTGTGCAGTCAAATTAGGATCCCAATCACACTCTGGAAGCCTTTCTCCCTGTTCTTTGACCATACAAGGAATACAGCCTGCCTAGGTTTCTATCTCAGACATCTCTAGCAAATGCCTGGAGCTGTGTGATGCAAAACTGGGCCAAAGGAAAGAATTGAGGAAGGGGCTCCTCATTTTTCTGCCTCTGGTGTCTGAAACCGTTTAATTCAGCAGCAGAGAGAAACCACTTCTACCTCTTGTGCCACTCCCCGTCAGGAGCTGCAATGTTGCACTGACCATGTCTGATGGGACTTGCAAGGGAGATCTCTTCTGGACAAGATGGCTGGAGGCTGAATCAGAGAGAAAATGAGCTCCCACATTTTGGAGAAGAAATGAGTGAACAGGTAAAAATAAGTCATGATCCATGAATAAACTTTTTTTGTTTTAGCAACTTGAATAAAGCTGTAGAGTCTAAAGGAGTTCGGTGCAGCTGAGAACTGTGTGTTGAGCTTCTATCTAGAGATAGCAGAGCCTTCTCCCAGTACACCAGCGAGCTGTCTGGGGTGAGAGCAAACTAAACTGACACTGGCTGAGTATTAGGAATTATCCTTCTCACACAATCCCAGAATTGGAGGTTGAACGTCTGCAGTGGAGAGACCATTAGAGATAGCAACAAATTACATTTGTGGCTAAAAGCAGCCTCTTAGGTCCACTCCAAGTGGATCTGGAATGGGCAGAACGACCCATTGTCAGCTTTATCTTGCATGCTGGCTTTCACTGTGTCTTCTATATTCTGCAAACCACTTCGTTCTGCCTTTAAAATGAAATACTTTCAAAGCCTCTTTAATAGCACTTACAATGGAGGGTTTAAAGTTAAGCACGTATTGGGTAACAAGATCATGGCTGGAGTCAGTGGCCAGTTTGAATCCTGAGAGAATGACTACCTTAGAACTACAATGCTAGATTCACTTTTTCATGCCTCCAAATAATAGATTATGGAGTCTGCTTGCTTGCTTTATTTCTTCTTTTTAATTTTCCTCTGCTATCAGTAACAATGTTATACTTCACAGTATGAATATCAGTAAGAAATAAACTACAGTCATGCACAATTTAATCCTATGCTAAAAGGTCAGGCATGATACGCACGAAGGAAATTTTGTCAATTAGAAAATGAGGTATTTGTCAGATGTAATATTTTGCAATCCAGCAGCCACTGTGTAAGGAAAAGAAATTGCTCGTGACTGGCGGCACGATGGCAAACTGCATGGATCAGTGATCTAATCCTGAACACTAAAATATTTGTTTGCAAATCAAAATGTGCAGATAACAAATGCTGTGTTTTTTTGTAATGTTTGTACATGCCTCTCTCTGCATTTCAAGCTTTTCAATTTAGAAACAGATGGTTTACCAAACAGAACCTATCCCTAAGAACAGAGAAGGAAAGGGAGGGATGCTGCTACACATGTAACTCTGAAGTCTAATGTTATGTTTAGCCTGTCCTGCTTGATGTAGAGGTTGGACTAGATGACCAAACCTATCATCTGTAATTCTAGGGAAGAGATTTAGACAACACACTTAACCGCAGTAGTAGAGCTCAGGGAATCTCCAAAGTCATTGGAACCCCAAGTTATTACGGGATCACACACCAGCAGGTGCTGTCCTGCACTCCCTGTCACCCTTCATAAAGAACTTCTCCTGCAGAGGCAAGGTTTGGCAGCACCTGCCTGTTTGCCAAGTTGCTCTGTACTTGCAAAGTCAGATGTTTTATGGCTGATTTCCATTTAATTAATTGGGTTTTAGCTGAGCCCCTCTATGAAATTCAGCTTCGCTTTCAACTTCTGCTCATAACCAAAAGCCAGGAGACTTTTTAGTGGTTCTGGTGAAAGCAGTGGCAAAATTTCTACTGACAGCAATAGGACAAGAACTTGGCCCCTGTCCTTTTGGATTAAACCCAGTCCCACTTTATTTTTTTTTTAATGTCGTTTGCCTTCCTGGTTCAAGCAGGCATTACATTCTAAGCCATTGACCAAGAGGGCTGGGATGCTCAAGTAACTGATGAGTCAGCATGTTATGGAACATTTGTTTATTAAAATTTAATAAAAATTAATTTAAAAATTTTATTTAAAAGTGATATGAAAAAATGACACTAAAGGAACATTAATGTTCCTTGGAGGCACTTGGAAGTAAGGAAATGCCAAACTTAAAGCTGCTATGCAAAGTTAGCCCAGTGTCCAAATTTTGGTACAGTATTCAACTAAACCATAGCCTAGAATTTGCATACTATCTTCTCCACAGGACCTCTGACTGACTCATCCAAGGGAAACCAGAAAAGGAAATATGGCAAATGTTACCCTGAATAGCTACAGACAAAGCTAAAAGAGAAAAGGAGGGTTTTTGTTCTGGCCAGTGCTGAGCAGGAAATGATCATCACAGATCCAAGGCCCCATCACATGTTCCTGTTCCCTTTCCACTACACCTAAGTATACCAGATCAAATGCCAAAACTTATGAGTACCTACCCCTTTTCCCCTCAAAAATGTTCCTTTTCCATACTGACACTTAAATGGAGCAATTCCATCAGATAAAAAAGATCCATTTAGTTTTGAGCCATGGAAATGATGTATTAAACCCCATCCCCATGGCAGTCCATTGGTTTTTCAGGAGATCTGAGGTTTAGGGTCACAGGAAGGCAGTGTGTTGTGCTATATGAGGTTTCCTCCCAGGCTGTGCAGTGTTATGGGGCCTTACATCCCAGAATATCCATGGAAGCATGTGAGAGCAGAGTTCAGGATATCCAGAGACTTGAGTCTCCCAAGTTACAGTTCTTGGCATTAATTTAAATCAATGCATGGAACAAATTTAAAATTAAGTGCTCTGACAACAAAAATGGAATTGCTCGCAGTCAGGTATGTCAGTGTATTTAAATTTGAAAATGTCTACAGAAAAGCACCTGTTCCAAGAAAACCTTTGCTTTTATATGAAATGGAATGAAACAGAAGCCCTTTCCCTAGAATGGAAATTCCAGATTTCATTCAGATCAGTAACCACCATTCCTCATCCAGCTGCAAACCACACACAGCTCACCAAGTAATTGTATTACCATATTAGCTCTGTGTTTGGAATAAGGATATCTGCCTTTTAAAGCAAGTCTGCTGCCAAATAGGTAAATATTTAAATGGCAACAAGAACACTTTAATTTAAGAGAATTTATACTATTCTTCACACTCATGACCCTTGAGGGAAGAGAAAACACAACTGAGCTATACTTGAACTAAACAGTAAAACCTTACAAAAAGAGAAGGAAGTGGAGAAGATAAATTGAGATATATAAAAATCTGTCTCTTCGTGGCTGGAAATTATTATATGCTGTAGACTATATATGCTTTTATTTCTTTTATAGGGAGACAAAGAAATAAAGATTGTAAAATTAATGTAGCAAACTGACAGTTTTTCTACTAAAGTAAAACAAAATTTATTTTGGTCAACTCATAATTTACACATGGTACTGTCCATTTATGTTTGTCTTTTCCTCTATGATTTACAATGTATTTTGAAAACATTACTAGGGCCTCCCTGAATCATTTTGAGGTTCTGGCATCTAAGAAATTTTTAAAGCACAGAAAAATTATCCCCACAAATGTTCAAATTGATTCACCAAGCTGGGAATCCTCACTCCTGTCAAAAAAGGGTATTTCTTTAGAAAGTACTTTCTTAGGAAAAAAAAAAGACATTTTTCTTTTTTCTAAAAACATCCAAGTGACAGACATTAAGAGTCTGAATCTACCACTCCCACAATAGCCTGTCCCCTCAGTTAAAAAAATAAAAATTCTTAGTACCTTAGTGGTTTCATAACTTTTTTACTGCTCCTTCACAACCTCAGCTACTGCCAGCTGGGAGGGTTTATTTTCTTATTCTGGTTTGGGTTACTGTCTTACTTTGTTACTTGTGACAGAAAAAAGCTTATCCACCCCTCTACAGTAAGAAAGTTTGAATCAACTCCTCAGTTTCCCCCAAAGATGATAATGCAAACTGAAATGCCCTCTCACATACTTTGCCTTGTAATTGCTACATTATCACACCTTTTCCCCAATGTTTAGCTTTCAGCTGAGATGAAGTGCCCTGAGGAAACTGTTCTGCCAAGGCAGCCTCCCTTTGGGGACTTGTCTCACTGCCTGCAGCACAAACTCAGAGCAGCACACAGGGCTTTGGGTGGAGCAGCTCAGCTTTGCTCCAGCATGGCCTTTCTGCCTCTGAAAGGCAACTTGTGGGCAACTGGCACACCAGAATCCTTCCACAGTAATGTAGAGCTAATAAGGGAGAACAAGTAGTTTGGACATTCTTAAGGGTGAAGATATTTTCTTTTTTCCTTCCAGCAACAACGTGCCAGTTGTGAAAATAAAGGTGCTGTTGGAGGCATTTTAAGAGAAGGCTTTGCAATTTTGGTTTGCAGAGTGGTAAATCTTTCCTGAAAAATGAGCATGTGGAGGAAGTCCACAGATTTTGGGGGTTTTACCTCTTTACTGCCTCCCTCTACCTGCCAGCCACTTCCCTGGCTGCTAGGGGTGAAGGTTCATCATGCATTTCTTGTTGGGTTTTTTTCTCTTTCAGACTAATAATGAGAAAACTCTCCCTCTCCAAATAACCAAGAAATATACATCTTGTTATGCACCACTGTCCTTCCAGTAAGAGTCATGCTTGCTTAAGCCACAGATCATTAAATTTGCCATGGTATTCATAGTTTAACTAAATAAAACCTGCAAAAGCAATGACTCCATGCGGCATTTTGGGAAATGGACATCAGCAGTCACTCCAAGTTGGCTACATGAGCAATAATGACACAGTTTGTGCTGGTCCTACATCACCTTCTGGAGCTGCACACATCCTTAGTGCAGATTGCAGCAGATTGAACGCATCCTGTGCACCTCTCTGCTGGAATCTCACACAGCCTGCTGTACTGGGAGCTGAAAGCTGATGCCATGCCCTGGGAAGCCACCCCTCACACTGGAAGGTTTTTTTACCATATCCTAGCACCAACTGAGAAATCCAGTTCAAATTACCGCAAACAAATTTATTTCTGCTCAGTTGCTTGAATGCTCAAAGGACACTGTTGTCTGGGCCCATGCTATACGACAACAACAAAAATCCCCAAATTTTTCCACATTAGGTCCAAAAGCCACTGTGCAATTGAGGTTCCCCATAGCTGACAAATGCCTAAACCAATCATAGCACCTACTGCTATGACAAAGATAATTACTGCCTTTCCGTCAGTGAAGTGTGTACCCTGCTCTGTATCATATTTAAAATAATCTAATTCCAACTCATTTTCCTCCTCCAAATTGTTTCCAGCTGTACAATTCCTTTTTTCCCCCCATATTGTTTTTATTGGATATAGTGCAAGTTCATAAAGATAGATTTTCCCATAATAAATACACAGATGTTAGAATAATAAACATACAGTCAACCTGATATATGAATATTACTAAGCCTTAACAAACATATAACAAACAACATAAATTGATTTTAAAAAATTGAAAATGAGAACATAAAGTAGCAGAGAAAGAAATGGCAAGAGAAAATAAAGGCGAAAAGTGAGCTAGAAATGTACTTACTTTAGCAAACTGTCTGGATTCATTTATGGTTCCCTTTATTGACTTGCTGATAGCATTAAAGCACAGCTATGGTTGTAAAGCATTCCTAAGAATGCCGCCTGTCTTCATGTATTGGAAGTTTCTGCTCACACTGAAAGCAAAGTTTTCCAAGCTGGCCAAGTCATACCGCACTAGACACTACTGTGCTAGATTAATCCATCTGCTTGGACCCAAATATCCATTTTTGGAGAATAATGAGCCTCTCCACTCCTCCCATTTTTGGTAGGAAGTTTTTATGAACATTTGGCATCTCGGTTAAACCATCATCATAGCCCAGAATAAAAATGACTGGATTCATATGTGGAATCCAAATTTAATTAAGCCTATATATGGCCTGAACCAAGAATAATTTACTGGCTGACACCCCCCCAGCATGTATGATAAGATGCCAACCACTTCTCCATGACACCATCACTTAGATATCTTCCATGCCCTTTCAGGCCAGCAACTGAAACATGGAATGGAGAGTGGACTGACAATGTTACCTGTTTCCAGCACAAACAGAGCAAGAATCACTGTTTTTCATGAGTATTTCTCCTTCAGAAGCTTTTCTCCTCCCTTTCCCAGCCTTCCATTTGGAATTACCCATCCTTTCCCCCGTTTATGTGTGCATATGTACAAGTGCATGCTTGGAGAGAGCTGTGACATTGAAGTTTATGTTCTGATTGTGTTTGCCAAAAGTCTTCTTCACCTGGGAGTTAATCAAATACATGCACAGGTTTTGTTTGTCTCTAAAACTACAGAGTTTTTTCTCCTACCCCTCCCCCTTTTTGCTTGGAAAGTGGATCAAAAGCTGAGGGAATGGGAAGAGACAGGAAACCTCTTAAGATATTCTTCCCCTGAACCTTCCCTGGCAAGAACAGATGTAACTTCCCTTCAGATGCATCCTTTCAACAGACCAGAAAAGTAGAGATCAAAACAAAGGGTAAGACACTTAAAAAAAAAAAAAGACTTCAGAACTCCCTTGGGTTTGGCCTACTTGTTAATATTTCCCTGTCAGGAGTCCAGTTTAATGATTTGCCAAATCACTGCACCAGTGACACAGCCAAATATTGCTAAATCGTGATCATTTTCTGCATCATTGGCCTGAGAAAGGAGACAGGTACAGATCACTTTGGATATCTGCACAGATACATTTTTCAAAACACCAAAGCAGCTCAGTTTTGCCCTGGATTTAGCCCTGGTGAGAGCTGTCTGTTCATAAGCACTTCAGTTTAAAGGATTCCAGTGGAAAGGGTCAATGCACAAATAATTAGCCGGAATAATCCACTGTCAAAGAACAACAGTAGGTTTGATTTCTGTTTCTGATTTGGACTTCATACTACAGAGCCTGCACTGTTTACCTCTTTGGGGTGGAGTTCTTTGCTTTCAATGCTATTGATGGTCTGCAGCTTTTAGAGGTGTGTCAGTGACAAATTGCTCTGCCAATCATTTGGGGGAACAGAGATCTGCTGCTGGAGCTCTTGTGTGCCAATAACCTGATAGGACCAGAGGCTTGACTCATCCAGATCAGGGTCCTTGCTTTCAAAATGTTTAAAGGGCAATTATTGTTCAACAGTGGTTGCCAGTAATAACATTTGATACATAATTAATTTTTAATCAGTTTTGAAATTTTTAATTTTTTAATCCCTTTGTTTAAGAGGCAATCATTAAAGAGGCTTAAAGCAAGAAGAATGAGAGTACAGAAGATTATGTAAGAAGTTGTTGTGAAAACTGGGGATGAGTGCAGGAAGGTGACAAATACAAGTATGTATAGGGACAGCATAAGCAAGTAAGTGCAGAACTGTCTTTCTTTTGGCATGACTATGGAAGAGTTCCCAGCTATAAATGTATCAAAATAAGCTTTGCACATGCAATGCTCGGCTAATTCGTCCCATGCTACAGCCTTTGTTCATGCTAGCAATTTAGATTTCTCTGTCACTTTTATCTCTGGCTGCTATAAATCTTTCACACCAATACAAAAGTCCCATCAATTTCAATTGTTTTTCATACAGATTCCATATACTGTATTGGTGATGCAGCCCTCATTTGCTGAAGTACCTCTTTGAATAAATAACTCCTCCCTAATCCATCTTAGAGCTTAGCTAATAAACTGAGGACTTCCCCTGGCACAGGAGGATCCCTGGAAATCACCAGGGGGACACTTGTCCCTGTGTCATGTCTTCTGGCTTGGTGGAGGATGGAAGACATGCATAGTTCAAACATAAAGGCACCCAAGAGGTGATGGCAGCAACAGATGCACATCTGTTGGAGAAACCCCATGTGGGGTGAGTCCGAGTGTTTGCTTTGAGTTCTGAAGGGGGAGTGTTGCCTCAAAATACAAGCTAGAATAATTATGGATCTGTGCTTGTCAGAGTAGCGGTGGAGTCTTGGTCAGTGGCTAACGAGTAGGTCCTGTCCTCCCCATGCAGCAAGAGAGTGATTAATCCATTATCACTGCTCACTTGCCCTCCCCACCCTGAAATCTGAATAATCCACCTTCAGTGTTCATCTCCCCTAGGGGTTCAGGGACAAAGCTTTCCTTTGGGGTGAAGTGAAAACCACACCTGTCTTTTTTTAGTTTTAGTCCTTTCTTCAGTGTGTTCAGGCAGAACCGAATGGCTGGTTTAGTGTTTCTGTGTCAGACACGGGTGTGTTTTGTTACACATGTGAATATTTATGCTTAGAAGTATCTTGTACTTTTAAGTAGTTGCCCATTTTTGGGCAACTTTGGGCATCTTTGCCCATTTTTTACCTTTTCTCCCCTTGCTAGTGTAATAACAATACTTCCTAAACCCTATCCTTTTCCTAGGTACTGACCTCATCATCTTTGGGTGCTACTCCAGTAATTAAAGGAAATAAAAACTTGTGGATTATGAGATCCTTTATAAACCTGCATGGAACTCATCTGGCTTGGCTGGAAGGGGTCATGTAAACCTTCTGCAACTGTTCGAGTCTGTGTGGTTTCACACCCAACAAATGTCAAAGCAGAACTCAGCTGCAACAGCCAAGTTTCATCTGTGTTTGGTTTAACCCATAAAAGAACACACCAAATTCCACATCAGTCATTTCAGACTTGCAAGAAACCACCCAGGCTCAGTGAAGAGGTCAAGAATCTGGTCAACATTTTGGCTAATATGGCTTGAGCAGTGGCTCAAGAAAACCCTGGGTTTTTCCAACTTTGTATAGTCTGAACAGCCTGATAGGTGGTCCATCCTAATGATAAATAATTTCTGTTCCCTGTAGCTCTTATTTTTTGCAGAAACATTGAGAATGAAAGCACAATTACAACTTGTCCTCTTTAGGCATTTGAACTGCACTCACAAAGTTTTGGAGGATGAAAGGAGACTCTGGTGAAAAGGATTGTTACCCCCAAGCACAGTGGTGAAGATGGTGAGGCAGCACAAGATTCTCAGCTTGAAGAGCAGAGTAAAAGTGGTAGAAGCCTTTCCACTGGAAAGCTTTGTATCTTCGTGATGACACCAACTCTGGTAAAACCCTCCAGAGTGTTCCTTCTCAGACCATAAGGGATCTCACAGAAAGTAAGACAACACACTTATCTAAGGTCAGAGCATGCCTGCAAGCTTTGGCAGATGTAAACAGAGCTTGACTAGTGCAGAATGCTTGGCAGATGTATATTTTCTGGCAGCAACGTAATTCTGGTTATCAACCAAAAGCAAACAAACATAATACCAACCAAGGAGGACCAGACCTTGCTTCTAACAGTCAAGACATGCGACTAGATGTTTTTCTGGTTCATTTAAACTTGAAGGCAGAAGTCAAAAGTTAGGTTAATTCCTGAATATGATGCCTTGAGAATGTAATGTAAAGCTCACAGAATATGACAGACCCTCTGCAGGTGAAAGCCAATTGCCCAGTGCCAAAGGATTTATTCCCTTACAACACTTTACAGCTAAACCACTGTGTCCTTAAAGCTCCCAGACCTCAGCCAGACTCTCAGATTTGGATGTTCCTTCAAAAAATGTTTGGTTCCCTTGTTGACCCAAATGTACCTCAGTTTTTGGCACTCATTTCATGAGAGCATCAGACAAAAACCCTGAAACCTTGACCACCACTAACAACCAAAGCACCGTGTGAGTCAACACCTCTTTGCACAGATGAAATTAAATGTAAGGCCTTTTTCACGCAGTTTTAATGAGATCTTATGTCTGACCACACTCAGCTGTGTTGGAAGCACAAGGCTCACTTGAACCATTGAGCCCAAGAGTTATCACCCAAAGAAAAATGAGACACAAGAAGAATGGGCTTCAACTCCACTGAGAAGCTGAGTGGTATCACTTTGAGTGCCCTTGAGAGAGCTATACAACATGCTATCCCAACCCAGAGCAGCAGACAGGAGAGTGGGTAGCCCTTGGGGGAAAGAGAAAAGGTCAGGAATAAGCTAAGGATACCCAGCTGGATGATGAGGAAAATAGTGACCTCAGTGCTGGAAAAAATTTACATAATGTCCCCTGTGAAATAATATCAGACATAGGGTAAATGAAAAGGTATTGGTTTAACTTTGCCAGCGAGCAGCTTGTCAGGCCAAGGCCGTGTATTATTTTCTTTGAATAGGTTTCCTGCCTCAAATCACTTGCAGTATTTTCTTTGCAGTATGATAGCAACACTAAAATGTATCATTGCCACATATTGGAAGGCCAGTGTTGTATGCACAGCACTTCCATCAATTATTTGGGACTCTCTCATTACTTAAACTTCTGGGAAGTCTGCAGAGGGATTTTTCTGAGCTGCTTGTAGTTAATTTTTGAACGGCCATAATATTCACCACAGTTATCATGACAACCTTTAACAAGACAACAGTTGGAAATACTTTTTGCACGGGCTGTGACCTTGGGTGGCTGTGCAGGCACTGAGGCCATTGCTGGTCTGACAGACAGGAGTGACTTCCTCTACAGATCGCTGGAGATGTCGTGTCTCTGGCCAGTTACTTCCCAGCGAGTGGAGACACGCGGTTGTTCTGGAAGCACCACTGTTGGACTCTGAGGGTTATAAACCTTTGCAGGCCCGCAGCAAGAAAGGTGAAAGAAAACCACCCCAAAGAGACCCCTACAGCACCGTAGCAGAGACACCCTTACCTACTCGGAGCTCTTGTCCAAAGACTGTTTTCTCTCCCAGCGCAGAGCAGTTCCACCTCCCGTACCGAAACTGGTACTGGCACTCATTGATTCCCATCTGTGCCCCTTCCCCGATCACAATGATGGCATCAGGGCGGCTCTGGCAGATCGCGCGCTGCCGAGGGGCCAGGCCTGGGATTTTGTTGCAGATTATATTAGCTCCTAAAGCCACCACAGATGACAAGGCTCTGAAGAAAAAAGCAAAAAGACACGTTATAACCAAATTGAGGCGACCAGGCGCTGCTGTGTGGCTGGCGAGGCGCTGTGCAAAAGGGGAAGGGTTGGAGGGTGAGTTCCTGTAATTACATTGGCTTGGCACAATGTCTCTGGTCAGCTATAGCAGCCTGGAAATCTCACAGTAATTCCTGATCTGATTTGTGCCAGAAAAAATGAAGAAATGGAATTTCGGCGCTTTTGTTTCCATTCCTACACAGAGACATCGGCTTGTGAGATGTGGAAAGACAGACTTATTTAAAATCGAAAAATAGTGATAAGCAATCATCCACAAATCTAGGAAACTCATGTCTACTTTGAATGCAGGTACAGGCTTAGTGTTTTAGTTACTGCAGCCAGTTCATCCACCCCTCATTTGAAACTATTAAGCACAATTTAGAAAACGACTTGACACTACCAACACTCTTGCCCATTACTATGCTCAGGGTATTCAATGATTAATGAAGTTCACCAGCATAACTGTGCTTTTAGGTCTGGCAAACATCACGGAGCACATAGGAGTGATATGTGCCATCCAGACTAGAAACATTTGCAGTTCTCATTCTTCAAGTGTATTTTCAGAATTCGTCAGGAAGTTTGCATATAACTTGCACCTGCCATATGTTTTCACTTGAGAACGTTTATTTTTCATTTTTCAGCTCACTTTTCAACATCTTCACAGGCTCATTTTTCTACATCTTTACAGCCTACATTTTAAATGGTAATATTTTGGAAAAAAATAGGACAATGTGGGTACACGTTCAGTGATGCCTCTGGTCACATCTACTGAGTACCCACCAGGCTTCAGCTGGCTCTTTTCAAGCAGACTGACTGCCCCCTGATCCTACTTCCCACCTTGAACACCAGCCTAAGCCTTTCATCTTAGTGTAAAAAATTTCCCTTGGGGAAATGCTGACCAAACAAAATTAAATAGTGATATAAGAATTTGTCAACTTCATCCCAAGTTTTGAAATAAGTGGGTTTTCCTAGCAAAAAGTATTTCTCCACTTCAAAATAATTTTTTTAAAAATTAAATGATTATGTCTCTAAATTAGGACTTTCCAAGAGATGTGATAATCTTAAAAAAAATATTATGTTTGATACAGGGATAAGATTCTCTTTACAGTGGCTTATGACCTTTATGTTACAGCTTCAAAAGCTAATGAAAATCACAGAGGAAAGTATCAATACTTAATTTTTTGTTTTTAAATCAGACACTTTTCAATATTGGAAAGTAAAAGTGTTATTCTCTTTGAAAGGTCATGGAGCTTTTCTCTCTCTGACTTTCCACACAAAGTAGGATGGACATTCTGAAAATATTGCAGTAAAACACAAAGGCAAGCATTTTTCCTTAACAGATGATGTGTCAAATTCAGAAACTTACACTCTTTGATGAAACTAAAATGCTGTGCCCCATTCATCCCCATCCCCTCCACCTGGCTTTGCCCAGTTCCCTGGGACAGACCGGGTGCCCAAGCATCCTGCCAGATGTCCCCACCTGGTAACCCATTTCCACTGCTGCTACAGACATTGAAAACCTAACCCTGAGTAAATCTGGGCTTGAATCCTAAGAAAGAAACATGCACAAAATATTCAAAATTCTGTTTGATGCACATGCACAAGACACAGAGTTCTGATCTTCAAGCTACTGGGGCTATGCCACCAACTTATTAGCAAAAATTGCATCCAAAAATTGCTTGTATGTTATATAAATACTTTCTTAAAAATTAAAAAACTGATAAAAACTGTGCAATAACTTCCTGACATTTTTGTTTAAACTGGTGGGCTTCCACAGTTTCTACTAACTATTCTCAAGTGGAGCAGCAAAAACCTTACGACTTTCAAAACAAAAGAAAGCAAGAATTGGCCACAGCATCTAAACGTATAATTTTCAGTTAAGTTGCTTCCTTCATACACGTCACTGATGTCTCATAATTAGGTTAAAGAATATATTCTTTGGTCTCCCATCGTTTTTGGGAGCAGGCCTTGGTCAAAGTATTTCAATACAGTGGGCTGGTTTATTCACCCAGAAAATAAACATGATCATATCTGCTTCAGAAGGTATTGTGAGGGTGTCGTAATTATTGTGTGCATGGGAAGTGTATTATAACAATTAAACTGCAATTTTTGGGGGTGGAAGGGGTCTTAGTTTTTCTTTTATTACTTCCAGAAACTTTCCCCTCTCTGGCCTGAACTTACCAGCATATTCCCTCAGACTTGTTTAGCCTACTTTTAAATTGTTACAATGCCAAAAGAAATGCTGAATCATGAAACTGAGGTTTTGGAAATCTTTATTTTTATTAAAGAAATGCACCCAACAGCATTTCAAGCTTCCTCTCCTCTGTTTCTTGTGGCATCCCTCAGTTTGTGCATCCATCACACATTCAGGAGGGTTGTGCTGTGCTCCTGCCCCTTGGCAGGTTGAAGGCTACATCTTTTTTTTTTTTTCAAAGATGGAGATTGTTTCACTTTCTAGCTGTCAAAAGGCAGATCCTCCATGCCACATTTTGGCATCTTCTTTCATCTAATCTTTCTTTTGTGGTGCAAACTGCCTTGATTCTTATCAACAGAAACCCCTGAGTGTGGCATTTTGTTAAGATTTCTGGTGCAGTTTACAGTAATTGCAACCATCCTGTCCCACAGTGGTCTCCACATGGCTCAGAGTGTTCTGCTGGGTCATCCACATGGGCTATCCAATTAAACATCATCCCCATGGCTTATCCAGATGAACAGAGCTAGTGGAATAATGGCACATTTCCTAAGGAATTGGCATTAGTGTCTGGCATATGGAGAGCTCTCACATTTCTTCATGCCTATGCCATTAATCCAAGGGGAAACACCAGCACTGAAAGTGGGCAATGTCTATAAACAGAGTTATGCCCAAATTTAAACAACAATAACAACAAACACAGGAAAACCCAAACAATCTGACAACAACAACCAAACAAACCAAAAAATACACACAAACAGAACAATACCCCTCAGATCTGGTCTTGGATAGGACCTTGCAGTTCAAACTTCTGTCAAATTAAGCCTGATGAATGAGATTTTGGAAGGCTTGGTTTCTGCATAAGAATTCTGAAACATCAGGGGTTTTATCCTTTGAAAAAATAACTAGGACTGTGACATAGCAAGCAGAAATTCATAGCAGTGGGAGACAAGTTTCAGCTTATTTCCTGAAATAATGCTTCTTATGCAAAGACAGATGAATCCTGTCACAAAAAGAGAAATTTCTCCCTCCAAATGTATTTCCTGTTATAGTTGTATCTCCTCTATAGGATCTAAGCAACTCCAGCTTCCCTTTTCACAAAGTGAAATGAAAATTATTAGATATTCTAAGCAAGTCACAAAAGTAAAGATGTTTGAAATGCTTCAGAAATTAAATACTAAGGCCACCTGAGTTTTAAGAACTGCTTTTTGGAAGAGAAATGTACTCTTCATTCCTTGTTGGCTTCTTGAGTCTCCATTTAATATTTGCAAAAGCAAGAGTTCATTTAACTTGAGCACGAGTCATTTCATTGATTTCAAAGGTTATCATGTCCTTGCAACTTCTGCTTAATTTCACACATCAGAAGGTCATCATGTGAAAGAAAATATAGAAAGTAATCATCCTTATAATGGACAGTCGTACAAGTACATGAGAAGAAAAAGATCTAAATTTTATTCTTGTTAAAAGAATCTGAATTTTGATAAAATTATGAAACAGAACTGTCTACTTTTAGATGAAGAGCAGAATTTAACCCATCTTTGGAGCTGTCCCCAAGCTCCTGCACAGGCACAGATGTATACTGAGATTTATCCAAGGAGCTTAATAAACTATTCTGACAAATACATGACAAAAGATGTAAAATAAGAGATTAAACCAATAACATATTGCATACAGATGAAGCACTTAATCACATTGATTTTAACCATTTTGACTAAAAAACCTAAAAATTTTCTTAAAAAATCTCTGCCAATCTGTGCTCCCTGGGCAAATTACATTTTATTGGAGCCCAGGTCTGGCTTCAAGAACTTCTTCTCCTCTCTCACTTGCATTCCTGGCTGCACAGCAGCACAGTGCACACCTCCCACCAAGCCAGCCCTTGGAGAGGCAACTGGGTCACTGTGATCCCACCCCAGCTGTGCTTCTTGATATTCACCTGAAACTGCTCTTGGGCAGGGTTTTTGTTTTCAGCAAGGAATGGAGGGATTTCACCACACGAACCCCATTAACAGCAGGGGAGTTGTGCAGCTTTTTGGCACACTGTACCGAAAACTTGTCCCACTATCTCTGACAAAAAATCCACATAGTGGGTTCTTTGTTAGCAGGAACCACCGAGGTATTTTGTGGTGACACTGTGACACATCTGAAACCGTACACCACTACCAAATAGTCGACTTAATTAAGAATTCCTAAGTAAATATTTTGAGTGCGTATCAGTTGCAAAAATTGGCAGGAGTGTCCTGGGCTCTGAATGCCATCTGCATATGTTTAGGCTTTCAGTTTTGTTTTCCACCCTGGCTTTGGGAAACCCTTGTTCAGCACATGTGTTATTGAAGCAGAAATCCAGTAAGGCTGCGGGGTACAGCCCTGTGGTGCTCTCCCCTCTGCTGGGGCTCCGGACCTGGGGGCTGCACACAGCAACGTGTTCACTCCCACCAAATGAAAGGCAGAGATTTCTTTGAAGAGGAGCTCACCCAGAAAAGTGCCTGATACCCTTTGCAGTGTGCCTGCTGGCGTGGTCAGGAATGAAAGTGGTGGGATAGGTGAGTTGAGGGATGATTCACACAAGGGCAGAGCATGCCTCGGGCTAAATGCCTGCTTGAGAGCTGAGTGGGGGCATGGCCCCCATCCCTCTGTGCCATAGTGGGGTGGGAACACCAGCAAAGCCTTGGATCCCACCCTCCCCTACCTGCCAGCTGGGATGCTTGCTATAAAGCCAGCAGTGAATCATTAGGCTTCAGCAGAAGGGGGGAGACATTGCCTGGGATGCCATTCCCAGATGAGCACCAGCCACCAGCACCAGCCTCCTGCAAATTCCTACTGAGCAAGAGAAATCTGATTTTGACACATATCTTATTTGCTGGATGACTGGTCCACTGCAATAATTTTTAATAATCTTTCAGTGAGGCAACACTTGATACATAACAGCAAGTCTGTTGCATCTCTAGTTTACCTGTATTTAACTTTTTTACACCAAAGAAAGGCTCATGGAGAACAGGAATGCCTCACAGGCCTTGTGCACCCTATTGTAAAGGCCATACTAGCAAATTTACATTTCCATTTTCATTGGACATTCACTGCCCTCCAGGATTTTCATGGCAAACTACTGTATAACAACGATTTTCTTTCTTGTCTCAAATCACTTTACTCTAGGGGCATCTTGTTATACGGTGGAAAACACATCCTGTGGATAGAAAAATTTATAAAAATAAAATCGGGTGTTAAAATATCTGGAGTGCGGCAAATAATGATTCCAAAGGAATTTGTGTTTCAAGAAGTGTTTGGTTTGCTAAACCAGAGAAAACTGATAGGCCAGTGTTGGGAAGCTGCAGGAAGGCAGCAATTCTAGCACTCTCCTGGGCAGTTCATGGAAGGCTGGAATACTCCTGCTTTGGTCTTGTCAGTGAGGAAGGTGGTGACATACACGGCATAACTGAACTCATCTGAATAGGCTTAATGAAAAATGGTGTTGATACGAAATTATTTGATTCCTTTTACAAACAGAACTTTATCAGATTTAGAAATCAAACCGAAACACTTTTGTTTTGCAGTTTTTTTCTTTTGTCTCTATAAACACCATTAGCAGGACCTACCAGCCCAGTTCCACAAACGTGCACATGCCTTACCAAGCAGCTTCCGCCCTCAGTAACAACAAAATCCATTCCTCAATGCCAAGATGCTCCTTTAAGCACTCACAGCTGGGGTTGAAGCACTATAATTTGCTTTCTACCCCATTTCTGATTCCCTTTAGCATTAGAGTCACACTGATATCAGACAGGGGGGCACAGAGCTGTTTGCTGAGCAGCAACCCACCTCTGTGGAAAGCAAAGTTACCTTGCACAGTAACTGGGGTGGGATATTGCAGTTCTCTTGGCATGGAATGCAACTTAGAGACACCAAAGTGGCCGGAAGAGATAACACAAAGATTTTCTCTGCCTGTGCAGAAACAGTTCAGTATCATAAAAAAAATAAAAATTTTGCACTTCTATGTGTAAAGTCCATAGTTTTTTCATGGTTTTTGTATAGTAAATAAGAAAAAATAAGCTTTCCCCAATCACATACAACATATATATAGATATGGGAATTTTTCAAGCTTTATCAATTCCAAGCCTTAATTAAACTTAAGTGAAGTGCACATTTTGGCTCTGACCAAAGTTTAGCATCTGTTCTGTTTGGGGAACAGATTAGGAGGAAGAAAGAAACAGGTAGTCTTCAGGCAAAGTCCAAGATTTATCAAGATCATACCCTGCATATATGCTTTGTGATATTTTTCATTAAACACTTATGAAAGATCCTAAATTTTTTGCTTTACATGCATAGGGCTTTCATGGATGTGATACAAAAATTGGAAGAGGAAAGCATGTAATAATGGTTTTATAGGAAAGGAAGACTCTTCCTTCTCAAAATGAAGTCAGCTGGCTTTACTGCTGTCATGGTTCAGGTAGGAACTCATTTTTGTTAGTCAGGATCTGAGAATTTTTTCAGTGAGAAAAAATTCTGAAAGTCTACTGGTGAGCTATTATGTTGGAGAATTTAGTCTTCAGTGTGAAGATGTTGAGACTCCATTCCAGTGTCTGTTAATCATGAGGATCAAAGTCTGTATGCAGCTCTGAGGTACACACCTGAAAAGCCATACAAAGTTGTCTCAGACTTTCTTTTATCATTTTGGTGGAGAGGCCACATTGACCCTTCCCACAATGTGCACTTCAGACTAAATGATCACTGAGGGCTGCTATTTTTGCACAGATATTTGACCAGAAAAAAAAAGATTTACTGGTCCTGAATTAGCAGCAGAGGAGTGAAAAATTAAATTCTCTTTGTCAGTGACATTGAATTTTTATCCACTGAATACCCCACTATGATGAGGCATGATTTATTTCTTCTGTTCCTGCCCTCACCACTGTTTTCATAGTGGTAAATTTTTCCTAAGGCCATTAAAAATCAGGATATGGAATTAAGTAACATTCACAAACAAAATTAAAGCAAAAAACCCACAGGCTTGGTGCTGTCAGGTTCACTTACTGGCTCCTCCATCTGGAATGGGAGCATTGCTCAAACCAGCAGCAGTGTGTGCTGTTCTCATCTGCTCTAAGAGCCTCACTTCAGGCAAGACTGTTGTCAGGGGGGACAAGGAGCAGAATGAGTTCTTCTGGTGTTTCCCTACAGCTGTTGAAGCTGTAGAGAGGTGACAGACCATCAGGATGGAAGCTCCACCTGCCCCAGTGTGCAGCAGTGGGAAGTGAGTGTGAGGACTGGGTGCATCCTTGGCACCACGCAGGTGGGAGCAGGCAGATCACTGGTGTCCTGACATAGTCCCAGTTGGGTTGTGAAGCCTTGAGCCCTTGTGTTTTTCCTCCTCACTTACCCCCTTTCACCTTTCCCTCAAACTACAGTAGCTGGGGGACACTCACTCATAGTGAACACACTTGCATTGTTCCCAAGGTGTGGGAAAAGCTGGAAAAGAAACACAAAGTCCCAGAAGCAGAAACCATGGACCTCTCCAGGCTTAGCATGAATGGGTAAGAATGGGGAAAACTGTGGGGTTTTCAATTTTTTTAAATATTTGATTTCAGAGTTTATTCCTTCAGAGGGGAACTGGAATATCCTACCAGATATGGGTGGTGTGTCTGCATGAGGCTGGGGGATGGTGCAGATGTACCTCTGTCTGAGACATGGGCTGAAGGTACAACTGCTCTCCACCCTCAGCACCAAGGACAGGAGGGAGGATGCACCTTCCATACCACCTGGAAAAGAAACAGATGCTGCTCTGCTCCTCAGAACCACTGAATGGTTTGGGTTGGAAGAGGCTTTAAAGCCCATCCAGTCCCACCCTCTCCCATGGGCAGGGACACCTTCCACTATCCCAGGTTCCTCCAAGTCCTGGCCACCCTGGCCTTGGACACTTCCAGGGATGGGGCAGCCCCAGCTGCTCTGGGCACCCTGTGCCAGGGCCTCACTTTCCACTGGAGCAGGTTGCTCAGACTGGCACAGGCTGATTGTCTGGGTACATGTCCTGCTCCCAGGACAGGTTTGGCATACCTGGACAGGCAACTTTAAATTACCTCGCTGGGCTGGCTGCAACTTCAAACAAAAGTGCCCTGAAAGTCCCTTTCAGCCTGCATAGCTCAGCTAAGCTCTTGCAAAGCCTTGACTTAGGAAGGAAAATGCCTTTAGGACCACCTTACTAAATATGAGAGTTCTATCATTCCTTTCAAGGTGCTATGTGTGGCTGACACTCTGTTTTTCTGCTCATGTAGCTCTGTTAGCTTCCATGGAAAATTTGTTGTTTAACTACAAGTCAGCCCAAGTCAATGCACCAGAATATATCCCTGTACAAAGACTTCATGCTAAACACCAGATCCCAAAATAAATTAAGAAAATAGAGGTGTTACACTAAGGAAGTTGCCTAAGCAATGCAGACTGCAGAAATGCTACACTTGGTAGGTTTGTATACTTTCAATTAATAGTTATTGTAAAGAAAAAGAAAAAATGTAGGATATTTTTAAACAAACAGCAAATGGCATTTGGAAATAATTTTTTAATAGTCTCTTGGAGTGTTAACTAATTTTGTCTCTCATTTTCCCAGTCTGCTCCCTGATGAGAAAATCATTTGCAGCCTTTCTTGTACTACCATACCAGCAATAAGCAAAACTGCTTGGCATTTCCATGGAGCAGGCCTGCATTCCCTGCACCCAGAAAAACTCCCACTGGGTATTGGTGATCTCTCAAACACAAATTCTGATCCATCAGATAGATAATTTATGGTTAGCTCCTTACATGAATTATCCTACTGCAGTTATGAGACATTTTGTCTGCTTGAGATTATACATGTTGGTTAGAGATGGAAATAGGGTTTGATCACCAGTCTGATCAGACCTTCAAATCTGTACTTAAAAGTTGGATATTACTATAAAATAGCCACAGTCTGAGAAAGTCTCAAGTGTGGAAAAAAGGGAGGAACTCCTCAGAAACTGAGGAATATAAAAGTTTATTTCCTATGCAGATTTCCAAGCATTTAAAACATTATTGTACACAGCATGTGAGCTTTCTGTGAACAAAAACTCTCTGTTTTATAATCTGAACTGTCAACACTGGCACAAAATAATGTGACACCAAACAGGGCTATCTATGAATGTCTAAAGTTTCTTTCAGCTACCTATTTCAGAATTTTAATTCTGAGTGATGTAAGAGGCCTGGTAAACCACACAGTAACTTTTCTAGTTCCCTGGCTTGTTGAGTCTATTCCAGGTGTTCAGAAGGATTAGCAGAAGTCATTTTGAGTTGTTTTTCTAGAGGGAGTTTCTAAATTTGGTATGCAGCCATAAAAATCGTACATCTGTGTTATTATCCCAGTGGCCCGTGCTGGGTGTGTCCTCGGTGTTTTGCAAATCACTAAAGCTCATGAAAGCAGCTGGATGGAATATTTCTTCTAAAATCCTCTCTCAAAAGACCCTTCACACACTGTCAATCATACACAATCAGGCATTTACCTGCCTTTTTGTTAGCTGGCATATTGACCCCAATTTAGCTTCTTCTTGCCTTCAACTGAAGATGTTGCTGACTATGGGCATCTTGAATTTCTTTATTCTCCAGTTCTCCTTCTGAATTTAATAATTTGAAAAAATCCCTTTATGGCCATGCAATCCAAAGAACTGAGAGATTTAAAGAGGTAAGTGGTAAGGACTGTTTGGGATTCAAAGAAACAGCTCTACCAAAATGAGTCTTATGCAGTCTATAGGGGCTATAGTCAGCTGGCAGCCCAAACAGTGTCTGCCAGTGAGCACCCAGGGCAGGTTAAGCCTGGCTTAACAGCTACATCTGAGCCAAAGCCTAGTGTTCATCTTCAGTCAGCCCCACACTCTCACAGAAATCTCCTTTCACTACTAACAAATACTCTCATTTTTCTCCCTGATGCTACCATTCTTTTGCCACTGAAATTTTTAACTTTTTGCCCTTAGGTAAAACAGAAATTGATAGAGAAATGCTAGCTTTCTGTCTGAATGACCCAAATCTGTATCATTGAAGAAACTCTTAAGATAACAGCAGCATCACAGACTATTAGGAATCTGAGAAATTATCAAAGTTTCCTGAAACACCATGACTTAAATATCTTTTAAGCCCTATGGCATACTCAGAAAATGGGTTTGTTTGATAAGAGGGTTGTGGTCACAGGCAAGGACAGCCATGGATATTCTCTAGGACATGAGGCCTGCAGCCTGCCCCCTCAGCTCCCCCAGTGATGGGAAATGCCTCTGTGCACGCCTGTCTTCAGGCACTGCAGCAGAACTCCTGCACAGAGGGATCTGAAAGCACAGGCCAAGGCATGTCAGACTGGCAGCTGCACATCCCTGTGTGCCCCCGTGGAAAGGCTCCTGCTGGGAGAGAATGACACCAGGAGTGCTGGGGACTGCATGAGCTGCATTGCCCCCAGAGAGCCTGGAGAGAAAGCAACGTGGTGAGCACACCTGTGTGAGCAGGGTGGGAAGGCACAGGACCCACAGAAGGGAGCAAACTGGACAGGAAGGGACTTGGAGGAGACAGTAGTCCATCCACCTTCCCTGGGCAGGAGCAGCAACATCTTTCCCACTCCTGACAGGCCCTTCATACCATTTATAAATCACCCTATCTAAATTTTCCCTAAAAGGGTGGTTGGGCACTGAACAGGCTCCCCACAGAATGGTCATTGCTCCAAGGCTGCCAGCACTCAAAGAGCATTTGAACATTCAGACACAGGGTGAGATTCTTGAGGTTCTCCTGTGCAGGGCCAGGACTTAGACTGGATGATCCCTGTGGCGCCTTTCAACTCAGAATATTCCAATGTTTCTGTTCTATGATTCTATGAAATTTCTGCAGTTAAAGCTCAGGGCTTCTTCTGCAATACCCAATGGGAACAGAACATTTTGTCCTCAGAGGCCTTGCACTCTCCTTTACATTGTTCATAAATCTTCTGCAGAGTAAAACAGCCCTCATTCAAATTTCCCTCTCATGCATGAGACCTGTGACCATTTCTAACCCCCTTTTCAATGTTCCCTCCCACTGGTCCAAGCTCTTCTGCACAAGAAGTTAAACTACACATAGTGACTGGAATTACACTTCCCTCTTCTCCTCTCAGGGACACAAAACCAAGATAACTGCTTCTGCCATTCCATGCCTTTAGCTCCACTTCATAAAATGGAGTTGAGACCGAAAGTGTCTCTTTAGTCCTCATTCTACAGTGAATTACCATTGCTTTGGACTTCTTCAGTCCCTGCATGGACTGCATTGCAGCTGTGTTAAATGGGCCCAAAAGTATTTTGACTCCTTGTGTCTCATCCCCTCATTAGTGGAACAGTAGCAGTTCAGCAATTAGTGTCCAGTTATGAGCACTCCTTTGATTTGCAGCATCCGACTTCAAGGACTTAGGTTAGATGGAGGGGAAGTATGGGGAAAAGTGCAGAAAAATAATTTGCTTTAATTGTGCTTAATATTTACATTAGAGGTTTTACTGGCTGAGACAGGTCAAGTAAAGGTATCTTCACTAAGTACCTAAAACACACAAAGCTCGTGTTTTAAAAGCACCTCTTTAAAGAGTCTTAAAAGTGTTGCATATATTGCCTCCCACTGATACACAGCCTGAATAAATCTACACCAACTTTTGGTGCAGTATTGAGTGGAATTACGGCATAGGAATTGATTTTCCCAATAAACAGAAGCCAAAGTAGGCGTGACATGTTTTGGCTTCACTGCACTTCTGAGAATCAGAGCAACTGCTCAGGAGAATGACAATTGCTCCAGCTGGAGATCTGTGAACTGAGAGGGTGAGGTGACATCACTTCCAGCCTTTCTAAGTCATTCTCTTGTGTCTCCAAATAAAGCCAGTGAGGTTTTTCTCATAAGGAACTACATGCGTTGGTGAAAAAGTGTCTTTCAGTCACAGGCTTAAATACTATCACCCTTTGTTTAATTTCTAGGCCAGTCTGTACATTCAAGGCACCCTAGGAGTTAAGATTTACAGTTCAAACCACTCAATGCTTCTGAATTTTATGTAATTCATGGATTTTCTATAGAGTACAGATGATACAAAAGTTTCTATCCAGTAAAACTTCTAGAATTAAGCCAGCGTTTACTTTTTTCATCCAACTTTGGAGCATTTCATCCCTAGTAAAATTCCAAGTGCCTGTTTTATTGGATTACCATTGCATTATGCCGTTAATGTGAGTCATTAAACTCCAGTTTCTCTACCTCACACATAAAGCATTTGTGCCATATCCTCAAGTTTTCCTAGCATAGCCTACATGATCCAGGATGAAAGTTTACTGCCATGGCAGAACAAACATGCAGCATGGGAAAGACATTACTATAAAATAAAACTGAGTGGAAGCTGAAATCCCAGAGTAACTTTGAGAGCTGGGTTTTGGTTTCTTTGGATCTTTAATCCCCAGAATGGCTCCATTTTTTTTTTTGTCCAAATTGTTCACCCAGGTCTAATGACCATTGAACAGTCTGGCAGGCACTACACATGAGATAGGATTAGGAGGTCATGGGTTCAGTCTGTAAGTAGGACCACTCACCCCTCTCACAAATCTACTCAGTTGACAGACAATTCTTTGTGATGAGTTGGCCACCCATTTGGAGGGTCAACAGAATTCTTACTTATTTTGAAAATTTGACCATGAGACACAAACTGCCTTTCTGTGTGGGGAAGCCCACCCCACAGATGGGGGGAAAAAAATCACAGTTCATGCTGTTCAAAATTCATCTTCCCAAGGCTCTTCCTGGGCTGGCCAGTGTTTTCTGAGCTGAGTGCTTTTATTCTGTCTTCCAGTGTGTTCTAGAAAATACTTACAGAATGCTAAAAATCTTTATTTTAAAGAAAAAACTAGTTGTACTAATGGAACATCATATGTATTTGTCCAGTTACTTTAATGAAGAGAATGTTTTGCATGCTTTCAGGAAAAAAAAGAATTATAAATAATACCTTAATGCCATGTCTTAAAGTATGCTTTCGAACTCTCTTAAGAATCTTGTTTGTTATGCTTCAAAATTTTCTGTCACCAGAAAGGAAAAAAAAATCAACAGCATTCCTTCTGTCTTACAGAAAGATGAGAGTAAGAAAATCGCCCCTTTGGGGTTTTTTGTTTGGTGTTGGGAAAACTATAACTTCATGAAGGATCTGATAACTAACCCATATGGTGCCTGATCCTGATAATACAATCCAAACATCACAAACCAACTCCCAAAAGCCAACAAGAGTCAGCGTCTTTGTTGTAGAACAAAACAATGAGATTTCATGCTAACCCAAAATCCAGTTCCTCTGGAGATACCAAATGCCTAAGTCACAATGAAAATAGATGGTGATAGACAATGACGCATGTCCTACAGTTTGTTGTTGCCTCCCACAGATGAAACAGAGGGCTTGATCTCATGTGGTGTTAAAAATCCTCTGGCATTTTTTGGAATCAAAGAACTGATGAAAAATCAGATAATTAAACTTGCCTGCGTAGAATCCCTATAAGTATTGACTATATGTTGTGTTCTTCTGTTCTTTCTGTTTAAACAGTTTGGCTGCATTTTTCTGTATAAAAACCATCCTAGCTTTTTTATTTTGGGGGCAAGGAACCTGATGATTACTTAAGTAAAAGGACTGATATTCAGTCCTGTTCAGATTCAAATTATTCAACCTAGAAGTTTAAACACAAATTTAACTCTATGGCCCAGGATGTATGAATGTATGGCCCAGGATGTATGGCCCAGTCCCATGAATGTAAAATTGAACACACAGATCAGAGGCCTGCAACTGTTTTGGGACTCGTGTGGGGACATCAATATTGTACCTCTATGATTTATCTGTATGAAATGTAAATGAAGTATAGGTGAAAGTGGGTTTAACTCAAAAAGAAAAGGCATAACATTTTATGTGTTTCTTAGGGTTCTCTCTGGCTGAAGAAGTCAAGTGATGCCAGGATAGATTTTGGCCATAACCTACCATAGAAGAATTTTGGGTGGCAAAAGAGCCAGACTTATGAAATAGGCTCATTCAGGACTTTCTAGAAATGGTAATGAATGAATCCACACTGCACAGCACAGATGATTCTCCTTGTTTTACTAATAGAGGAAAATATGATTTGCAGATGTAGAGACTTCAAATGGGAAACTTGACCTTATAATGAGTTTTCTACCATGGACTATTTTTGAATCATAACTGTCAGGGTAAGTTCCCTATCCAGTTTGGTTATTTAGCTCAAAACCACCATTGTGCTATTTCAGTGAAAGACAAACACTGACAGCCAGTTTCTAGGTGAAGGGATTATTCTTAGTTTTGCCAAATATTCAGCAGTGTATCCTCATGTACGTCCAAACAACATCACTGCACGAAACTCTAACACAGAGAAAAGTTCATCATGAATAAAACTGTTTCCTATGCCAAAAAATCACTCTCCCAGAAGGAAACTGTAAACCCAAAAGAGAGATCAAATGGATTGTGGTATAAGGTCCTAACACACTGCAGCCAACTAAAGTCACTTCTACTGACTGAAGTCTGCAGCAAGGCTGAAATGGTAAAAAGTTCCAGGAAGAAAACAGGAATGAAACAGACAAACAGGCCAGACAAAACTGGAAATACTGGGAGAACGAAGCCTCATAGAATGAAGCTTCTGCTCCCTGCTGTCAGGGTGACTCTGCCCATGGTGTGGCCCCAGCTGTGACAGCACCAGGAGAAGCTCTGCACAGGAAGGGGGAAGGTGATGTGGTGTGGCCTGGAGGAGCTGCTGGTCCATGCCAGGCACCACTGACTGCACTGCCAGGGGCACCCAGGCCAAGCTGGGCCTGGGAGTGCCAGCAGCAGCACTGTGCCAGCATGCCAAGACTGATCCCAGAAGAGATGGGCACTATGGCAGAGAGCATTGAGCTGCTTGACCTCAGATGACTCAGTGGGACAAATACAGGGCTTGCAGAGAAAAATAAAACTCTGCATAGCCAACATTAAAAAAAAAAAAAGTGATAATTCAGTGTTTGCCTGATGGCTTTTTTTCCAGTTATAAAAAGTTTCTTGTTCAGCTTTTATAAGATATAGCTGGTGTATCCTTTTTTATGCAAGAATGAAAGGAGAGAAAGAGAAAAAAAAAAATACTGGCACACTTCTTTTGGTAAGTTTCTAGAAACTGATATTTTCCCTACCATATTTCCCTACTCACATGCAATGACTGTTGTATTCACTGCTGAACTGCAAAAGCCTTCTGTGAGGATGAAGAGAGAGTTCCTGATCTACAACCAGTAAGTCCTTGAATTCTATGTAGAGAATGGGGCAATGACAGGTAACAGTTCTGATGTTCTGGGTTCTGGAAATTATCCCAAGGCTGGCGAAACTCACATCATTCCAAAGTACTAGTTTCATCATGATCTGAATCAAAAATGTGAAAATAAAAAAACTGCACTGCATTTGCCTATAACAACCTATCTTACTGGCCACCAATTCTTTGCACCTTCTTGGGTTTACAATTCTGCACAAAATACCAAAATTCCACCCACATTCCCCATGTTTCACTAAATTGGGTGAACTCACACAGAAGTAAGCTAATATTTTCAAACTCCTGTTACTCCAAGCTAGAGGGAGTGGAAATAAATATCCCTGACACTGAAGCACGGTAAACTGGTGGGTAGCTTTTATTTTTGTCTTATTGACAGACTGTGTTCCTAGTGGCTGAGATCCTTGGGTTTGATTGCAAGCTGTTGACTTGCAAGCTTACAGCTGTCCTGGCCTAGATACAGTTATAAGGAAAGCTGTGTAGAAAGCTGCCAAATTGTAACCTGACACTGACTAAAAAGAAAACATGAAGAAATAGGTCCCTGAGAAGATCTTGTGAGTTACTGAATCAAAGCTGGATCCCAGCAATTTTTGTACAGATTTATCAAGGAATTTAGTGGTGCTGCAGGAACTCTACTCTTGTCCTGGTAACTAACTAAACTAACAATATGTTAGTTTCCATCATTCCTTCTTAATTGGCATCAGCTGATGGTGGGATCCAAAACATTCCAAACCTTGTTTTGAGCATGGTGAGACACTGTATAGGCAAACCAAATAATCTTCAAACCTATCCTGTGTGAAATAAAGAAAAGCCTAGAGTCTTGAAAAAATCAGAGATTGGAATTCCCAGCAATGGCAATAGAAGAGAAGTAGCACCCTAAGATGTGAATATTGAAGCACAGAATTATGCAAAAAGCTGTTTGATTTGAATTTGAATGTGGCAGTTAATCCAAAACATCTTCTGATTTGCAAAGGTTTTAATGAATTTTAATTAAAAAGCCAGTGAAAACTATCTTAATTGGCCCCCTACCACCTTAACTTAGTGACACCTTCCACATGCAGGATCTTTGTCAACCAACCTCTTGCTCAGCTCCTTGGTGATTACTGAAACTTAAAGAATCAACTATTCCTTTTTGGAGACAATTCCAACCATTATAGCACAATATAAAAGGAAGGGATTGAAAACCTACACAGGAGCTTGTAGAAAATTGTTAGTTAGAGTTTCCAGCATGTACATCTTTACAGGATCAAACCCAAGCAGTTGCTGGACATGAGATTCTGTTTTGTTTGTTTTCGTTGTCTGCACCAGACATATCTCCCACATTTCAGTGGCTTACAGCTTCTAAATGACATGGGAAGTCTCTATGGCACGCACCAAGGGCAGCATTTCACAACATTTACATTCCTGTTGTCTTTTTAAATGAAAGAGTTTAGGACTATAATGCCAAATCATGGGAACGATGGGCCAGTTCATCCCACAGGTTAGGATTTGAAATGAAAATCTGCAATTGGCCTCTGGAGTCACGGGCTCATAGAAAATCAGGCAACCTGACTCAGGTCTTGCACTGCTCTGTTCACACCTAGAACATCAATTCACTTCCCATGTTTACAAGCTAAGGCAGGTTGTGGGAAGGATGCATCCAGCAGGTGCAAGATATTGAGAGTCTCCTGTCCAGAAGAGCAGCCTAATCTTGCCCTCCCTGTTCACCTATTCTTCCAGAAGATCCACAGATGAGAAGTGGAGAGTCACTTCTCCAGTGGCTCCAATACTGGATCAAAGGGACAAGATCTGGTCCTGCTCTTGGCTCTGATTTGCTGGGTTGGTTTGAGTCAGCCGCCTCCTTGTCTTGTGCTGCTTTTCTGCTTCTTTGCAGTCTTACCTTCCTGGACAGAGGGTGAGCCAGGACAGTGACTTGCCTGTACTTGCAATCTTTCCAGACAGACTACAGACTGAGCACTAGGCATTAATTTATTTGAAAAATTAATTGGAAGACATATATCAACTGACTCTCACATAGAGACCACCAGTAACAAACAGGCTGATGGCAAAAAGGAGAGGTACTAAAAAATTAGAGTACTGTCAGTTTTAGTGCTTCCCTCTTCCATCCAAACTATCCTTTCCAAACTCCTTTAAATGATCATTTTTGCTGTAGCTGCTGTTATTCATTTTCACAGAAGAAAGATGTTGGGTTGGAATCTGGTCTTGCCTCTCCAGCTGCCCATAGATTTTTCCTAGCTGAGCTGGTGTTGTTGCCAAAGTAGTAATTCCAAAACAAACCATCCTCCTCACTCCTGCCAAACATGTGTGCTGCTTTCCAGCTCCAGAGAAGGTACATGAATGCAGGCACAGCAAATCTTAAATATCTCCTTCAGGCTGCTCAGGAGTACCATCTTAAGGACAATTTTCAAGTTCTGCCATGTTAAACAGACACACACAAACGAGCATGTCAGCTCCATGCCCAGGATACCAATTCTGGTTTGTGGACCAACTATCTCCCACTAAGGAGGAGGAGGACATCCTGAATATATTAAATCTCAAATTCTTAACGTAGATGAGCTAAGCATAAATCCAGCACAAGCTTTGCGACTTTTTAAGTGCTGGCTCTGCACTTGGCAATAACACACCTCTTCTCTGCTCCACTGCCCTTGCCTGCTGTACATTCCACTGGTCTGAGGGAGCTGAGCTGCTACAACTCACAGGATCCATGGTGCTGTGCCTTGGCTGGTGCAACTACAAGACACCCACATCTGCACTGCCTCTTTCTCAGGAACCAAGGGGCTGCACAATGCCATGTAACACTTTGGGGTATCACCCAAATCCTCTTTTGACCCCTGAAGAGGTCACAAATTACTCATCTGAGAAACCCAGCTTTAAAGCACATGCTGGAACGGATTCTGATTTTTCATGAGCCCTTTCCAAGATGAACATCCCATCACTTCCCACAGCAGTTTGCTCAAGCAATTCCGATTGAAACATAAAAATACGAATTTTTCTGTTTTCTGCCTCCAGTCATTGATTCAGATACACACATTTGTCACAGAAGAGCAAATGACAGTCAAAAAGAAAATTGAAACATCTGCAATTCAAAATCCAGTTCTGCCCTATGACTCTGACAGTGGCATCCTAAGATGTAGATGTTTTCTCTTTCTTCACTAACCAATCTCACTGCTTTTCCCCAGATTAGTTAAATAGCAAGAGAGCAAGTTTAACCCATGTCTTTCCCTGTCTTAGGTTCTTCCCAGCTGCCCTCTCTCATTGTGTGTTCAAAGGACACTACAGTGCTCACTCTACAAGTTTAACCACAGCCCAGGGGCCTCTCAGAGGGAAAGCTCTCCCCCTTCCAGGCCTGCCTCATGGCTGTGGAGCTAACACTGGAAATAGAGGTAATTCCTACTGGTCACACAAGTGGCCTGGTGGGCCCCATGGGGAGCTGCTGTAAAGCCAAGACGTTGATTTCCTCCTCAGCCACCCAGCAGCTGTGGTGAGGTGATGTCCCCCAACTAATACTGCTCTAGACAGAATTTGGGCTGCTCATTGTGAAGCTAGGAGATCTCTGTTCAATGGACTTTGGTCAACCACTCTTCTATCCAAACATGTGCCCCAATCATGCTTCTACTACCCACCACCTTCCCTCACTTACCCTGGGAAACACAGCCATGCTGCTTTGAAGGCTGTACCATTTACAAGGGTGTTTTTCTTAAA
>VYXF01006757.1:934012-957785 GCA_013397295.1 Polioptila caerulea | reverse complement strand
AAGGGTTTTTTTCTTAAAAAAAAAAAAAAAAAAAAATCCAAAGCAAATCCAGAAATTGCTGAGGTTGATTTTCTCCTTTCAACTAAGAGTCAGCTCCACCTCGTTTCAGATACTGGCACACACGTACACACGTACCTGTGCTCATACACACCCAGCATTCACCTCCCTCCCCTCTCACACAGTGCAATCAGCCATAGAAATTACACAGTGTTCCAATGCCTTTATCTAAAAATACACCTTGTTTTAATTAGATCAAGAGTTTAGGAGCTAGGATGGATTTAATCAAGAGTCTCTAAGCAGGGTGCAACCCTTAGCAAACTTACTGAAATTAGCGCTTAGCGGTTTTCTGTCACCCATGCAGCAAAGTTTTCCTTTTCCATGGGAATCCTTCTGTTTCCTTAGCAATACACAAAGTTGTGCTTTTTTTTTTTTTGTTCCCTGCAAAGGCATCCAGATATGTCTCTTTGTTTACTGAGTCGTTGACACAAAGGAGTCCAGTGTAATAGGCCAAGTTGATGTATCTCTTCACTGTGAGTAGGACTAGCAGGATTAGCCTTCCAAAATGAAAGGGGTGCAATAAGCCAAATACCAATGTCATTAGAGCAATATGATGGATGAATTTGAGCAATGCTTCTAAAATGCCAAACTGTTAAACTCTAGGATTTAACAGGCTTCAATTAACTTGGTAATTTAAAAGTGAGCCAACATATTATGATATATCATAGATAAAGCCTCAGAAAATTAAGTATGAAAAGAAATGTTACTTAAAATGAAAAATAAGTTTACACCAGGGATTTATGTCCTAGTTCGTTCTGCCAGCACTTCCATTCAAACCTCTCTAAGCATACGTAATATTAAGTGATAGAAAGCCACTCTACACCAACATTTTCAGGTCATGAGGTCAAGCACTTGCAAGTCAGAAAATGCCAGGACAAGTACTGACAGTGAAACTTGAATTCACCTGTCTCCTGTGCATGCACAGGAATACAGCCTGCAGTTCCACTGCAACACATTTTTATTTCCACGGGACCCTCTCATCCACTTGGTGCACAGGGTGAATGCACTCTATGATGAGGAATTGCGTTGTCTTGCTTCCTCCTTGTTCACTGTGCACACCCAGGCTCTATAAGCATTTCAAACTCCATTTCATTGAAAGCTTCTGAGCTTGCCCTTGCCTTTTGTATAGTGATGATCAATACAATGTGCAAGAGAATGACAGAAGAATTATCCCATAATACCCCTTTGGGGACAGGAGAAATGATTCCTCCCACCTTAGAAACTGAGCAAGATTTAGCCATGAAGTATTCACTGGTCCAAGGAGTTGAGTTTGACAACTCTTAGGACTTCAACTTTCAAAACATTGTTTTTTGTCTGATCCTTCTGGCTTCTTCTGCAGCTGGGATCATTCCCTGTTTCAGCAAGTCACATTCTGGGAACCTGAATCAAGCAACCAAATACAGGGGACAGCTAGTACTCACTTAAAAACCAAAAAACTTACATATAGTAACACTCAAATATTTGACTCGGGGGAGCCTTTTGCTCCCCCTGCCCAGCCCGTGCCCAGACACAGCCCCTGGAGCAAAGCCTACAGCCCAAAGCCACTTGAAGTAGATGCCCTGAAGCAGAAATACTGTAGAAATGTCACTGAACTAGAGATCAGACACTAATGCACACTCGGGTGGGAACCACATTCAGGATCTATTGGCAGTTGTCGGAAAAAAAAAAAAAGAAAGAACTGCTAGACTGAAATTTTAACCCAAATGGGAACTTTCAAATACCAAACCTAGACACAACTTGAATACCAAGTGCAACTCTCTGTATAAAAGCACATTATGACAGAAACATGAAGGTCAGGGTGGTCTCGCTTTCTGTAGCCTCTTTTCTAAGGATCTTCCTAACCGTCTCATCTGGAATTACTGAGGCAGAAATTTCACGTCACAGAACAGGAAAATTCTTGACACCATATCAAATGCCCAACAATCTCTCCTATAATTTCAGATAAAAATTCTCTCTCCTGCTGTGGTTTGTGTGCATAGCCCTCACTTACACCTGTGGGCCAGTTTCCCATGCCTACATCCATCCAGAGTAGTGGTACACTTCAGCTGTAAATGGAATCAGTTGAAATGGCTTAGGTGCATTATTGACAATTTCATTTGAAATTCACTGTGTTCTGTCCTTCAGAAAATGGGAAAAAACCCACTGTGGGAATGCCCAAAATTTAGGCTCTATAAAATTTTAAAAGGGTTAGAGAAAACTCTGAGCTGTCCTAGACATTGTTTTGCTGTCTTAGCTTCAAAGATGCACTTCTTTTTTTATTTCACAATGTCGGTTTTGTTATTAAAATCTAAAAGCCGAGTAAGAAGATTGTTACAGTGTTTATTCACCTCTCAATGCATCTTCTAAAGAAAGAAGATAAATTAATTGCTGATAGGCCATTGCACCCCACAGTGCAGGCCTTTGTAGGGGATAATGTTGCAAGTAAAAGCACTAAACAGTGATTTCTGCATTGACAGAACTCCCAAAAAGAAACTTCAAGAGTTAAAACACTTCTGCAGACTGCCTCACATTTATTGCCACCTGAAAACCAAAGCCAGCAAGACACATAACATTGAAATGAAGCAGCACTAGAAAAAACAATAGTGTCCTGCAATGCTTTCTGGGCAAAACTGACTGAGTTATGGAAAGAAAAGCCACTAGAACAAGAAGGGGTTTTCTTGTATTGTTCATGCATTCTAGCACCCATTTAATAAGAGATTACTGGGAAAAACAGCACAGCATCTTTCTGGAAAAGCTAATCATCCAGTCTTGTTGCCCATGCCACATAATAGCTGCTAATCCGTATTCCATTATGTCATCCTCCACAATGCTCCTTGCCTTGCGTTCACAGTCCTGATATCTCCTCTTCCTCCACTCACGTTGTCCTCCCTGGTCCTTCCAACCACAGGAAACAGTTTTCCTTTATTACTTTCTGAAAAGTGCGGTTGCTAAAAGCTCTTTGGTATTTATGATAACTATTAGTATCTATAGGGTTCAATTGACTCACACAGCAGCCCTTTGCTCTTTCATGGTAATTGCCTTCCACCCACACTCTCTACCTTCCCAGATCTGAGCTCCCTTCTCTTTCTCTCTCTCTGTCCCTCCCTGTGACTCACCCTCACTGCCTGGAAGTCCCAAGCACACTCTGGCAGCTCTAGAGATTATGTTCCCTCTGCCCAAAGTGCTGCCAAACCCTTAACCTGTTTGAGCAAACACCTTTGCTCTGCTTCCTTCTCACCTGTATATTGATAAACCAAAACAAAGCTGGAGAAGCTGTTTTGCCTCAGGAACAGGAGTGGGTTGATATAAGTGGAAGCTGTGTCAGAGGAGGTTTAGGCTGGGTATCAGGGCAAGGTTGCTCCCCCAGAGGGTGTGGGGCACTGCCCAGGCTCCCCAGGGAATGGTCCCGGCCCCAAGGCTGCCAGAGCTCCAGGAGCGTTTGGACAGCGCTGTCAGGGATGCACAGGGGGGATTGTTGGGGACCAGAGGTGGGACTGGATGATCCTCGTCTGTTCCTCCCAACTCAGGATGATACACTATCCCACTTTCAAAGAACTGCAGCCACCTGTCAATGTCATCACCTCCTCAGTCCAGCAGCCTAAAGAAGGATGTCCCTGGTGCAGCAGCTCTGGATTATTTCAATTTACAAGGGGCTATTACAGCTCCATTTTAGCAGCCCAGAAATCCATGCAGCACAAAGACTGCCATTGCTGCAGTTCCTCCAACACTGCTTGGGTTCCTTGGATGGGGTGAATCACAGGCACAGAGAAGAGTCTGGTCCTCTGCCTCTGTAGCATCCCATTTGCTCCCTTCTAATTCCCTTTCAGCTCAGCTTTCAGGCAACCAGGCTAGGTCTAATTAATTTTATTGGGAATGAAAAAGAGATTTTTCACAAAATCATCCTGAGTTTTGGTAGACATCTTCACTGGGTCCTGTTTTCTGTCCATTCACAATGCCACCAGGTGCACCGGAGGGAAGCAACCAGGTGCACCAGATTCCCTTTACCATCAAGGAAAGAGCCAGACAACTCCCAGGATGATTCAGAGCAGAGGTGGATTGAATTACCCCATGGACCTGCCTGTCTCTCCATTAACTACAGGAGGCACCCAGGGAGACTGGACTCCTAACTTGAGAACCTCTCCTCAATTGCCTAAAGTTGGCTGTATGAATCTACCTCTGCATGTTGCTGCAGATAAACATTCAAATCGATTGCAACACTGCCTTTTACAGCTCCTTTTGGTCTTCTCTTTGTTTACCTCTCTCTTATCATAGAGCAGTTGTGGTTTCCACATATTGAATTTTTCAAAGTAAAAATCCGACACACAAATAGATGTTCCAGTTGACTTTGAAAACAGCTCTGGATTTTAATACTGAGGCCAATTTTCTGTCACTCCACAGCAAGTCTTCTCTGAGGAGCCACTCTGGTATGCTTTGGCTTTAACAGGAGCTGCCAAGCATTAGCAGCAATGTCTGCAGTCCTCCTGGGCCAGGCAGGAACGTGCAGTGTGTGTTATCAGCCACTCCTGGGCTTCATCTACCGCTCATTGGAAACAGCAGGAGTCTTTCCACTGTGTAGATTGGACTGGGAAGTCAGTTCTCATAGCAAAATGATTCCTTTACATGTTCATCAGTACATGACAGACAGGTGGGTTTTGAATGTTTCATGATAAAAGGGCCTGAGCTCTGGCCAGATTGAGTTGCCAGTTCCCCACAGACCAGGGGCCACATGGGCCTGGTGTTACAGCCTCTTTTGCCCATGCCTTTTAATCCTGATGGGTGTGCACTAATCTTCCTCTGACAGGCTAGGGATGACTTCTCACACACACAGGGGTTTCACAAGTGAAGATAAATGCCTTTTCCAACACTAAGCTCCTCTCTATCTGCTCCATCCAGCATTTTGCATTTGAATTACAGGGTGTCAAGTAATCTCAGACTTGCACTCCAGTTTATGGCTTAGCTTTCCATTTTTATGCAATTAGAAGAAGTGGTAACATTTATCTGCTTTCAAAGGAGACTATTCCCTCTTCCTCCCTCCTACTGCAACTCCACACACTCTCCCCTTCAATCAGTTGTGTCTCAAACTGGAAGGGAACTGGAGTAATTTGACTCACATCCTTGAAGCAAATTATTGCATCAAAAAAAGGTAAACTGAGCCAAACTCCATCTAAGTCTACCTAATTTCATAGAAATTACTAAGAATTTCAAAGAAATTACTGTTGTCCGTGGCAGTGAGTGCATTAGGAAGCCAAGATTAGTATCCATGCTCGTGATTGCTGCCTTGGTGTTCCTGTTTTGTGCAGGACCTTGCAGGTGCACATTTTCCCCTTTCCTTCCCTGCTAGACCAGGGGATGGGTGATGGATNCAAAAAAAGGTAAACTGAGCCAAAGTCCATTTAAGTCTACAAGACTCTGGGGACTTCAAAGAAATTACTGTTGTCCGTGGCAGTGAGTGCATTAGGAAGCCAAGATTAGTATCCATGCTCGTGATTGCTGCCTTGGTGTTCCTGTTTTGTGCAGGACCTTGCAGGTGCACATTTTCCCCTTTCCTTCCCTGCTAGACCAGGGGATGGGTGATGGATGATGACCCCATGGGTGCTGATATTGAGTCTGCTGGAAGAGAGAAGTTTGGCCAGCTGTAGATTGCAGCTTAAAGTAAATAAATAACACATGTTAGATGGCAATGTAGAATGGCAATAGATGGGAAAGGACAATGCTGGGGTGACCACCCCTAGAGCAGAGATGGAGAAGACCAGGAATAAAGGGTCACACCACATCTTTGTGTAGGGATGGGGGGTTGAGGCACCCCTGGGGGCACCTCTGTGAAAAGAGGCACTGGGGTGGGATCCAGGCTACAGCCATAGCCAGGGAATGTGTGCATCTTTGGCTGAGTGTACTGGCAATAGCATAGATATGCAAGGGAATGAAGGTTCTCCGGGCCTTCGGAGAAGGTGACCACCTTCACTAAGCTTCTAGCAGTGCTAGGAATGGCTTCAGAGACAGATAGCTAAAAGGAAACCTACCCAGCAGCCAAATTTTCTAGAGTTGAAAGCCATATTTCCAGTCCAGGAGCAGTCTGATTTCCTGAAGAGCTCATATCTCCTTGGGACAGTACGTGGCATTACACATTCAGCACATTCCGTATGCAGATTTGTCACTTCCGATTTTGCTGATTGCAGGCAGATTCCCTAGAGGTCTGAGCTGCTCCTGTGCTAAAGGCAGCTCTTAAAAAGAACAACACAAACTGTGCAAGCAAAGAGGAAATGGACAAAAAAACATCCCTGGTCAGGAAAAAAAAATGTAACTAGAAAGAGTCTGGTGAAGCAACCACCCACCCGGGGGAGCAGGCTGTGACTGAAGCACACACGTCACTGGTGACTGCTGATGGCACTCAGCCTCTGGGTGCTGGCCCCGTGGAGCACACCAGGAATGGGCTTCTGACACACTCTGAAGTGCGTGTGGAAGGCTTTAAACACGCACGTGCTCCCACTGAGTCCAAACCAGAGCCAGTGGGACAATCCCAGACTGGAGTGTTTTGGTGAAATTAGGCCACAAAACACCAGAACTGACCCCAGACAGGAAAGCAGTACAGCAGATTGCTTTGTTCAGCAAGACACTGATATCACTTACATTGTGGTGATATCAGCTGCTAAGCTGTGGAAATCCTCCTACAGGACTTACCCTGCACCTCTTGTACCCATTAATCCAGGCTCCCTGGAGCCACTTCTGAAGCCCCAAACCTAAGCAGCAGTTATAAAACCACCAGCACATACATAAACATATTTCCCTCCAGAATCAGTATTTCCTATGTCAGACACAATAGTCAGCCTTGGATGACCGACAGGCTTCATGCATAACACCTCATAAGTCATTTTGGCTGGAAAAGAGCATGCTGCACTCCTGAGGAGCTAGGAATTGTCTTCTGTCCTTTTCTAGGCCTTATAGGATCATATGACTGTGGGGCAATCCACAATTTTATATTGTTTATGGCCTCAGATTGCCTTAAAAGCACCCCCAGTCTGACACATTCTCATTCACAGTGGGGTCTGTAGCTTTTTATACTTAAAAAAATACAATTTTGTTTCCTCCTAGTTGCAAATAACTACACTAGACAAAAAAAATGGTCCTAGGGCTGGATGGGATAAAGTGAGAGGGTATGATCACAGAACCATTAAGGTTGTAAAAGACCTTCCAGATCATCAAGTCCAGCCTGTGACCAATTTCTAACCAATCAACCAAGGACACCTCCAGGGATGGAGACTCCACCACCTCTCTAGGCAGCCAATGTCTACAACCCTTTCCATGAAGAAATTCTTCCTGACTTCTAACCTGAACCTCCCCTGGCACAGCTTAAGCTGATGCCCTCTTGTCCTATCAAACTTAAGCTGAACTACAATTTCCAGATCTTCCCCAAATGACAAGTCATCAGAGCAGTGCCAGCCAAAAGGACTTTGCACAACTGGGTACATTCACACCTGCACAGTGCCAGTACTGTGTCACAGACAAGAACCTGAAGTGGCAGTATTAGAGACACCTGGCTTTGGAGGGAGGCAAGCATGACCAGCAGTAAAAATAATGTTTCGTAACTCTTGCAGGTATTTCCAAGAGAAACGTTTTTCCTGTACAGGGCATTGCAGAAGAACACAGAAGGCAGGTACAGAATCACTCTGGATGCTGTGATCCCATCCCAGCAAATAGGAGCACCCACAGGGTCTCCTTGTGCCACCTGTGGGGATCTGGAAGCCATCCCTGGAACATGTGATGACAGAGGCCACAAGGCTTTGCTGCCAGCAGCTACACACAGTCTGCAAGGAGCCTGAAACCTTAACTCCCAAGGGAAGCATGAGCTGGCTATTTCATGCCACAAATCTGCTTTTCCTGATGCCTGGCAGAAGTGGTAACTGTGCTTAATCCTTTCACTTCTAGCAATGTAACCAAAAGCTTTTAGGCAATGTGCTCTAGGATCACTTTGGGTTGAAGTAGCATCTGAAAAGGATGCAGCATGGAGAAGATTGCTCAGAGCCATTGCTGATGGAAGGAATTGAAACTCTGCACATCTGCAGTCAGCCCTGCTCCATCTCCTGTCTAAAAGATATCCCAAGCACTCAGACTACCAAAACCTCTTCCTATGGAGACTTCCCAAGTTTCAAAGGTGCCAGCTTTCAGATCCTTGTGTCCAAATCCCCACTTCTCTTCTGACAGCCTCTTGCTTCAAGGAAACAAGGGGAAAGGATTCATATTGTAAAATTAAACTTTGGAGCAACACAAAATGCCATGCCTCCTATCAAAATTTACAAATGCTCAAGATAAGGCTTTTAACAGACAACCAGATACAATTTAAATGCTATCTTGCTGTGATATATTTTGCTGGTGCAGGTTGTATGAGAACAGCTAGATTTATTTTCTCTCTTAAAACTCAAACTTGTTTCCAAAGCCTCAACTCTAATGAAATGTGAGATTTTGAACAGTACTGAAGTCAGTCCTTGGAGCTAGTCCAGCTTCAGAGGTGGAGCAATATAGAGGAGGAGAGCAAGAAGACATGAAAACACTAATGAGAATGCATTAGGATCTTGAAAGAAGAGGGGCACTTGAGTATCATTCAGGGGTACTCAAATATCATTCTGACATTACTTTCCCTCTTCATGCTCCAGAATCATTAGCAGCAAAGTCCAGCACTTTTCTGCCTGCTCAAACATGCCAGCATACTGGCAGACAATTTTTGAGAAATCCCTGCTCCTCAGTGGTTAAATTTTTGTCCTTTGCAATTTCCAGATTTCTGAGAGAACTCCTAGTGACAGTTGTAATAATATTCTATAAAATGTTGTGGTGGTGATTCTTTGAATGCCTTTGTGGTTTGCTGTCCAGAGTTATAATAACCTATGCTTGCCCAGATATGTGTTCTCAACTTGGAAGCTCTGGAGCCAGCATTCACTCTTCTGCCTGGGCAATTGCACGTGTGTGCCTGCATGTGTGCTGAACATGGGAGCAAATCTCTCTCCAGGTACTTGCCAGGTGCTTCCTGGTCCCTGGGAAGTGTATTTTGGGGTTAACATCTTTGGGAAAGTGAGTGACTTGAGGCTTATTCCAAATAGAAGAATACACCAATGGGAATCATAGGTGGTTTCTGAGCCTCCTTTAAGTTTCATGTGTTTCTCTATCAGTTATCTTCTTCCTTAGTCATTTTATTTTAGAAACAATAATGGAGGGAAGAGAGGAGAGGGAGAAAAAGAAAATACAGCTCTCTGATGACTGTATGGCAAGACTGAAATGGCATAGCTACAGTGAGATAAGCCTTGACAAGATTTCTTAATTCAGACACCAATCTTCATCTCAAGTTTAATTCAAGTAACTAAGAAGGATGAAATACAACAACCAGTTTATGTTAACATTTGCCTGGTCTCAGGTCTACACATAAATGGCCTTGGTGAAAACTGCTGAGTGAAACTCTGAGGATCAGGCTTGGGACACACAAAAATCCTAAATGTATGGATGAGACACCAATTTCAATTAAAATGGTGTATAGCTTTGTAAAGAAAACTCTAAGAAAAGCTGAAAAGAATATCCCAAAACCATTCAATCAGACCTTCTCTGGAGTATACCTATACCTTATAAATATTTTATATGTATTTGTATCCATGAAGAAAATAACAGAGAAGAGAGACATGAAATATGAATTGTACTGAACTTAGTTTTATATAAAGAAATACATATCCCAAAATCATTTTACAAAGTAATAAACTAGACCCTTGTAGTGCATGGATGCTATAAAAGCCAAGGTCTCTACTCTGTGCCAAGCAAAGGCTGCTATATATACTTTAAAAACTGGATCCTAGTCAGCTGAAATATTGAAAATAGTTCTAAAGATGGCAAAGAAAGAGCTGAATTTAATTTGGAGAAAAAATCCCTTATGGTTTGGCTGCACACAAACAATGCTATGCTCCCTGAAAGCTGGCTTTTGGAATGAATTCATGCTCTAGAGGAAGGCAAAGCTGAGCAACCCCTCAGCAGTGACTGCCTGAGTTCAGCCTCACACACCAGTGTCACACCAAAGATTTGCAACTCTCTGTATTCCCAGGACACACCACAGTTGTGGACTCTCAGGCCAAACATTTTTACCCTGTGCCCACAAATTAAAACCTGTAAAGACAGCCCTTATTCCATGCCTCTTTTGACCATCAGTATTAGAGCATTTCTGAATCTCTAAGTTTAAAACTGCACCCACATAAGGCCTTATGTTTCTCGGATGTTAAATTGCAAAACTGTTCTTAGGACAATTCAAGAGCCTCATCAGAGACCCCAAAATCCTGCAGCCACAGAGCTAAGCTCAATTTATATGGAGCAGCCACACAGAAAATCTTCTTCCAATACCAACTTCTCTTATTGGTGTGAACTGTGCTTTGTCTCTTATCTCTTTTACATTCCTTCCCCTGTACTTCTCTCCTCATAAAGGGGATCATGTTCTGCTTGCTGAAACTAGCCAGCTGTGACCTGCACTCTGTCCTGTGCTCTCTCCCTGGCCAGCAATGGTCAGTCACAGCCTGTCTGGGGACAAACAAGCCACAGTAGCACAGGGGGTGTCTCTGGGCTGACCTTGGTTTCCTGAGCCACTCTGCTCATACCTCCCGAGCACATTTCCTAACACCCCACTCTCATTCTTGTTCCAGGATATGCTCCTCTCCAAGCTGTGATCCTCCCACTGAGGGGCAAAAAAGCTCAGGTCAGGTGACTAAATTTTGGACCAGCTGGTGGGGTCATGGCTTGGACCAACAGGACAGGCTGAACAATGATTTGGCTAAATGCTGAACCTCCCAAGAACTGGCTCCCTCTCTGGCAGCTACCCTAAAGCCTGTTTCATCCTCCAGACCCATCTTTTCCAGGCTTTGTGGACATCTTTCTTTCTTCCTTTCATTGTTAGTCTCCTTCCAGATGGGTATTTCCACCCCACCTTCCTCTCCATTCCCTTCTCCCTGGAGAACATGCAGGCCCTTACCTGGCTGTCTCTCCCATGCCACCACCAGTCGTCATCACCTCTCATCTCTAAACTCCTAGGATGGTAAGCTTGGTCTTCATACAAAGCCAACAGGCTGAAAGGAAAAATCTGACTTACTTACAGAAACTCATGTGACCCAAACTGAGATTTCTCTGACAAAGTATGTTTTCAGTTCACTTTTCATGGGTTTGGCAGGGGAAAGGTAACATTGAGAGATGCCACTCAAATTTAGAGCTTGGTTCAGGAAAGAGTTAAGCATGTCTTGGAATCCCTTTGTAATCAGGGAACATACAGGGGTGCTGGGCACTGTGTATATCCTGTGTTTTCTATGTGTGTGACCTGGTCTGTTTAAATATGTGATGTAACTACAAACTCTCCAAAGTCTGTATGCTTCCAGCTCTCCATGAACTTAAGCCTCAGATGTTACTGAAAGGGAAGCTTCTACTCTGGAAAGAGAAACTATATATAAAGGGCTCCAAATAAGCAGGGAAACTTCTAAAATGGAAGAGACACTCTTATTTAAATTTAAAAAAAAAAAAAAAATTAAAGACTTACTATTTCTCTGCATATCTATATGGCTACATATAATCTTTTAAGCACAATTTCTTCCCTACTCTTTATCTTCCTCTATTTCTCTTAACAGAGATAACTTTTCACAGCAAAGGGATACATAAAATAAAATCTTTTCCTTTTCTTTTTAACAAAATAAAAGGAAATCCAAAATAAATGTTTCACAATCTAATATATGTCTCACTAATGAACCAGTGCTAAGATGCCTCTGACACCACCTGTGTGCAAGAGAGCAGGTTCTACCAGAGCCTCACTATACTATCAATAAATGCCATCATTTTTTCCTCTATTTGTTGCTTCTGAATATCCATAGCTGCAATGGATTTGCTCGGAATTCTCTGTCATCTGAACAGTCCCTCCTTTGTTATCCCAGCACACATCACTTCCCCGTGTAACAGGGAAGAGACTGGTGACTCACTGTTCCAAGGAACCACAGCAATGGAAGCAGTGCCCTCATGCTCGCTTCAGTGTAAATTACCCCCAGGAAAACAAACCCAGTCACCCTTGAGGAACTGCTTCAGCTCAAGGGAGAGATGGTGCCAACACTGCATCGTTATCTATTACCTGAGAAAGGCCCCAATCCTTCCTTTGGCACACTGAAAATGTGCTGCTCACCTTCCGTGTTTTCTGGGGCTGGGTCTCTTCTGGGCAAGAGCTACAGCCCCTGGAAGCAATGCCATTCATTGCCAACAAAACTGTTTCAGCTGGCCCTAACTCCACTCTCAGGTGTGCTGAAGAGAAGAACTTATGGTTTGGAGGTTAAGCTGGAACTCCATTCCCTTGCCCTGGTGGGCCATGTGATTTGAACAAAAAGATTTAGTCTCTATGTCTGAGAAATAAATCACCTCCCAACAGCTTGGGGTGCTAGTGGGCATGCACAGAGACTTGTTGTGTGTTCAACAGGGGCCACTGACAATATAAACAGCTGCTGGAAATGCTGCCAGATCTGACACACGCCTGACACTAGGTATCTCTGAAAGAACAAGAGCAACGGAGAATCTGATCTTCAATTTTAATGGCAGTTTTTCCTCCTGAGGGGTTGTGAGGTAAATTTCAAGGTGTAAAATCAATTTTAGGTCAAAATATAATGTAAGCTGGGGTGCCAGAGTGTGTAGCCACTATCTCTGAGAGTTTATTTCAGATCACACCACATGGGTCTGCCACCTGCCATCTTCCAAAATCCTTCCCATCATCTGAGCCCTCTACAATCAAGTAATGAAAATTATGTATCTCAAAGTGCCAAGACGCACGTTAAAAATCAGCATATCAAAGTAGAATCTAGGACAAAAAATAATGTTTTCCTTCTTTAAAAAAAATTATTCCGGGAAACTGTATGGCTCAGGGGCTTGGTGTTGGGATAGGGAGCCTTTCATCGCTGATCCAAACATGACCCAAGTTGGTACTGACCAAAAAAATGGTTACTGGTTGGCAGCAGCTTTGTGGCCCAGAGTATTTGAAATGAGTTGATGGTCCTAATCCAGTTCCCAGTAGATGACTATCCACATCACAGAAACCACCACCACAATTGGCACCCTCTTCAGCAGCCTTGGCAGGTTGGCCAAGGATTAAATAAGCACAGAGACTGAGCCACCCGCTCATGCCTAGCTAGAGGTTGCCCCTCTAGGTCATGGATGAGACATGAGGATGGGGTGGAGTGGGGAAGCTCACACACCCTCTGCTTGTGCTCTGCTGGTTTTGTGGGTAAGAAGAGGAATTCATTTTCTAGGGCTTTGATTCAGGCACCCTTGACAAGCAGTATACTCATACACATCTGTTTAGTTTAAAAAGGAGCCAGAAACTGAAAGAATTTCGGGATTTTTTTTCTCAAAAAATAAGGCACCAATTTCTGGGGAATTAATCCAAGTCACAGTAGTTATGCCTGGGCTGCATTTAACAAAATGCACACAACCAACCTGTAAAGTGGCTCTGCTTCAAGAAACATTCCTTTTGCTGTGCTGTTTTCAGTCAACGCTTTAATTATCTCACAAGATGTAGAGTGTACATAATCTGTGCCAGCTATTGTCAGAAAGCTAAAGCTGATTTCTAATTAGGTACACAATGGCAACTATCATGTAAAAAAAGATCTGATACACCTCGAAAAATCCTATCTGGGCATAACAAAGAAACGCAGGACTTTGGTTAGTGCTGAAAGAGGTTTTCAGTTTTGGAGAGGTAAAATGCACCAGTCTCTCTTTCGAAAAAACAGCACTCTCCTAACAAAATACTGTAGCTAAATCCTGAAGCTATTCAGGTGATGTTTGGGTGGAACAAAGTTTAAACTTCAATTTTAGGCAGTACCTAGCTGGCTAGGAGAAGGGCAAATAGCACAAACCTTGCATGTGCTTCCCTGCGTGAAGGCACAGAGCCACCCTCTCCTGTTGCAGGTACAGAGCCACCCTCCTCTGCTTGCAGGTCAAGCAGGCGATGCTGGAAGAACTTTCCTGTGCACTGTCAGGAAAGACTTCCCCAAAGTTGCAGCAAGACTTGGCAGCACTTCAAGCCATTTCTCGACTGTCTCATTTCTTGCCTCCTACAGCACTGCAGCAAACATGGCAAGCAATGACAGCTCTGCCCATGGAAAGGCACAGAGAATGAACTCTGCAATTCTCTGCAATTCTCTCCAATTCCCTTTCCTATTCTCCTCCATAATACCCAGGGCACTTCATTTTCTGTTGTACTTTGCTACACCAAGTCTTTAATAAGAAGGAGTGAGTGATTCAACCTCTAGCATCCACAGTGGGAGTAAGGCAGCAAGGCAAGGCGGCCTGGGACAGCAAGGCATTATCAAACTACCAAAAGGAACTGTCATTTGATGTCTCCTGCTGCGGGGCCCTCATATGTTTAAAGTTTAAAAGACCTTTTTGCAAAATGGAAATCCAAGGAAGCAATAGTGACAAACTCTTAAAAGGTTCCTCATATGTTACACAAAAAATGAAGCATCTTGTCCAAGGGGGCCATTTCATTATTTGCACCTGAATCAATGCTCTCATTAGTGTGTCTTCATGAAGGGAAGGTCCAGATTTGGAAATAAGCTGAGATCAAAGTGGTGAGAAGTAGCATCTCTTCCCTGTTAGCTGGAGGAACACCCCTCAGCCTAGTGCATCTCCTGACCCTGGACATGGACACATTTCTCCCATGCCAACATGTGTTAGGTGTGAAGAGTACCCTGACAGAAGTACTTGACCCAAACTGAACAAATTTCCTAATTGCAGTAAGACAACACTTGAGGGTGTGGTAATGACAGAAAATCACACCTATGGACGGATCAGGAGCGCCTGGCTGCACCTCATGACTCCTCATGTCCCAGGGGCACAATTATCTCATCAGGTGCCACCTGCCAATTCTTGTTGCCGAGGAACTGGCTTTGGCACACTGCATAACTGGGGTGGGGAGAGGCGAGGAGCATACAGGGCCAGGCACACATGCTTGTTTTAAGTGCATTCCTTAAAAGTGAGTGTTTGCACCAAAAGGATACCTTGGCTCTGCTCAGAAGCAAGTCTGCATTTGGGGGGGTTACAAAGGAAGGAGCAAGCTGTTGTTTCTGAATCCTGTCATGCACCTCCACACCCTTGGCACAGCTTGCATTCTGTGTTGCTGCTTAATGGACATCCCTGAACTTATCACTCTCCATCCACAGCTTTTCCAACCACTCAGTGCAGCCTACAGGAGTCCCAAAGAGACAGACAAGCCTGGAAAATTTCTCAGCTGGCAATTTTCAAAATATTTTGCCCTTTTTCTCCGAAGAGAGGACAAAGACACAGTGAGATGCAGACTTTATGACTTCCAAAGTGCTGTGACCATGAATACAGTATATTGACTTCAAAGTCTACAGCATGTGTCTGGGTGAGGCTGTGCCACGCACGTCACCTCTGCATGCAAGCCCTCCTCATCTCCCCTGCTCTCTTTCATCCTTAGCTCAAGGTGTGAAGTCTAACCTCAACACAACAATTAGTGGATTGTGGCCTAGCAAGAGAAGACAGAACAAACCCCTGCCTCAGCTGTGGAGCTTCTCTGGAACAATGGAGATCATAAAACACATGACAAAGCTCTGTGCCTAGAGGTAAGTTACTCTCGGTCGAAAGGATCTGTCTGGGGAACAAATTTTTAGAGATTAGCCTAATCCAGAGTCTGATGACCTTTAGGTCATAGTGCAAGAACTTCCTCTTTGATACATCTTTTACAACATAACCAGAGTGACATTAACAACAATAACCTGACCCCATCCCTACCCTCAGAAGCACCTACCCTGGGCAGAGCTCCCCAGAGACAGAGTAGGCAGAGGAACAAAAGACTCCAGGGAGTCTACTAGGTATTTGCCAATCTAATTATTGTGGGCAGTGCCAACGAAAAAAAGCTAACCAAAAACTGTAAAGCTAGTTGATGTACCCTTTAGGCCATGGGAGTGGAGAAAAAGGAATTTACTGTGAATCAGATGAGGCCATATTTATTTGCTCTTCCAAGCTCAACCCTCTTGATAGCGTCAAAGTCCACTGGGTTTGAAGCTACCCTGAGAGATTTAGCAGTAGTCCACAGCAGCAGGGAAGGGATTTAAGTCCCATCCTTTGCTTCTTGCTCACTGTGCTGCAGCAGAGCTGTTCTCCATCCAGCAAAATCATCCTCTTCTTTAAGGCTCAGCACAACAGATCTGATTCAGGAATGTTTCCCTTCCTCTTCATTCTCCTTGAATTTCTCACCCTGAGTCATCGGACTACAATATAACTTTAATGTGGAAAGTTTTGTGGGTATGTTTTGTTTTCTTTTAACTTCAGAAAAGAAAAGGTACAACCAGAGGGGGAAAAAAGTGTCTCATGGTTGAGAGGACTCTTTTGACCAAGGAGTCACATGGCTCCCTGGCGAGCAGCCAAAGGAGTCATGAGAGATGCTGCCATTGCCCTCAGCACTCCCTTAACCATGTCCTGCCTGCTGCCCAGCACACCAGCAGCCCCCTCGTACCCCAAGGCCAGCAGCCCCCCAGGGCCAAGACTTGCTGCACGCTGCCCACAGTGGCTGCCTGGCTCCCACAGCAGGAGAAGGCACTGTCAGAAGTGATGTTCATGGCTTTGGTGAGCAGCCCTTTGCCCTGACCTCTCCCCAGGGCCGTGCTGGGCACGGTGGTGAGGAGGGTGATGGTGACGCCGTGTTTCAGTGAGACGCAGCCGCACCGTCTGCGTGCCTGTGGTCAGAACGAGAGTCACTGAAAGTAATGACGCGGCACTGACGCTGCGTTTTCCCTTTCCAAAGTGCTGTGGCAGCTCTTGCTCTCCTGCTCCTCCCCTACCTTCAAGCCTTGCCAGTGCTGTTATTAGCCTATTAAAGCTGTGGGAAACTGAGGCAGGCAGAAGTCACGATACTGCTACTCAGCATCTCAGACATCGGCCCAGGCTCGGACTGTTCCTGTCCTCCACAGAGCGAAACCCACCACAGGAAAATGCAATCTTTAGAGGGACTGGCCCTGGCCATGGTCCAGCTCAATTAGAGTTGTGCTTGGGCTTTCTCAGATGCTTTCCTGCCTTGCTGCCAGGAATGTCAGGACTGGTGCTGGTCCTGCATGTCCATACAGCTCTGCTGGGTGCTGCACTGCAACTGCTGCATTCTACCCCAGCAGTGAGGGAAATGATCCTCACCCAATTCACTTGAATACTGGTAGGATTAATTCACTTACAACCCCTGAATGAAAGAAATTATTATTAAATAGTAGTCACATTTGATAATTATGTCTCACTTCAACCACACTAGGAAGGTGCATATGATATCCAGTCCCAGCATTGCAGCACTTAAAAATTTTAAATTAGATACAACTAACAACATTTCCCAAGCCCTGCTTTCATGCAGACAGTGGTTTATATCTTTCTGGCTTATGCTTACTTCCAGCTTTGGGCTGCTCTTCAATACCTCACATATGACAGCAAATGTTTTTGATGTGTTTCTCCCCTCAAAAAATAAAATAGAGTTTTGGATTTATGTCTGGTCTTGCTGATTCCAAAGGCCATGATCCTTTCAGTGGCCCATGGAATTGATTTTGGGGTTTGTCTGGCATGGCCTCCTATTAATATTGTCCTTGCTGTATGTTCTTGTGAACTATGGCCAGATTCCATATAAATTGCATAAAATAGCAGCCTGTGTCAAGGCTACATTTAAATGGATACTGGAAGAATGAGGCTGGTGCTGAATTTCTGTTTGGTACTTTTCTTGATTGCACTGGGGTCACTGGGAGAGTTACTCCTGCTTTATTAGCTTGCTGAGCTGTGTATATGGCCTCAGGGGAGAGAAGCCTTAGGCTCTTAGTGCTTAAAAGACAAAATCTAAGAGCTTCCCAAAATGCTACACAGTGATGGCCATCCAGAAGGAAATTATTTTGAGTGCCTTTTTTGTGCATTCCAAGTACGTGCTGGTGGAGATGTAACTCACCAGCATCACTTTTTACATCACAAATCTGCCAGTAAAGCCCACAGAGTTCCATCAGCTGTGAAAGTGGTGCCACTGTCGAGTGACAGTGTGGCTCTACTTCAGATAAAACATTTGGGACACACAGAGACCAGTGGACCTTGAGCCACTACATGGGGGAAATTCTTCTGCCACCAGACACCTGACCCTGACTTCTGCCCTCACTTGCTCACTTGCTATGCCACTGGATGTCTTTTTCCTCCTTCTTAGGAACTCAGGGTGAAATCTGACCTTGGACAAAGAGTTGGAACAAAGACTTTCACCATGATGATTAAGTGGGACTTTTGCATAAACATGAAGTTTATCCTTTTCTAAGGGAAATCTGATCCATGAGCATAGGCTGAAAGAAAAATGAATGTTCAAAACCATAACAGCGATAAGGGTACAAACTGTATGTGCTATTAACAGTATTTCCAGAAAGGAAAGATACAATAACCCTCTGATTTACTCTGTCTTGAGATTTTCTAGAGAAGGTATGATTTGCTGAAAAATAATTAGTAGGTGATAATCATCTTACTATCAGATCTTAGTGGAAGAAAGATGTTTTTATGATGAGAGCAACTATTTGCCCTTAATTATCTTAACTTCAGAAAAACTATCCGTGCTCTATTAGAACTGAACAAGGCAGCAAACTTTCAGCTCCATCCAGAAAACCAACTTTTAGAAAGAAAGCCCAAGAGGAAAGCATAGAAAAAACTACTCAGCATGTTATCTAAAGGTTTGTCCTAAAAATATTATGGCAGTAACAGAAGGGAGAAGTAATAGAAAAGCATACGGACAGAAAAACCTACTGGGCAAATATTTAAGTCTCTGTATCTAGAATTTCTTTCCGTTTTTGCTAGTGCAGAATTTGCAATGTTCCTTAGGCATGTGTGGTAGCTAGTAGAAATACACAGGAATTGTCTTGGCAGGAAGTTAACAGCAAGTCTTATGCAGCTTTCCACAATAGAGAGAAAATATATCTTCCCACATTTGGGGGAGGATTGAAGGGGCAGCAAAAGAGGAGAGAGTTTTAACAACCCTTAAAAGACTGAAAGACATTCTTTAGAAACATGCCTTCCTTGGCTTTTCTTCTGGAGTACTCCTGTGCCTACACTCCTGGACTTTCTTATCCCCCCACATAATTCTGGGCTTGTAAATCTGAAGCTTTCAGTAAGAGGTTTCTTCAGCTCATTGAGGGAGTATTCACATGTGCATGGCACAATTCCAGAACAAAAAAAGTCATGGAGATTTTGCTTTTCAGTCATGATTCTCACAAAGAGAGGCCTGCCTGCTTCTCATAGAACCCTTCCCTATGCAAGTTACATACCCATACCTGGGGTAGGTTGGAGAGATGCTCTACGGAAGGGCAGTGGAGCATCAAGGGGGAAAGAGTNGCTCATTGAGGGAGTATTCACATGTGCATGGCACAATTCCAGAACAAAAAAAGTCGTGGAGATTTTGCTTTTCAGTCATGATTCTCACAAAGAAAGGCCTGCCTGCTTCTCATAGAACCCTTCCCTATGAAAGTTACATACCCATACCTGGGGTAGGTTGGAGAGATGCTCTACATAGCAAGGGCAGTGGAGCATCAAGAGAGAAAGAGCAAAAATCATGAGGAGAACCAAACAGAGAGGTGAACATGTATTGCAAAAATTCATCTGTCAGGTAATTAACAGGTAGACGTGCTTTGCCAGCAGCCATGAAAGGCACTGGCGAGAGCCCACTGAGGGTAAAACAACAATGCAAAAGTTGTGGGCTGAAGTAATTGGGCTTGCAACATTAACCAGTTCTGTAACTCATAGTGTCAGCACATCTGTAGAACTCCTTTGATCTACAGCTGGTCCTAGGTTTTTGTTGCTTGGGGTAACTTGAGAGGACTAGAGGGTTAAACTGTATTTTGGGGTCAGGAGGCTCTCTGACTGCATTTCAGCCCCAGTTACACAGTCCCATGCACTGACAAAGCCTGTGACACCATTCTACTCTCAGCATGCCACCTTGTCATTTATACATGGTGTTTTTCCCATTGCAAAAAAGGTGCTTGTCAGTCTAACCGTATAATTGCAGGTCATTTTGTTTAGCTCTTTAACACCATCTTTGAAAGTCTCCCTTCTGAGGGATTAGCCTTATTAGGTGTTAAATATGCAAACACATCTGTATTCTTCCTTACCTATTCATCTGAGTATTTCATATTGCTTTATACTCCCTCTTTATTTTATGTTGAACAAGGTGTGAAAGCAGGGAAATGATGGATTTACACTGCAGCTCAGAGACTGAACCAGAGACAATCCCATTCCCGTAATAGCCAGCTTAATCACAGGGGCTGACTCTGCCCTGATCTAACCAGGCTGGGAAGAGTGGCCCAGCCCGTGTAACTCTGACTGCAGCAGCTAAAGTGGGACAGACAGGCTGGTTGGCATTGCTGGTGAAGCTGTGCCCACTGTCCCCTTGAAGGTTCTGCCTCATAGAGCAGCAGCCGGGTCATTCTCTGCTGTTCTCTCGGTCTGTTCTCTCTGTGCAGCTCCCTCCAGCACCGACAGATTAAGAGGCAGACCCCAAGGACTCTCTCCAACAGTCCTAATCTTTAGGGATTAGGCATGACCACTTTCCTGTAGACATATAAACAATCTTCATTCCTTCTAATCTGCTTCCCACAAGTATTGAGAAGCCCTGTTGTTAAGGAATTGTAGGGATGTGGAAGTGCCAGCAGAACAAATGCAAAACATGCAGAGGATTTTTCTTCCTCTACTTTTCCTAACCAAGCAATCATATCTACACACCAATATAAATTATTTGCTGTGTTATGATGTTAGAAAATGTATCTGCTTTGAAGGTTTGTGCTGCTATTACTACATACACACTCTCTCTTAAGAGTTATTCCAAATCTCTTTATAGCAAATAACTGAATTAACTGTATCTACAAGCCATCAGATAATCCCTGAAATAAACTTCTTCAGAACCAACTCTCATGTTGCTGGTGAATGCATCCAGCCCTAAATAAGATGAACAGCGAAAGGGGTGCACCAGTGGAAAACTGATGAGCACCATCTTCTTTAGAAGCAGCTAAATACGTGTATGTGTACAGACACATGCACACTCCCAGATGCACTGCAAGAAACAGTGCCAGTGTTCTGCATAATCTTGGCATTTAGACATTTATACTAATTACATTGATATTATTTAATGGCAGCTTTATACTTTAAAAATTAAATTGGATTACCAAAATATATCCAGCATTAAAATGCATCAGCTGTTGGAGCCACAGTCAGCTTTCTTTTTCAGAGTCAAACATTAATTTCTTCTGGTCCTAAAAATGTTCACATTTTTAACCTCAGCAGGTCAAAGGTTACCAGGCAAGCACACTGAAGAAGATGACTTTATCAGATGGAATACTTACAATATAGAAATGAATTTTATGAAGGAGTCAGTTTTAAAATTAATTTTGGACGTAGCTGACTATATTTAACTTTTTTCCCAGCTATTGCACAAAAAAACACGGAGGTATCGTGCCCTTTTCATTTAATTTCATTTCACTATTGCCTTTTCCATTCTGAAAACCCCATTTCATCACGATGGGATTTTTGCTCGAGAGGTTTTCTCGCAGAATAACAGGGCAGCATCCCATCTCCCCTGGCCTGCTTTCCCCGCACCAGGAGAGACTGAGCACGGACACCCCGCACTCCATTTGCTTGCCCGCTGAAACCCCCCCCCTTCTGTCCCTGAAGGAGAAGCAATGCAAAAGCCAAGGAGTCCATAGCCAAAAGACAGAGATCTCGGGAAAAATTAACATAGCCATTGACAGTCCCTGAGATTTCACTAAATAGCAGCTTGGGAAGCATCCTCCCCTCCGGAGAGTGAGGGTAGCAGAAACAGACACCAGCAGATAATGCTCCAACAGGCTCTACTATGCTTTAATCTTCAAAAGCTACCATTAGTAAGCCAGAGAAGTATATTTACCCACCAAACAAACACCACAAGTTCAGTAGGCTACTCTGCATTAAGCACTGAAATAACTCCTCTTTCTTTTCACTTCCCACGGAGAGTGAGGCGAAGCACCGCAGCCCGCCCGGCTCTCCCGCCGCTGCTCCCGCTCCCTGGGAGGGATGGGGGGACACAGCGGAGATGGAGCAAGTGTGGCCGGGGGCTGGGGCTGAGGGTGGCACGGAGGAGAAGCAGGGGGGTCGGGTCCCGGGCACCCTGTCCCCGGCGGCCCCGAGCGCGCTGCTTTCTCCCCGGGAAAGCAGCCGGCTCCGTCCCTGCGGAGTGATGGATGGAGGGAGGTGCGCGTCGCTTTGGGGCTCCGCTTTGTTGGGTTTCACCTCCTGATCCCTTTCCCTTCTGCTCTGCTGGGCTGCAATAGCCACCCCGGCTCCGGCTCCGCGGGTCCAGCTCCGAGTGACCTGCCGCGGAGGGGATGAACTGCGGACGGCCCAGGGAAAGGCGAGGGAGCATTATTTATCCACCGCAACTTCTCATTGTCGCGGGGCAGCGCTCAAAAGATCCCCAAGCAGTTGGCTTTAAATAAAGCAGGCATTGCTTCCCTTGTATTTCCCCTCAGCAGTCGCCTTAGTATTATTATTATACTTCTATAGCTTTTGCTTTCAGACCTTATAATTATGTCACACAGCAAGGGAAACCGCTAGCATCCCAGCATCTGGTGTGCGGTTGCAAACTTTTGTTTTAAGATTTGAACTATTTATAGAAGGAAAACTTTGTAGGATAGTAATTTCCTACGGTTTTGAGAAAAATATGGCTACGCTTATATTAAAAGGGTGTATTTATTTATTTATTACGACTCCTTCCTCTTGTATAAAAAAAAATAATAACCACCAAAAAAAAATCCCCAACCAGCCAAAGATAGCACGGCAAGCCTTTTTACAAGCTATCAGTCACCTACGCAGCAGACATATCCCTCCTGTGAACAGCAACAGGCAGCTGTGGCTGAATTAATCTAACGTGCTTCCATAACTCTAAGCGCTTTTAAAAATCGGTGGCCAAGACATGTGCATTTCATTAAGAATTAAGAATGTAGAAATAGGCTTTTAGTTTCTTTTTATGGGTGTGTTTATTCCTACTTTTCTCCCATAGCAATGGGATAAGTTTTTTCCATAGCCCGCAGAAAACAGACGGACACACACACACAGAGGAACACACGCACACGTGCTTGTTTATGTGCATGTGCTCCTGTGCGCGCATACAGAGAAAAAAGCCCAAATATATATAAATTCACATACACTTCAGGGATAGGACCTCAAGTCCGTCGGGGCACAAAAAACTGAGGTCGGCATGCGGGGGGGGAGAGTAGGGAAATCCGTCCGGCCCCAGCAGCCGAGATAAATGCGGGACCGGGGATGCCGAGGCGGGGTCCCCATCACCGACAGGGGTGAACCCCTCTGCCGCAGCCCCGGCAGCCTGGACAGGCTCCGAACCGCCCCAGAGCTCCCCCGGGCCCGATCCCCACGTTCCGGCACGGAGACTCTTGCCCCGGGGCTGGGGGGATACTCAAAGGAGGGACAAGGCTCCCCGATTTTAAAGCGGCTCCCTCCGCCGGGTACCTGCAGCCCCAGCGCCCTCCTCTCCGCACGGCTGCCCGGCGGCGCGGTCCGGTCTCCTCCGGAGTGCAGGAGAACAGAAGCCCTTGGCAGCTCCCCGGCAGCCCCTCCGGACTCCGGCTGCAGTCCCGGACGGGCCCGGCTCCCCTCCGGCCCCCACCCCCGCCACCCTAACGCGGCGGCCGGCGGGCACAGAGACCTGCCG
>VYXF01006757.1:899267-921651 GCA_013397295.1 Polioptila caerulea | reverse complement strand
GAGCGCAGGGTGCGGGGCGGCCCCGGGGAGCGCAGGGTGCGGGGCGGCCCCGTCCCGTCGGACCGGGGTGCGCTCAGGAGCCCCGGCGCTGCCGGGATGTGCAGACCGGCGCCCCGCGGGCTATAGGAGCGCAGCACCTGGGAGCCGCTCCTACGCTACCGCCCTTCGCCCCCGCACAAACCCGCGTGGAGGGGCAGGCTGCCTCCCCCACGTGTGAGGCCATGTGCAGGAGCTGGACATTCGCCAGCCAGGGAGATTAGGAGGAGCGAGGGGCTCCGCATCACAACGATTTGTTGTTACAGGTCTCTACAGACCCCTCGTGCCTGTTTTCTCACAAACCTCGTGGAAGTGGGAATACAACTCACATCGTCTCCTCAGTGTCTGTCACGCTAGCACATCCCATTTGCTTCTGCGAACTAGTGAGTATTCTTCATACATACCCAAAAAATTTCAACAACAGAAACAAGACTAAATTGTAGCATTGTTTAGAACGCAAAAATCTTCTGTATTTTTGACCCTTACTCCGCTGTTATCTTCAGCTAATTGATTTCAAGATCCCGGACTGAGGGAAAACTATATATTTCTTTACCTTTAAATATCAGTTTGACTATTCCTGAAAATTTAGGCTGAGGATAAGAAGATTTAATGAAGCCAAATAATTCTGGGATTTAAGGGAAAAACTCTGCAGAATATTACAATGCTCAATTCCCACATTAGTATTCAGAGATTCACTTGATTACTTAATGTACAAAATATATAAAGCCCGTTGAATTACTTTAAACAAATACCACCTTAATAATGCTAAAAGACTTTCTGCATGCAAGCAATACAAAAGCATTGATAGATGTGGGTTGAAACCATTTGCTGAATGCTCTTCTAGAATACAATTCTTATTTATTACTCATGCAAAATAATTGGCAAAGCAGGGGATAGGGTCAATTAAAAATTCAGCAATCCACTTTCTCACCCACTGACCTTCTGCTGACAAAGCTCAACATTCACACCTCCAAAACCTGCCAAAGGGAAGGTCACCTACTCACACTGCTGCTGGTCCTCACACCCCTCCCATAGCCTTTTGCTAAAGTGGCTCCTATGGTAGAATATTTCAAAGCCCTATTGAGCTTCAGCTTTCCCAATCCATCACAAATGCATTTACCCCCACTCCAACTGGAGAGCCTTTTCCTTCACCTAGGGAGGAGAATCCAAGTCACAGGTCAGGCTGTGAATCTGAAAGCTCAGTCAAGAGGAGGTAACTATCGTGTGCATGTACTCAAGGGCAACATAGGTGTGCATCTCTTTAAAAAATGAAGACGATGGGAATGAGAGTCACCGGCCCAGGCATGGGTCCCATTTATTCCAGGATGAGCCACAGAGCTGTTTGTCTGACTGGGCCTTTTAGGACTTCATGAATAGGGAACTCGGCCCAAGCAGGAGCAATCCCCACTCTATGGGAACAGCTTGCAGCCTGTACAGCTCTGTAAATGGAAGTATGAGCAAGCAAAAGGGGAAAGGAACTGTTGGTCACAGCTCACATCATCTACCCTAGCATTTTTTGCTAGAATAGTATTCAAAATCAGTAAATCCTGTGAAATTTCTAGGGACTGTGACAGGCCACTTTACATGCCTTCCTCTTCTTTCTGTACTGCTTAAATCAAACACTGGACCAGGAGCTTCAATGGTCCTTGTGGTTTCCTTCTAGCCCAGCATATTCAGTGATTCTGTGTGTGCTTGTTATAAGTCCCAAAGGCATAACTGCTTTTATCCCAGCTGCATTTATCCCAGCCAGCCACTCTCTGGCACTGTTGCTCCACGCAGTTGTAGATGAAGGCCTCATATATCGCTACAAAAACAATTGCACAAAAACATTCCTTAGGTGGAACACTCAGGGCATGTGTGATTAAAAAAGAAAGAGAAGAACTAAACACACACACAATGATAGGTATCTTGCATCTGATCAGGATCTTACACACAATTTACGCATGTTCTTAACAAATGTACATGTTAAGTATACACACATACTGTTAGTCTTTAATATTTTGTACATGTGGTACCATGCCTTCAAACATAAAGTCTTTCCTTAAATCACACCATTTCGTTTATCCACCTGCTTCCTAGGTCTAAGATGTCCCTTCTTCCTGAGAGACTACCAAGCCCACTCTCTGATGCCAGAGTTTTTTTTCAGACTCGGGATGTCCTTCAGTGAGGTTCTGATGCTGAGATGTGTTCTCAATCATCTGGTCTTTGAGTTTTGATTTAGCAGAAGGGTACCAAACTCATCTGATAAGAGATTATGCTTTTGGCACGTGCATTGGCATAGTGTCCTGCATGTAGTGTCCTAATGGCAATAAAACCTGCCCCATAGTCAAGGTTTGAATCTGGTCTTATATAGTAACTGATCTGTCCACTGCTCTCTTAGTTCTTCTCTCACTTGGTCTTACGTAAAACAGCATCTGGTCATGTCTTTGATCACCATTGGCTTTCATCTCAGTTCCTTCCCTGTTTCTCTCATTCTTTTTCTTCCCTCTCTTTTACATCTCATTACCTGGAATATGTTCCACTTTCTCAAGCTATCAGTCTTCCTGTAATTCCTAAGCCTGTTAAGCCTCCACCAGTTTAGCAGACACCTAATTAGATTAATGAGTAACACAGCTGGCTGTGCTCAGTTGCTTCATGTTTTTCATATTTACAGGTAAATGCTGGTTTGAAAATTTCTGTTTATTTGTCTCATCCAAGCTGAGAGTCACTGTTCAAACAGAGGTACAGTACACATGTCTTTATAGCAGCATGAAGTGGAATTTACAGACTTTCTCACAAACTCCTCCCTTGATAACTGAAGCTATACAGGCTTTGTTGCACTGGTCTTAATATGATTTTAGATTCTTTCTTCTGTTCTCCATGAACTGATTTCTTACTTTATTGACTGTATTACTTTGAAAAATTCTCTGCAGAAGAATTGGCAGTTAAAAAGGAATGTGAGTTAGCAATAATGTATGATTGCAAAAAGGAGAAATACTGTGAATAAACAGTTGTATGGGAATGAACATACCAAGTTCTGTTACTCTGCAGCAGTAGGAAGTCCAGACTCATGCATGGGATTTTCTTCTGGGTAGTGAACTTCAATAAGTACATAAATCAGCTAGAGATAACCCAGAGGTGAACAACAGGAAGATGATCCACAACAACAATGAAATACATGATTCACGAGGAAAGGTTGTGTTGCTTCATTTTACAGAAACACAAACTGAGCAGGGAGAGTGTAATAGTCTTCAAATGTGCAAAAACACATTGCAAAGACAGCAAGGTAAGGAATTGTTGTACTCGTGATAAATGGACTTGAGCAGCATTTAAACAAAATTAGTTTAATAGCAAATATTGCCAAGATTTAAGATCAGGTTAAATAATCATCTACAGAAATTTAGTAGTACAGGCTCCTACCACAGGCTACAAGCATTCAGGTTCCCTTTCAGACATGAAGCCTATGATTCTGTGACTGTGCTTTCAACCACTGTGCGGTGAATATTCCTTTCACCTTCATAAAGCATGGTGAGATGCTTCCTGACTTCTTCTGAAAGTGTTTCAGAAAGCATCTAGCTTGACCAGAGGAGATGGAGTTTGCATCCAGGAGTTTAGAGGAACACCTAGAGGCGTTGTCTCTAAGTTGTATACCATGAAGGAATCCCTTTCCTCCTATCCTGCAGAAACAAGCATTCTTCCCCCGTCCTCATGAAGCAAATGTCTAATGAAAGGAGCCTTTGCACATTTCTAATCAGGGCAGCAATTCAGAGACTTAAGGTTTGAGGCTGTAGATTCCGTGAACAACTTTTATTCCATGCCTCAGATAACACAGTGAGACATCATCATTGAACCCAAGTCCATGACTTGCCTAAGGTAGCCCTACTAAAGAAGCCTTATACCAAATGAATGCAAACTAAATATTGTCTTTAGCAAGATTTCTACTGGAATCAACTTAAAATAATTTTAGACTAGTAATTTAATCTATAATCAGCAAGTCTCTAGGCTCTACAACTGCATATGATGCAACAAAAGGAAAAATCAGGACTCAGAAGTAATTTGTCTGGTGATCTGCATGCTTATTTCTATTTTCTCATTGTATTCTCTGACATGTCTAGATGGGCAAACACATTTTAAGTTATTTATGGTTTTGAAAGATGACTACAAAAGATAACATGGTGTGTTTAGATTACACTTAACCCTTAAAATCATCTTTCAAAAGCTAAGGGACTGAATAGTTTTATGTGATATATGAATTTTGGGGTTTTTGTTCCCTGCCTATCGAGCACTGCAATTTTATAAAATATTACAAGGGGAGCTGCACACTGCTAAGAAGCTTTTTTATTCCTAACTGGTCTTTGCTATTGTAACCTTATTCCATCCAGACCAAAATGCTTTTTAGCTTCTGAGCTGCAAATCAATTAGCATTGATACTCAGCCTGACAAGACTAAAGCTCTATCTCTTCTGTGTGGCCTGATGTTCTGTCCCAGTGAAATTGCATCACTGTCGATTTCAAACACAACTAAGAATTACAGTTTGCATCACAAGGAGAAACCTTGAAATCTCATTGAGGTAAGCAACATATTCCCCTTGTTTCAGACACAGTGAGACCCACAGAGTGTTTGTCACCAGGGCAACATCCCAGTGTAAGGCCAAAGTGGCCACAGTGCCACATTTGGGGATGAGTTAGTAGACAAGGAGTATGGCACTCTTCTATCAATGCTTCTACCAAGGGAAGATTGCTCCTCAGCAGAATTATGACAGAAACCTTCCCACCCTTCAATTGCCAAAGAGAAGTCTACCAGGTCCTGCTGTAGGTTTTTCACCACTGCAGCTGTCTCCTTAATAGATGCTTTTATCCCTATCCCTTAATAGAAGACTGGGAGTCTAGAGTTGCAGGGTCCTTTACATTCCTTCCTCAGGTAACCCTCCAGAGATGTACTTTTCATTGTGAGTAGACAGGGCACCTTAGTAAGAATAAGCAAGAGAAATACAGGGGGGAAGAGCATCAATTGACAAATAAAATGTGACAAGGGCTCTCTCTTTCAATTGAGCCAGACATCAACATTTGGGGCTCTAAGTATCATAAGACTTCCACTTATCCTGCCTCATCTCCATCCATCCTTGTTCTGGCTTCATTGCCACACACTGAGAGAAAATTTACTTGCTTCTAATTTGAACAATGTGGAGATTACTCACTTCCTACTGGCTTGACCACAACATGGATGAGCTTACCTCTTTTTTCATTTGTCAATACATCGCTGGTGATACAGCTTAATCATGTGAATCTCCTTAGCAATTCATCTTACTGCTTTCAGAGGTATTGCCCATAATTTCTCCGATAAATGCTGAAATGCTTTTCTGTCATGAGAAGAAATACATGCCTCTGGGATTGCCCCCAGGCCCAAACAGCATCACTGCATGTAACCACACAAAAACCTTGCATTTGCACTAACTGCAAATACAAAATCTTGTAGCTTCATTAATTACAAAACCAAAAACCATGTAATTTCACTAACTGCAAATAACCATCTATAAAAGAGAAAAAAACCCTGTTCATTTTTTTTTTCTTTCAGATTTCTAAACTACACCTCCCAGAAATCTCAGGTCTAGAGTCAAAGTGCCTATTTGTGTCTTGCTACCTGGTGCAGTCTCCTGTCAGGGAAACATCCTGAAAGGGAAATAGTGCAGATTTAAGAGTGCATTTGTTTCCTCTCTCATACCAAGAAAATATTCAACTTATTTCAGCAACCAGTTAGAAACTCCATTATAGCAGACCTATGTTTAGGTCATATTTGTTATCATGTAATTGAGCCTTTAAACATTCATTTTTCTCCTAAGAATAACTCATTAACAGACTTGATAACCATCTCTTCATAAAAATACAGGACTTTACAGGCTTTATTCATATTGAAATTATTAATTTGTTTTATTGTATACTGCTTACTATTTTGAGATAAATCTGTGTGAATATGAACCCTCCTGTTTGGAATAAAAATATCATCTCTCAATTTTGTGCATGGTTGTTTTTAAAAATTACTCTGATGATCTGTATTTATATACATTTGACAGTACATTATTTCTAGATTTCAAAAGCTAATCACATGCCTTCCAATGCTTGATGTTTTTAAATGACAAATGAGAACCCCTGGATTTTGTTCCCTACACGTGACATGCCAAGAAAAACTCCTAAATGTGATTTTTTTCCCCTGTTCACAGAAACTATGGCCTTCTAAGAAAAACAAGCATATCTAGAACTGCAATATTTAAAATTATTCTGATTTTTAAAGTAAATCTAATAATATAAGTGGGGGGAGGGAGAGTCCAGACATTATTTTTGAAAGCACAGGATTGATGATAATAACATTGCCAACCTAAACATGAGAACATTATTTTGTTTAGCTTGCTGTTTTTTCCACCAGCCATCATTTAAAACCATCTGCTGCTCTTACCTAAGAGAGTCTGCAATTTATTTACAGCTACAGTAAAGTCAGTACTGAAATAAATGTCCATTCATTAGGCTACTTCTTAGCAGTTAGAAATAGTTCTAGTGTGTTAAATCTAAAATAAATGCCCCATTAAAGAGGTTTTCAGGTGAAGATGACCCCAAGTGAGTAGTTTCATAAGGATGTATCCAACGAAGCCTACTCTTCATTCATCCTTCATCTGTTTCCCAGAACATTTGTCTCTTTTACATGGATATTTTAATCACTGCCTCTGTGTGGCAGGGTAGCTGTGCTGTCATGCTGCAGTTCTGTGACAAAGCAGAATTGGATATATTAACACAAACACACACACATATATATATATATGTATGTATATGTGTGTATATATGTACATGTATATATATATATGTATATATACGTATGTATGTAATGGTCAGACTTTGGAAATTATCTAAAAAGGTTTGCCACTCTTTCCTTTACAGCTTTCAGTGATTCATCCAATAATGTTGTTTGCATCATGTCCTCCCCCCAGGTCACTGACTTTGAATGGTCACTTATCTACAAATCTTTCCTACATTTTCTTTCTACTACAATAAGCCTCTCTTTCATCAGCACTATCAGCAAAAGCTGCAGGATATTTTATCTGGCTGCAATTCAGCTTCATGTGGGGGTGCTCACATGCACCCTGCGGTATTTTGTGCAGTTACAAGCAATTTATGAGATGTTTAAAAGTGCATACTTCACTTTACAGATTTAACTCTTTGCTTGACTCCAGTGTCTGCTTAAACTCGGTACAAGACGTCTGTAGATACCAGGGTTTAAATCTTACGTGGTGTTGACAGCCTCGACTCTTTTGTCACCGCCTTTGGAGCTGAAGGTTCCCCACAGATTGTTTGGATGCAGTCCTAACATGCCTTACATGTGTTATAAAAATCATTTAAAAATTCCTTCCAAACCAAGCACAGGCTCCCTCAGCAAGGGCCCAAAAGTGCTGGAGATTCCCCATTAAGCCTTTCTGGCATGAGACCTGCACTCCTGCTCTGGGGCTTGGGCTGGGTTACCTTCAAAGGTCCCTTCCAATCCAAAGTATTCCACCATCCTACATTTATCTGAAATCATCCTGTGGCCACCATAGTGCCTGCCTCTCCCCCACCCAGTATCCCCCTGAAGCTGCCAGTACACGGACAGTCCCCTAAGGAAGCACACCTAACCCATCCTGTAAGACACTGGGCTGGCAGGTGCTGCCTCCAGCCATACCTACCCCCCTGAGAGCACAGGGCAGAGACCAGCTATTTAGTGTCTTCAAACTATGGCCTTGCCATAGCAAGTCTGCAGTTCTCTGTGGTTTCTAGAATCAATTTATATTTCTGCTTTTTTAAAAGAAGGGGGGAATAAGAATAGGTGCCACTGTGCTTGTACCCACACACCCCTACCTGTGCTTTCAGAAAAGTGAAGAATTGAAGAATCTTTGAGGAAGTACAAACAGTTCCTGTAGGATGAACATGTTTCACCTCAGGGTATTAATTAAATTCTTTCATTCTTTGGGTGCAGACAATTACTTTTTGCTACAAGTTCCTATGAGGGTTAGCAAATTGGAGCCTAGCTTTGTGACCTTCACATAACTGAACACACAATTTCTCATTACTGAGTGGAAATGATTAGTCCTCAACATCCTCCCAAATCCAGAGCTCCAACACACAGTATCACTCTTGGGAATGTTCCTCACTATTTCACATCATGTCTGTGGGGTCTCTGGATGTAGGGAATTTTATACTGAATAAATCATTTTATACTGAGTAAATTATTTCCTCTAAAGTGATCAAAAACTTAAGTCATGGAATCATTCTGGACTTGTTCTTGTGCATGCCAGAATTAATACATTCTGTTGCCCTTTGCTATTTGGGACCTTTCAAACTCCAGTGGATTGTTATGAATTCTCTACTGAGCCTCCGTGAGCCGTAAAGTGAGAACCCATTTATTGCCTTGATTAAACACAGTCTCTTGGCTTACTGTCTTTTTATCATGTCTTTTCATTACATTTTTTCTTCTTTTAAAAAGCCATCACTTGGGTTGATTCTAAAGGCAATGGCACATGGACAGCATCTTCCACAATCACAAGGCATAAACGTAGGGAGAAAAACTCCTCTTTTGGCTGACAGCTGTAGGTGTCCTCTTACTGCTGTATGGGCACTTTTCCTTTATCATGTGACAACCAAAACTTCTCTGTATATTTTAGAACTGAACTGTGTCAGCTCTTATAAAGCTTGCCCTGTTAAAAAAATCTTTTCTTCCTGTCACAACAGACAGCAATCTGTTTTCTATATGTAGCATAAGTATATGTTTTGGAAGAATCTGATTTAAGACAATAAATATTAAGAGGGCTTTAAGGGTGGTTATTATTTATACTTACATATTGACCAAAAAAGAGTCTGCAAGAGAACAGAAAATAGAAGGCAGAAATTGAAGAACAGTGATACAAGAGAAAAATGGTGTGCAGAAGAGGATCAGCAGATAGAGGAAAGAGAAGAGGATTGAAGGAAATAGAAGTTAACTGAAATAGGAGTAATATAGGAGTAAAGAAAGTAGGAGTAAAGGAAGGAAGATTCTGGAACCAAACAATTTCACATTTCTGTCAAAACACCCACCATATGTTTGTTGCACTAAGCACCAAAAAGTAAAAAACCATATATATAAAAACAAGCTTCCTTAGACTTTAACATATATAATCTCTTGTTTCACTCAATTCCAAATCAGTGGTTTAAGAGTAAACCTTTATTTACAAGCAAGAGCAAGGAACTGGACACACAATGCCAAAACACACTCAGATTTATGCACCATTCTAGGTTTTGGTGGGGGGGTGTTTGAACATGAATCATTGAATTAAAAACTTCACACACAGTAAGAATTCTCTTAATATGTCTTAATTCTCTTAGATATGTCTTAAGGCTTAAGACATATCTTCACCTATGTAAACCCCAAGGACTCATTTAAAAGAGCTCACTTGTATTTCTTTTGACAGACCTATGACTTTTCATTTCTCTTCTTCCAATTGTTATTGTTTTACCACTCTTTATGTCCTGCATCTGGGTTTACAAGATGCTACTGACCACATATAATTTAATATCCTGCCTTGGGTTTCCTACCAAACCACAAGACCATACATCCTATTTATTTTTCTCATTTTTCTGTCTTTTTTTTTTTTTTCTTTTATGTAATTGTCAGTGTCATAGGAACAAGCCCAACTCTCTCTGTTGCTGCACTAATGTTACTGAAACTCAGATTTACCTCTTAGAAATTGACACTCAGTTTTGTCTATTGACACCAACAATACTTTTTCTGTAAACTTCCTCATTCTCCCATTATTGTTTTATGTTACAGCAGAATATTATCCTAATCCAGTCATTTTCAACCAATCTAATATAGCCCCAAAGTGGATTAGTCAGCAGGCACTGGTAGGCTGCGCATCCATCAGTTGACAGCTATAAAATCCCAGGATAATTAAATCCAGAGAGATATCCAGAAAGGGAAGAGAAAATTAATTTGTCTCCTCCTTTTCCATCTGTTGCTGTTCTCTCTATACAATAGAGGATCAGCTCCTTGTCCTTTCTTCTTCCATCCACCCAAAGCTGGAAGTGGCTTCCACCCCTGGGGCAGGACAAACAATGCTTTGAGAATTGAACTGAGGACAAGGAGGAGATGCCTGATCCCCCCCACACACTCCTGTCCCTAGGCAGGATCTTTCTCCAGCAGTCCCACCAACACTACGGTACCTACAGAGGGTTTGCACCATGATGGCTACAGCAATGTCAGTCCAGTGAAGCATCCAACCCCATGGCTGGCATGTCCTGAGGGTGAGAGTTCTATAAATCTCCTGTAAACTGCCCTGAAAGCAGGGACATTATATGACACTACTGTTACAGGGAAGTAAATCGAGCGTCATAATCCCATTACTAAGTGCTGATGGTTGTGTCCTTGGTGTGCATGGCCTTTTTCTCTATGTTCACACTTCATCATGTGGACAAAATAAGGGAGTGAATCAGATTTGTTTTGTTGAGTTTCAATTTGTCTCTGTCTCTCTGCCCACCTTATTCTTCCTTAAGTGCATATCACTGGAACATGCAAGTGTGTGCATTCTATAGTCATGATTTCTTTTAATCACATTCCTTTTCTAAGCAGTTCTTTTCTTAGATTGAAGAACTTTATCTTCAGAACAAAGACAGAGCACGAATTTGTATGTTTTATTCATAACAGGATGTCTTCCTTCTAGCTTAACCCCCCTTACGCCAATTCTAATGCCAATACTGCTTAGTATGGGCATCATTATTTCCATTATTTGAGAAGGCTATTCACTATTTATAAGGTGTAAATTTATATTTGCTATAAATATCTTCTGTAGCATTTTGCATGCAATGAATTGCATTGTGATATTCATCTAACTGAATGTAGCTGGTTGTCAAGCGTGCAGACTTTTCCCCTGCTGTATCAGCACCCCCTACTCTGTCTTTTCCCTCTGATATCTCAGAGCCACTAACTACACTGCTGCTGCTTAACTACCACTCTCATCAGTGAGTCAAAAAAGGAAAACTTCAATGAAAGTAAGAGGTCCATTTCTCCTTTTGGCTATCTGCCAGCAGAACAGTTGGTGGGGATAACTGGGGTTTTTTTCTCCTGCTTTAAGGAGTGGCTATTGAAAGATGCTTGAGGAAACTACTTTGGCAGGGAGAAGCTAAAAGGTTTTGTTAGTTGCTGTTGTGTGCATGAGGTGGATGCTATAGTGCATTTTTGTCAGCCTGACATAAAACAGTCTTTTTAATGGACTCCTCCCTGATGCCCAGAAGGTGCCTCAAACAATTGCAATGGAATGGGAGTTCTGGGGAGGGAGGAAGATGAAATGAGTCATGAAGCCTCCAAAAGACAGGCTCCTTCATTCCACAGACTTTTAACTCTTGTCCTAGTATTTTAAAATATTCCTCTGACATATTTTTTAAAACTCTGATCTTCTTCTCCTTGGAAAAACAAGAGAATTCTCTTTGGACATCAAGTAAGATAACATTACACCTTACTTCTAGAGATTCATCTCTTTGACAGAGGTATAGAACATCCCTCTTTGTCCAATACCAAAAAAGCTTTGGGTAGGGTATGGCTTTATTTCCATAACTGATCAAATGGAACTTGTAATTAAGCAGCATCTAAAGCAGGCCAATCCACAAATCTTGGCTTTCTAACTTGTCATGCCTTGAAGCCAGAAGTACTGAAGTGATCGACAGCTTGTAAGAGACCCTTGAAATAGGCACTGGCCCCCTCCCACTGCTCCCTGCCATAAGCCTCACTATCTTCAGGGGCTTATGCTCAGCTTTGCAATGGAGTATGAGAGTCTGAAGGGCTGGGAGAAGGTCCTTCATAACAAATTGTAATCCCACTGAAATCAGTCATACTGAAGATACAATGCCACTTGTACATGAGTATACCCATCAGCTTTACATAAGGGATAGCTAATTGAAGCATCTAACTGTGATTACAGCTGCAAAAACATTTAGAAATGTAACCAGCACTCACTGACAGTGTACTTCTGTGGTACTTTGGACAGCATCATTTATTAAATGATGCAGAGCAGTGTTTATGCACACAAGTTGAGCTCCTCCATCTTACAGTCTGCCATTGAATTTGTGTGCTTTGGCAGCGAAACCAAGATAGCCAATGCCAAGATAGAGTCTGAGCACAGGCGAACTAAACTGCCATGATGCTGTGTAATGGATGGAGCTCTTTCCTGGAGAAGACAGACCCCTGAGGGCACCAGATCCCACCCCTGACAGAGGCCAGTCAGCTTGACAAAATGGTGGAATTAAGGGTCTTCCCCTTTCCTCTTACTTGCACTTCTTTCCAATCTGAAACATCCTCTGACCTCCCCACTTCATGGCACACTCTGCAGAATGTCTTTTTGTACACATCACTGAGGTTTTGTTTTTCATCTGGAGGAGACTGAGGTCAGACCTCTCCGAGGTCTGCAGCTTCCTCCCAAGGGAAGATGGAGGGGCAGGCCCTGAGCTCTGTTCTCTGGGACCAGGGACAGGACCAGGGAATGGCTGGAGCTGTGTCAGGGCGGGGTCAGACTGGATATCAGGGCAAGCTTGTTCCCTCAGAGGGTGTGGGGCACTGCCCAGGCTCCCCAGGGAATGGGCCCGGCCCCGAGGCTGCCAGAGCTCCAGGAGTGTTTGGACAGCGCGGTCAGGGATGCACAGGGGGGATTGTCGGGGTGCAGGGCCAGGAGCTGGACTGGATGGCCCTGGTGGGTCCCCCCCAACTCAGGATATTCTGTGATTCTGTGAAAAGAAAAGGGATGATGAGCACTCAGTCCTGAGGAAGGAGATCATTCTCTCTTGCAGGACAGCAAGTTTTATGCCATGCATTGTGTTCCTTAGCTTATGCAAGGCACAACTTCATCCCTACCCCTTTTACTTCCATGAAATCCCAAACTGTTATCATTTCTTAAAGGAGTATTTCAGCCCATTAGCCCAGTGTCGGCAACACTGCACACAGTATCAGCCAATCTTTACTTTTTAAAAGTAAACGTAGAATAAAATCTTGATTACCTGCATAATTAATCCCTGTTCACAGTAATTTGCATGCCTGAATAATTAAAGAATTAGGTTCTAAATATGAAAAGCGAGCAAATCCTGCATTTTTGTACTTGAAAAGCTGCAGCAGCAATCATGATAGTTCATAGCACATAAATAATTCAAACTGAGCTTCCTTGCCTTTATTTTTTTTCCTTACAGAAATCCTCTTAGCGCTTCCTAATTAAATGAAAATATTTTATAAGCCATCACTTTCTGACATCACAAGAATATTTTAAACTCCAGATTAGACAAACCGGATTTACATTTTCCGTATTTGTGATCTGATATTCAGGGCCATTTAAAGGAACCATAAACCACTATAAAGGGGTATAAAATGGCACGTACTTTTAAAGGAAAAAAATGGGAAAAGAAACTGTATTGTGCTGGTCAGCTGAGTTTAACTCAACATTCATTTCACTTGGCAACTCTGCACTTTTGATTTACTGCTAAATTTAAAATGTGACAAAATCCTGACACAAATTATACTCTCATCAGGTGCAGGGGGAGGTGTATATACTGCAGAGTGCCAAGCCAGCGTTGAAAGATGACATTTTCCCCACAGANGCTCCCGCCTCAGCACGAAGCTCGGACCGCCCCGCTGCCGCCATGCAGCCACTCAGCGCTACGATCCCGCCTGCCTCCATTTTCTCGGGGCTCCCCCCCGCCAGCAGCCGTCCTCAGCCACCGCCTCAGCCGCCCTGCCCTGCGGGCCGGGCGGGCGGGCACGGCCGGGAGCCCACGGGACTGAGCCCGGGCAGCAGGAGCCCGGCTGGCGAGGCGCAGAGCCCCCTCCGCCGTGAGGGGCAGGGCTCGGCCGCCCCCGGACATCTTTATTTCGGTCATTCCTTCGCCGGGGGACACAGGCGTATTTAGAGGGCCGTGCTTGGAAACACAAACTGGAAGACGTCGCGGCTCTCCTCCCTCGTTATCACCAGTTTTTTTGAAATCTTGGCCTCTCCGGAAGCAGCGCTGCAGGGGTGCGGTGGGCGCAGGGCTCTGTCTGCTTGCATGCCCCTCTGGGGGTTCCCTGGCTCCTCCGCAGCCCCGGATTAAGGCTTGTGCCGCTGCTGGCTGTGGTCCCACCCGGGCTCCGCTGTCCCGTTTATTGCGCAGGAGCGGTGGCTGTGTAAAATGGCGAGGCTGGCTGTGTGCTGCTGTGTGCCGGGGCCGCCTGCTTCCCCCGCCCCGGGGGTCTTGTCCTTCAATCTAACCAAAATTCCCCAAATTAGTAACATCCACAGCATCCCGGACTGTCCTTTCCCTCCCGAGTGACCGAGCACGTAACATTCCGATCCCCAGGAGTGTATTCCAAAGATAAGGTTGCTGAAATAGTATTAACCCTTTTAAGAAAGTCATACCGATTGTTTAAAAATACTTGCATTGCACCCATGTCACGATTTTTACATGAGTTTATCGCTGCTCCTGAACACTACATTTTTTTATCATTTATTAAAATATTATCATTTTAAAATAACTTAAAAGAAGAAAAAAAGCGTTGCCCCCGTATCACAATTTTAACATGAGATCTTATCACTCCACCTGATTTTTTTTTTATATGTAATCCTGGGATTTAAAACTTTCCCTGGGTGCGATGGTGAATTTTGATTCCCGCGGCCAGCGCCGCGGCCGACAGCCTCGAGCAGAGGGATGACCGGGATAACCGGGGAGGTCCCGCCGTAGAACAGTGCCGAGGTGTCTGCAGACAGTGCACGGTCACATCCGAGCGCTGCGGTTTGTCACGCTGCTCAGGATCGCCCGGGGATCGTCCTGCTTAATCCGGCTGGTTTAGACTGAGCACTGTCTGACGCAGACATAGGGACAAAGCCTGTCAGACAGCCGGAGAAAAGCTGCTCATGACTTTGCATTACCCCGAGCCTGATTTTTTCCTGATGTATTGAAAAAGGCCGGGGGGAGGTTAGATATATATATTTATATGTGCATATAAATATATAATACGCACTTTATGTATTTTATATGTATAAAAATTAAATGCCGATCGCTATATCTCAATCCCGGGGTTACCCTTTATTAAACTGTTTTGGGAGATTCTGCAAGGCCTAGTGCTCACAGACGGGGTTGCTGCTTCGTACAGAAAAAAGAAGAGACTTTGCAGGGGGGAAAACAATCAAATAGACAAAAAACAAACTAAAAAAGAACCAAACCAACAACAATAGAAAAAAAAGAAGGTTCTTTCCCTCCGTGGCTGGAGCGTCGCGGAGGGTAATCCGAGCAGCAGCTCAGCCTCCGGGAGCCTCTGTGCTGCTGCCCGCCTGTCCTAAGCTAGTATTTGGGGCTGGGTTTTTCTTGCTTTTTTATTTTCTTTCTTTGCTTTACTGAGATCTCCGCAATATTTTGGGTTTAGGTAATTAACTCTTTCTCTTGCTAATTTCACAGTCAGGGAGAGCAGCGTGCCTCCATTTGGCACCACCCGGTGCCACAGCCCTGCCCGGGTCCCTGTGGGTGCCGCGGGCTCCTCGCTCCCGGCACTGGGTTCTGTGTGTCCCTGCGAGCCCGGCTGAGATCTCAGGGTGCTTTTCTATCGCCCCGCCTCGCAGCGAATACCTGCTGGGTCGGAAAGGGCGGGCGCGGATAAAAATGACCGGGGGGAGTCGGGGGCACGCTGGGCTCTCCGCCGGCGGTTTTGGATCTCAGCTGGCGGCCCTTGTGCGGGGCATCCCCCGCGGGTGGGTGCGGGCACAGCGGCGTGTGCGGCCCCTGCGCGGTCCGTGCCGCGGCGGTCGGGGCGCGCTGGCTGTGCTTCCTCACGGAGCGCACGAGTCTGCACGTCCCGCTCCAGAGTGCGGCTGTCACAGCGCCTAAAAACATTTTGCGGTAATGAGAGCCTTTTTTTTTTTTTTTTTTTAATTTTTAATTCGCGTTTTGGCTGTTACTTTGGCTCACTGTTTCTGTAGTGCTCACATTGTTTACGTCATCCTTTGAGCGTGGTACTGAATTTGGGATTGAAACGAAGCCGTAGGGTTTATTGCTTGTTAATGTGGGCTCTTCAAGTGAGGCTGTTTAAGTCCGTAGTTAGGCCTTTCTCAAGAGGTGGCCCGTTTTCTCTAAGGCTTCAGCGCCCAGCACCTGCCAGGGAGATCCACGGGAACAGTGAGTGCTTAGCAAGGAGGAAAATAATTTTCTTTGTATTAAAAGTGAAACTAGGAGCCCCAGTGGCGTGTCCGTCTTGTTAAATGAGGGACTAACTCCGCGTTTTCCTGTTTGAGAGCCCTCTTGCTTTCTTCGAGTAGAGCATGTTATGTGGAGAGCAACTGGAAATCGCAAAGAATTTTCAAATAAAAAATAACTTTCACGGAGCACTGGTGATTAAGTAACACCGGTCATTAAAGCAGTTAATGGATTATTAGAAAAGTGATTTATTTGAAGCCCAAATGTAAGCAGAATATTGCGGGGCATTTGATAATTCAGTGTAATCCCTTTTGGCTGCACTTTGGAAGGGAATATTTGCAAAGTCCCTGACTTGGTTCTGGCTCCCGCTGCCGCGGCGGTCCTTCGGTGCCGCTGGAGCAGCGCAGCTCCGCCTGCCCCTCGTGTGCCCTCCCTCTGCAAAGGAAGGGACCCCGGACGGTGCGGAGGGAGCCCAAGAGTTTTGGGAGCGGCTCCGTGCTGCTGGGGCCGGAGCAGCCCTGCCCCGGGATGGTGCAGCCGCCGGGCGGGTGTGCGGCATTGTCCTCCTCGTCTCTCCAGGCTGAGAGAAAGGAAAATACACCTGGTTCCTGTTGTGATTCTCATAGGATCTCTTTCCCTTCCATCCTAAGTCAACAGAAATTTTGTATTTCTGGTAATTAAAAAAGTACAGTAAGGCCCTACTTGTGGCCTCCATAGTTTTGATGGTTTTGGTTTTTTTTTTCTTCTGGAAATTCTTAGTAATGGACTAATGTAATGAACATGTATACAAAGTGAATACAGGAAAAAAAACCCCAAACAAACAACAATAAAAGCTCAACATAAAATTAAAAAATAACATTAAATACAACCAGCCAAAAATCCAGCACCTCCTCCAGCACTCTGCATTTTTTACTGCTTGTGAAGAGGAAGGTCAGTACAAGCAAAAATACTGAAATCTTGTTTTGTGACGTCTCTATTGTAAAAAGAATTCTTAAAAAAACCCTTTAATTCCTAATTAGGGAGAATGAATAGGTATCACAGTCTTTTTACCTAAAATGTTTCGTTCTTAAACTGGTAGGGTCGTGTTTTAAATGTTCTGTACATCTGCAACCGCGTGGCTGAGATCTTTAATGCCTTGTCAGCCAATATTTTAACTACAAATGTAACAATTAAGCGAGCGGGATTTTTAGAAACGTATTATGTGGGGATTTTTTGTTTGTTTTTGTTTGTGTGTTTGTTTGGGGGTTTTGTTGATTTTTTTTTTCTTTTTTTTTTTTTTGCTGCCAACTATCAGTCCTTCAGCATCAACAGGCTTCCCTGTAAGGTACTTTCCCGTCGTTTCCAGGTAAACTCCGGTGTGGCCTCAGAATTATTTCCTGTATTTATATATTTATGATTTAAAACCAATTGCAGCAAAGTAGCCCTTAATAGTAGAACGTTTACTGTCTATAATGTTGATTAGCTTCCCTCGGGGAGCTGTCGTCCGGATACAGTTTTTTTTTCCTCTCCATTTTAAACGCTTCCAAATAATCCCGCATCCCTCCAGCAAAAAGAAAACAAAACCGGGGGAGCGTCTTCTAAAATGTTATTTAACGCGAAATAACGTCGCGTTTGAACGTCCACAAAGTACTGCTTTCGTGTCTGCTCTCAATCTATTACCTCAAATAACATCCCACGCTGTGTTCAGGGCAGGCGTTTGCTCTCCCGGCTCTTCCTGTGTCCTATTAATAGGACAAATCCGCCCGCGCATGACCCTTCCGACAAAAATTCAGCTACAGTTTGCTTTGACTTATCGCTGCTAGTAAAATGAGTCCTTTAATTAAAAAAAAATAAAATTAAAATAAAATAAACCAACAAAAACCAACAAAAAACCCCCCACCAAAACAAAAAAACCCCACCGGAGTATCTTTTCTCTTTCACAGCACTTCGATGGGGAGCTTGGGGTGGAAGAGAGCCACGCGTGTGTGCCTACAAACTAAGAGAGGTGCGGAGCCTCGCCTGCATCTTGAAAACAGGAATCTGCTGGCTTTTACTAAATAAATTGTGTTTAGTTTAGCATTTTTTATCCCAAGGAATTGTGTTTTGGTTGGTATGCAAAAAGCAGAGCGGCCGTCAGGGACTTGCCGCTAATTTCCCCAAACTTTGTCAAGCGTTGTCAGATCAGGAGGTGAAAGCACTTGCATAAAAAGCCTCCTTTTTAAAAGAAAAAAAACAAAAAACCCACCGAATAAACACAGAAAAACAAACGAACAAAAATATTTTTTACAGAAAAGCCATTAAGAAAAAAGAATAATAAAACAAACCCATGTTTAGTTTTTAAGGTAAATTCGTCCTTAGCTGAGGGAGAAGCCCAGCGCCTCCTGCCCACATGGAAAGGGTGCCGAGAGGGAGAGCTGCAGCCCAAGGCCAGCTGAGACCCCCGTTACCATCCCCGGGACCGGGACCGTGTCCCACCTGGACACCCCGCCGGGACAGCCGGGGCCCCCACCGCGGCCGGACTGCGGGGCCACCCCCGTCCAAAAGCGGCTCCTGCCAAAAATCGCGTCTCCTGGGAGGGGCTGGGAGATACATTTACTGGAAGATACTAGGAATGAAGGAAAAACAGTTGGTAAAGATGAGCTGGAAAGCTCTGTGTATTTGTCTCCAATCAGCATAAACACCGCGCCCCATCCCCCTTTTAATTTTAGGGGTTAAAACCAGAGTGTATTTCCTCAGCAGGTACCTAAAGGAAGAACCCTGATGTTTGCTCTACCGGTTTGCTCTGTCGGCCCCTTTGCATTTAGAGCCGGGCTTTTGTGCATTTGTTCCTCACAAGTATCTATTATCTCTGTTAATGATTGTAAAAATGTAAAAAAAAAAAATTATAAAAAATGTGAGTTCTCTGCCTGCTAGCAGAGAGCGCACCTCACTCTTCTGGCAATTATATTAAGGGTATCGATTTGAGTTAGGGAGGAGCATCCTTCAGTTTTAAGGGACAGGTGCTTGAAGTCAAGAATGCCTTTTTAGTTTTGTTGTTTGTTTGCTTGTTTTTCTCTTTTTTTCGAAGGCTTTGCCCTTTTAGTATTAAAATCATGTTGGAAGAAGATATTTCTTCTCCGTGCTCGTTTAGGCTATCCGTCCCTTGGAAACTCCAGACGGGAGGGAAACAGGCACGCGTAACTTGGGAGGTTTTGTTGTTTTTAAAAATGTTTGCCATGCTGCAGCCTTTATTCCGAGATTCCTGCGAGGTTTTCATTCAGCGGCTTTCAGGGCTCCTTTCTTCATATTGCAGCCGGCCCAACTTGAGACTCCGGAGAAAAAAAAGAAAAACAAGTAAAAATAGTAAGAATAAAAATAAAAAGCAGCCTTCCTCCTTTCCTCCCTGTCACCCCAAAACTAAGCTACACCCCAAGCTAGGCTTCGCCTGGGGAGTCAAATTACTCCTCTTGCCATCGGGACGCTTCAGAGTCATTTTATCTGCCTGAACTTCAGCACAAAGCTGTTTTCCAGAGGAAATTTCCACTCCTGCTGCCGCCTCACACCAGAGGGCGCCAGGAGCCTGCCCGGGCTTTGCTGCCTCAAGCGCTGCTGGAAATTAACTCTTTGGGCGCTCTCCCTGAATGTTTTTCTAACCTTTCCCTTTTAAAATATACAACAGGATTCTAATTTCCCCCCCTCCCCCCGCTATAAAATGCGTGCTGGTTTGCCCTGGTTTCGGTCTGTAAGGTTTTTTTCCCTGTCCCTGTAGGACCCTTTCCCAGCTCTTTCACCCTCCTGCAGCAGTCCCTGGGGGCTCTCAGGGGATGTACAGCTTTGCTCTGTCTCTGCTAACTTGATTCTAATTGAGTCACTGGATCACACTGGAGTGACATTAGTGTGTTGTCCCCCATAAACTTCTGAGATGAAACTTGTCTGGCTGCGTTGAAGCCTAAAGGGTCACTCAGGGCTCTTCAAGCAGAACGCCAAAGCGTGGCACCAGAGGGGAAACTGTGCTGAGGCCCTGGCACAGGGTGCCCAGAGAAGCTGTGGCTGCCCCATCCCTGGAAGTGTTCACAGCCAGATTTGGAGCAACCTGGGATGGTGAAGGGTGTCCCAGCCCACATATGCACAGTGTAAGGTCTCCAACAGTGCTCACCATTCTAAATAAATTACTAAAAGGGAAAAGGAATAATAAGAAAGATAAGAAGAAAAAATAAACTAAATATTAAAATATGTTGTTTCCACGTTTCCTGTAAACTTTTATCAAGAAGCTAGATACGATTTTGCTATTCACATCTGAGGATCAACAGAAATGCCAAATGCATGATCCAAATAATTATTTAAAAAATCTGAGCATAAAACATAAAAATGAACAAAGAAAACATTTTAATTCTGGAGGCTGGTGGGGAAAATCAATTGAAGATAAATGTTTGTCCTTGTGCTATTTAAATTAAAATATGGATTAAAAAATTTATGGGCCTGTTTGCTCGTTGATATAATTTAATTTAGCATTTATCAATCATTAAAAAAAATGAATCCAAGGTTGCTGACTTTACTCAAACTCTAATTCCTTTAAAGGATCAGAGTGTATTACTTACTTGTTCATGTTGAGTTTTATCTTTGAAGTGTGTGTATAAGATGAGAATCTTTGTCTCAGAGCAAATGGGACGGTGTGTTGGATATTGTGGGAAAATATTTGAAAAGGCAACAGAAGCCTTCCAATACACAGTGTTTCTCTGTGCCCAACACACTGTGTGTGGTGAAACTCTGACATTCAGAGGTCTCGATGGATGTTCATGTCTGGCCATGGCAGTGATGGACTCTTGCTAACTTGCTTGATTTTTAAATTTTTTTTTTTTTTTTTGCCCTGCCAAAGCTGTGATCCCTNCGGCGTGCGTGGGTGGTTTTTTGTTATTTTTTTTTTTTTTTTTTTTTTTTTTTTTTTTTTTTTTTTTTTTTTTTTTTTTTTTTTTTTTTTTTTTGGTAAAGAGTAGAGGGGGAGGCCTTTGGAGAGGCTGCTTGACTCTTGGAACAAAACAGAAAAAAAAATCCTGTTAAAATGTATCTTGGCCCTTATGCCACTTTCATTGAAGCTGACGGTAACCCTCTCTTTGACTTTACTGGGAACAGGACTGAGCCATTTAAAATGCTGTTTTGTGATATAAATCTTGAAAATCTTAAATATTTCCATACAGTGGAGCAAAGAAATCTCAAACGTCATCAGAAAGACTGCTTCTTGTTAGGCTGTTACAATGTGCCATTTCTGTTCATATAACATTTACAAATAAGAGAGACAAATTCATTTGTACAACTTGGAAGTCTGACACTACCGTTGGGTGTTTGCAGCTTTTATACATTATGGTATTTCTGACAATAATTTTAACTCTTTGGTTGCATAAAACAAAGCCCAGATGTTTCTCAGGAGCAGCATTTCCTCATCAGGTCTTTCAGCTGAGCCTTGCTAGAGTGTAGAGTTTGGTTATAGCTAAGCTCAAATCTAAATTTTCCAAGAGTACTGTGGGACTGTGTGGCCAGGCAGGGGTAGGAAGAGGGACACAGAAGGAGGAAACAGTCTTCTCCTCCAGATGTGCCATGGCCACATCTGTGGGACCTTGGAGAACTGCTAAGGTCTCGCCTTTGGACCTTCTTCCCTCCTTGGCAGTGGCTTTAAAAAAGATTAAGTGAGAGAACAGTTGCAGGGAAAGCCCTCAAAATACTACACTTTGGAAAGGTCAGGGATGCTGCCTTCTCTGGGGGCTCCAGGGTACAAATCTGAATTCTGAGCTGCTGTGATGTCCTGCCCAGCACCATGTCTTCTCACTCGGGAATACAACTTCCATGTATTCCAGTTGTTTGTTTTCCCCCAGCATTAGCTTGGCTGGGTAAGTACAACTGAGCAGCATTCATGTGTTCATACAGGTCTTACCAGTGGGCTCCTAACAGGGGGGTATTGTCCAAGTGAAAATTTACCTGATTTTTTGCCAAATGCCACTACAAATCTCCATTTTCTTTCTTTTTCTGTGTGTGTTGTGTCCAACTGTGATGTCTTATAGCAAGCTTTTCAGGGAAGGAACTGCCTTTATTGCTGGTGTCTTTATTGCATCTTGTGCAGTGGCCCAGGCTTACACTTACTGGTGATAATATGCCCTCATCTGAAGAAAGACAGATCAATCTTTTAAATCCATATTTTTAAGTAGATGATGATTAACAAAAAGGGGGGGGGG
>VYXF01006757.1:858501-899161 GCA_013397295.1 Polioptila caerulea | reverse complement strand
TAAATGATAATTAACAAAAAGGGAAAAAAAAAAAAAAAGAAGGGTGAGGGTGCATATACATTGTGGTGAGAAGGGAGACTGATTGTCTCTGCATCTTCCTTGTCTCAGAAAATACCTGTGGCTCCTTGTAAGATGCACACAGCCTAAAAATATTTAAATGTTCAAAGGTGTACTGCAAGGGGAATAAAAGCCAAAAAATGTCAAGCTATAAACCTATTGGAAGGAAATATATCTTTGGGGGAGGGACTTTAAACTGTGGTCTTTTCAGAGGGGGAAAAAATAGAAATACTACCAAAATACCATGATAATAGTAGAGAAAACAGAAAATAGTTCTACAGTGGTACTTGTACATCTCATAACAGTTGAGTAACACTTCTTCATGCTTTGGGCCTGATCTTGAAGAACACCTTAACCCAGTATCTGAGGACCACAGTGGTACCACATAGATCAGATCCATGTGATTGGGTCAAAAGCGGCCCTAGATGTTAGAGAATATCTATCAGCAGAAACTTGAACTCTTTTAAGCCAATAACAGCAGAGGAGTGAAAATGCACTGTAAATATGTTCTGAAAGTGTTTAGTGGTATCTGCCTTTAATCACTGAAAGCAGTTCATTCTCTTATGCTGCTGATTCAGAGACTTTCAAGCAGATCTAGAAACAGCTTCACATCAAAACGCTGGGCAAACCCAGGGATGGACATGTTGAATACCAGAATAGCTCCTAGGGCTACAGCTCTGCACACAAAGGCAAGCATGAAAGTTCCAGCATATAAACCAACAGAGCTCCTTGGGCATATTCTAACTACATTAGGAAGAATTATTGTAGTTATTCTTCAAATTAGTGCAATATGGCCCCTTTTGACTCTAATATCTTCCTTGAAATAACAAGGGATTCTCTCTGTGGTTAGAGTGAGTCAGATGGAAGTAAAGACCTCAGTGGGATTTTCGGGTAGAGAAGCTGGGTCTGTACACACAGACTGGCATCAGCAAGGTCTCTGTGCCTGTTTTGTTGTTACTTTTGTTTGGTTGCTCATCTGACCATGTTTGTGTTCACAGCTGGAACTCCAAAGCACTGTCAAGTAACACATGTGCAATAGGAGACTCAATACCATAAACCTTACATATTACCTGTTTTTCACCCAAAATACCTCTAAGATTCCTCTTTCCATTAGTTCACTGTGGCAAAATGCACTTCTTTAATTGTGGTGTGAAAGAAGGGATTTCAGGCAACCTTGCCCCTGATAAGTCACAGCTGTACTAATTACCAAAGAAGAGGAGCAGCCTTGCTTTTGATGGGTCACAGCTGTGACTAATAAAGATAGGGGTGATAAAAGGGGCTGGCTGATCAAGGAGCCTTCTGATGAAGAGGAGCCCTTTGAGGAGAGGACCTGGAGGAAGAGAGCCTTGAGGAGGGAGAGGAACCCTGAGGAAGAAGGAAAGATCCAGGGAACAGAAAGAGGAATGAAACAAGGTAGAGAGTTGCTGCTGTAAAAGATCAGCTGTGAGGTCAGTCCGGGTCTGATGGAGGTGGGCCCTGCAGTCACAGCTGAGCTAGCCAAGGCCTGTGTTCACAGTCTGCAAAGTAATTCTTGCAGCCATAGCCCTGCAGAGATAACCAGCAGTCAGTACAGCTGGACCCTACAGTAGGAGCTTGCTGCAGTCAGTCAGGATGGCTGAGCTGTAAGGAAGAACAAACCAGGACCCTTTTCATGTTGTTAAATGTCTGTGTCTTGGCCTATTTCTACTTGTAATGAGAGGTCTATTGCAACACTTTAATGTCAGTCTTATGTTCCATTTTATTGTTGGTTTATGGCAAATTTACTTTCGATTAAACTTACAGGCACAAATACCACCATTTAACAATGGTCCTCTGTCTACATTTGTCATAGTTTCACATGCACTCTAGAGAAGCAAAATGTAAAAGATATGGTAAAACAGGCTGCTGTTTTGATGAAAAAATGCTAGCAGTCATAATGTAATTAACTTAACCAACAAGGCAATAAAAGTTGAGTGCCCAGTTCATGAGTAATCCCATAGTAAGGCTAAATTTCCTAAAAGTTATACAGTGAAACATTTTCCATTAGGACATTCATAAAATTTTGTATTCAACAACATCATTTCCTTGGGTCTTTTGGACTCTAGCAAGAAGGCTTGGTTGAGAGAGAAGCAGTGACATGCATTAACCAAAAGGCTGTGTTCCTTCAGTGGCAAAGCTTAGGGGAAATAATACAAGTGTTATGCATTGTATTTTTCTCTGACCAGACTTTATTTGAATGCTCAAATGATAGGGTCATTATTTTTTGTATTTCTGAGGAAGTAATATTTTTGCTACTCGCAAGTGACTATTTGTAATTTTTGTTGTAATAGTAAGTACCTATCCAATCAACCTTGGGTTTTTTTTATCTCTTTTAGTTTCTTGAACAAATATGTTTACAAGAAAAGTCCATTTTGTTTAGAATCATGAAGTGATTTAGATTTCAAGGGACTTTGGAGGTCATCTGATGCAACCTCCTACTCAAAGCAGACCTAACCTATTAACATGAGTTGGAGTTTGGTTTTTTTAATAATTTCAATAGCAGTATTTTGTGGCAATAGTTCTTGCTGAAGAGCTTGTTCTGCACCATTTTCCTTTTAATAAATTTTCTTTTTAGTCTTCTCTGCTGTGAACATATCCTGTAGTTACCTTTGGAGTCAACAATCCCTGTTCATGATTTATTCTACTCTTGCCTCGACAATGGAAAAGGACAGAGATTAATCTGAGTATCTAGGATTAAATACAGTTTGCAGTATGCTCCTTCTCCCACATTAAAAGGATTATAAAACCATATTCTGAAGTAAGACCATACTTCAAGATTATTGCTTTGAATCTAAAGGTAATTAAACTGTTCTTATGTTTTTTGGCCCAGAAGAAAATTACTTTATTTTCTACATATTTCCAGAGATGATGAGCTGCTGATTTATGATTCTTCTTAGATAATAGGAGAGCTGAACAAAACATGAAACCTATAGGCCTGGCTTTACTCTCAACTGTTCTTGTATAATTTGAGCTCAGCTTCTCCAGTGTTGATGAATTTATTCCAGTTCTGCATTGCTGTGACCAAACTAGAATTTACTCTATAGTTTGCATGAAAGAATTGGATCATTTCCTGTGTTCTTAGATGATGAGCTTTCTCTTAGTTGGTCTATCTCTTCTTCATTCTTTCCCTATTTTATAATTTTAAAAAATGCTTCTTTTCAAAAGAAAGTGCCGAACTCTACCTGAAAAACTGTATTATGTGTGCAGTCTTGCAGACTGTTGTTTTTTAAAGAGCAGCTCTTTGCAGACCATGAAACTTGGGAAGGATCCTGTGGAGGATTTGGTCATGTTTAGAAACCATCCAGAGTAGCTATGACAACTTCATATCCAGGGGCCAAGATCGTGTCCACATACCAAATATCTGATGCTATCCGAGATCCTTATCCAATGTGAAGAGGAAACTGTAAAACTATAATTGCCTAAAACAACCCCTAGAGAGAGTATTGCTGGTTCTAAAGAAGATTTTTTGACATCTTAAATACAGCTTTTTCTTAAGAGGTCTGAAACAGGAAATGTATGAAAGGAAAGAAAATAGTGGAATGAATAAGGTATCTATAACTCTGGAAAAACAGGTTTCCAGCTAGGTCCCTTCTTTGTTACTTGCTGTGATTTCTTCATGAACATTTAGTTATATGAACTTGGAATGTTCTATAAGCCTCTGAAATATATCAATATCATTTGCTTTGTTTTATATTTTAAGTGGGAGTGGTATCCAATCTGGGTTTCAGCTCCCTCCAATCTGGATCAGGTGGGATTAATGCTAAATGCATTAATTAATTAATAATGCAAGATGAGGAAGGAGCACTGAGGGATGCTGATTGTAGCAAAAGAGGCTGGTCAAGGTCCTTTCAATCGCCTGCTCCAGGTGGTTCAGATGCTGACTGTGTTTTTTTTGGTATTGCACATGGAAGTGAAGCTTCTAAGTGAATAAAAATTCTGCATTTCTGTGCAATGAGTATGTTGGCTACAGCACCTGTAGCCTGTTGTTTTTGGTAAAAGCCAGGCTCTGTGATAATTCTGAGTTATTGATTGTTAATTTAGTTTCTGTCCCTACACAGCGGTGAGATTTCTGTATCCTGCCTTTATTTGTTCCCTTTCTATTTTTCTGGATGTGGCAGGCATCTGCCAGATAGGTTTTTCTAAAGGAAGAGAGTCCTAGAAAGTGCATTACTAAAGATACTGATCTGAAAAAAGAGGTGAATAAATGGTGGTTTGGGTTTGGCAGTTGTGATAAGGTTTTGCATATTGGTTCAGGTAGAATCAAACTCAAACACTTTAATAATGGCACATTAACATAAATGTCTTTGGCAAGATATTTCTGGCCACTTTTCATGAAAGTAAAAAGACACTGATGTATCTGGATAAATGGGAGCAGATGGTAATTTTCATCATTCTTCCTTTCCCCTCTCCTTTTACTAGCAGCCCAGTGAGGGAGAACTAAAAGACAAAAACTCCTCTTAAGAGAATTTGGAACAGAAACTGCAGAATAGATATCCCAACTTATGACTTAACCTTTGCACTGTGGGGTCATGCTCTTGAATGCTCTTCATCTACTTGATTAATAAAGCCAAAGGATTTTCATCACTGAAAAAAAAGTTCAGATGTGTTTGCCAGATTTTACATGAGTTAAGGGCTGCTTTGATTTGTGAAAACTGCATTTTTGGTGAATAGGTTCTTATTCAGGAAAAGCTCTCTATTGTGATTATGGTTATCTCCAAGTCAGTGTTAACTTGGCAGCCTTCATGGTTTGGCAGCAGATTTTAGCTTTGCATAACACTAAGTTATTATTAATGTACCATATTTCAGCTTTTATGAAGAGTCAAGTTTTCAATTGTTGGATTTTTTTTAAGTCAGGAAATGCAACAGATAGGCTTTCTACAGGTGTGTGACTTTATGCTCTACATATCCTGTACATTTCATTATATTTCATGTAAAATACAAATGCACATATCTAGTAATCAAAAAATCTATTATACCACCTGAATACAAGGAGTCTCGTTTCATGTTTCAAGATATTTCATTCTCCACATTTATAAAATGCCCGGTGTTAATATTGCAGTGGCAAATTTTTGATATTGTATTGGGTTTTTTAATATTTGACACAAGACTGAAGATGTCTGACTGATCTTGATTCAAGGTATCCTGTTGTATGAGGGACAGAATTTCTCTCACTAAAGATGCTTTGTTTTTTAAATCAAATGAATCAGAAAAAATACCTGTAAAAGGCTAAAAGGTCCTTAAGGACAGTGGAGGATGCATTTGGTGACAGCAGTTCGTACAGAGCAAGATCTCCAGCTTACATTATTGTTCCATGGAACTTCATATGAAAAGAGTTTTTTGGTTAAGCAAGGCTAATGAGGTCCTATAGCAAAAATATACACAATATCAGCAAGTAAACAGCTAATCTGGCATAAATGCTCCATGTCTTGAATCCTTTCTAAATGCATATTAATTTTGTGTATTATTTGTGTATTAATTTCCTGTTCCTGTACCAGGATTGAAAGTAGGACATCTCTAAGCCCAGTAATTAAACTCCTATAAAACAAAAACAACAAGCCAAAACAACTTTGTGTGGCAGTGGTCCTACTTCTGTTTTCCAAAGATGAAGTTGATTCTGCTCTAATATGTTTCATGATGTCTCACATACCAGCAGCAACAAGAAGATTCACCAATTGCCTTGTTAGTGCAGAAATCAAATGCTTCTGTCACAGGAAAACTCATAAGCATTTCTGATATTTCTGTGATCCATCAGCATCATCAGTTTTCCCACCTCCTTTCTCGGAGGACACAAGCTTTTTTTGTAGTTGGAGTTGAGAGATGAGGCAGCTCATTGCTAGATGCAGAGGAAATGGAGCTTTTTAGATCTGAGATGTTTCTCGCAGCCCTACATTAGAAACTTCTGCTCACATGCTGATGTTAGCCTGGATCTGAAAATAAAATAAATCCCACCTGCCTCATGGAGCCCAGCCAGCAAAGTTTCTGATGTGGACACAGCTGTGCTGCCAGGAAAAGTCTGCTGCCAGATTAACCTGTTGAATTTAGAGCCTGGTGTAACTATGATGGCCTACAATCTTTCAGCTGGCAAACACTGGGCCCGTGCTGCAGAGCTCTGTAATGCTCACAGGGACTGTACCTGCAGGCGTGGCCCTGGTGTGAGCGCAGAGGGGAGACAAAGATACTGAGAGTCAGTGCCAAATCCCACCTGCCTTACCCCTTGGACTGTGGGGGCCCCTTTGGAAACTTCCCACTCCATTAATCCATTTTTTCCCCTGGAAGATACGTTTCCACTGGGTGCAGGAACATCTGCTGATGTGACTAGATTTTCTTTGCCTCAAAAACACCGAGCATTTATTGCCCTTGCACTGGCAGCTCAAGAATGCCCTTGCACAGATGCTAGAGAATCTGACCCAGGAGGATTGCTCTGTGTAGCAGAAAGGAGCTGGGTCTTCAGCCAGATCCTGGTGGGACTGTAAATGCCTCTGGTTCTTAGCAGATACTACAGTGAGAACTCTCTGACTGCTTCACAGTCACAGCAAGAGGACTGCACAAAACCATAGCCCAGCGCTATATCAGGTTCAAAGTGTTTCTTCTGTCATCACATGCATCTGCCTTAGGTTATCAGAAAACCATGGAGAATTACAGCAGTGTGGAAATATTCAAAGGTCAGCCCAGGATCAGCCTGAGTGACAGGTGATGATTGTGTTTTTACTGAGCTTTCTGTCTCTGATACCTGTTGGTGTAGGAATGGTTGAGTTCATGGGAGCAGCAGCTTCAGGACTCTTTAGTGTATGTGGACTTGTTTGATTACTCTTTCCTCCTCAGATGAATGAGAAAGCTTGGGCAGTGGCAGACAAAGAAAAGTGACTGTGATGGTTTTTGACCAAAATTGATTGTCCAAACCCCTTTAGTATGGGAAAAATGTCACTGGACAGTGACACAACAGGAGTTAGTGGAGAAGCTAATGAGGGAGTGATTGTTCACTTTTTCCTGCAGTATGAGAAGCAGAGGGCATCAAATAGAGTTTAAATTACTCAATACTTGGAAAATATCTCTGGTTCCTGAGTGAAGATTTTTGGAGGCTGGATGAGACAAATACCAGAGCACTGATCTTAAACACTTGGCCTTTGTATGGCTGCTGTTTTTACTGTTATTTTTCCCCTCATCAGCAAGTAAAAACATAAATGCCCTCCTTCTGTGCCCCATGAAGAAGCTGACAAAGAGCTGTTCTGAAGAGAAGGAGGTGAGGCTGCTGATAGGGAGGATAGCAAGAGTGGGAGAAGGGGAGGACTGCTTCCAGAATTCTGGAGAAACTGTAGCTGCAGCCTAGCACATGTGGAGTCTATGTGCACCCATCTTCCCTTGTATTGAAATACTATTGAATATTAGGAGCTAGTCATGCTAGTTATTGTTATCAAACAGATTTGATGAGGTTGCTATTTAAAATCCAAACAGGTGTGAAGTTCTGACATGATTGAAATGAAAGTGTGAGTCCAACACAGTGATTTTGACAAACTGAATCATATAGCAACCTTCCAGTTTCCTATTCCAATTGAGGAAAAAAAAAATAAAACAATCTCTGTATAAGAACTTTAAAATTAACCTTCTGAAAAATCAGTTGCTTCGAAACAATACTGGAATCATAAGATACAGCAATCAAACAGAATATTTTAGTGATTCTCTTATTGGGAGCAACCTGTTTGTTGGCCAGAGACTGACAAGCCAGCAAATGTGCTTTCCCTCACACTGGTGTTTGGAAATGGGCCATTTGGAAATGGGCAGGGAACGTGGTGTAAGGAAAGCAGCAGGCCTACTATGGAGGGAATGGTCTAGCACCAGTCTGGAGACAATAGCACATGCTAGAAGCTCAGAGATGGAAGAATGAACCACAACAGAGCATGAAATAGTTTTCCAGACTAGAAAAGCCTTTGCCCCAATTGTTTTTAACCCACATATTTCAGAACATGTCAGACAATTGATTAGCAATCTGTTGCTGAAGTGATGTATTTATCTGATGCATGGTTTCACTTAGCAGCTACAACATGTACAGCAAAGAGATGGAAAAAAAAAACCTGGAACTCTATACAAGATCTTTTATTCAAAACAGATGTATTACTTGGTATATGTTTAACATTCTCCTCATAATCCCAACTTGATCCTTAACCATCATGCATTAGAATGTTGCTTTTAAAGAAGATGAAAATGGGCTGCTAAAATGCTGCCCATATAATCTGAATTATTTTCAGCCCTGTTGTTAAAGCTTAGAGATAAAATTCTCTTTTGAACTAAGGTTGAAGGCATTGTGTTTGATATATTGGTATAATTCCTGCAATATAAATACTCATAAATTAAGTTAGTGGTATGGTATGATTTCCTGTAATCTGTTTCCAGAATCAATATTTTATTGAATGAACTTCTTATTTTAACTTCTCACTTACTGACCCAGTGGTGCAGCTGTAATGTGTGCTTGATCATTCACTCTCCTTTATTTTCTTTAAAACAGACCTGACTCTGCAGCAGTGTAGGTGGGGCAGGTTTTTGGAAGCATTGCACTTAATATTGTATGGAAAGAGACTGAAAATAACACTATCATGCCCTAATGTAGAGACCCCCATCTTAACATCCTGTAGTAATTTAGAAAATGGCTATGTAATGTTAACCCCATTCTATGGGCAGGAAGACTGAAGCCATGATTATTTCCTCTTAAAGGATGCTTAACTTTAAGCACCTCCTATTATATTTACTTTTCAAAATGTAGGTTTTATTTTTAAAAATCCTTTCTACATAGCAATTGTCATTTAGTTAACTACCCAAGATTTATTGCAGGCTTCTGCCAATGAGTGTGTGACCTCATGCACAGCAGAAGATGGTTTATTCTGAGTAGGTAGAATTAGCTCACCTTTTGGGAATGTGCTAATGAAGATGCTCAGCAGTAGCGTTGGTGGCTGGGGTCCATTGGCACATGAGAGCTCAGCCTTCTGCTCTGGGTTTCAGCCCCTGTCACTTCCTGAACAAACCAAACCTCATGCAGTGGAATTGCCACGTGCTGCTCTGGTTTTAGCCTCTTTCCCTTTGCGTTACAGTAGCAATGAATTATTTATTATTAGTAATCATATTAGTAGGGTTCACCCTTTTGCTGTATATTCTCCCCAGCAGGCAGTCTTTGATCTGCTTCTGAGGCAGAGGTAGTGACAAAGACAGATGGCAATTTGAAATTGTTCCCTTGGTTGACTTTTGACAAAACTCTGCCTGTAGAGAAGCAGATTTGTGGGCTTTATTTCCCTCACTTATATGAAATGGTGCAATTCCCACATAACTCTCCACAAGTCAAATGTTTCCTAGAGGCACCTGCCCTTCCTCAGTAAAACCCAAAGAGGCATCAGCTTTCTGGTTAAAAATATGGAGAGGAAAAAACAATGGCATGCATTTCAGGAACGTTTTAGAGGCTGGCTAAAACAAAATACAATAAAAATTGAAAACCCTACAATGAACACTTGAAAAAAGCAACCAAAAATATTCAGTATTTTTGGTCCTTATGCTCTTACAGTTGATTTTTTTGCACATCCTGTGAAAGAAACCTTATTCTGAAAGCAGAATTGCAGCTTTCATCACTTAACTGTTCCTGATAGTAGAGAGAAGCTGGAAATATGAAATCTAACATCTGAAAAAAAAAGAGAGCATAAGAAGAACCCAACACTTAAAAAAAAAAACCCTCAAAGTTTCAAATATTAATTTTTCTTCCAGAAAAGCCTGTGATTATTAAGATTCTAATTCTTAGGATTAGAAATAGTGAAATACTTATTTTTAATAATATTAACTGCATATTAAATAAATTCTTATTTAGCGTATTTACATAAAGTAACAATACCTCAATCAGCTCAGCTGTATTGCACAGTTCCTGTGCTGTATTCTTCTCAGGAACACAAAAATTGCCAGAAATCAGCATCATTCCACAGAGACCTTCAGGTGCTCAGCTCTCCTGGGAGCTTTGGGTTGCTGCAGCCAAACCTTTTGCTGTGTCTCTGAGCTGCAGAGGCAATGATTTTATAATTTCCCTCTCCTCAAACACATTCTCACTCCCTTTTTTCTTTGACTTGTTCTGTGTCTGTGCTTTATGAGCTACACCAGATTTAAGCATGCATTGATCCACTGTGGGTTTTGGGCTGGAGGGGGGAATGCAGTGGAAACACTAACAGAAATATTCCCCTTTCTGTGGTGGCCAGAACAACTGTGTCAGACAAAACTGCTTTTTTCTTTTTTTTTCTTTAATCAACATTTAAATAGTATTTTCTGATGTGGTAAAAACTGTTCTATAGATGGAGTTCAAGAAGATGAAGGGTACATGAAAGCATATATTATAATATATATTTTATATAATATAAAAGGAAAATTGTATTGTTTCATAGTTAGGGGTTCTGTACCTGAAATATCTCCACAGATTAAATTTCCAATTTCTTTATTCTCAGACATTTTGTTCCAGATGGGCAAACTGAGAAATGAACAAGGTTTAAGTTGAAGCCTTCATAGAAGCAGCCTGAATACTCAGACTTGCACATTCTAGTCTGTAGATTTATAGGGGGATAATGCTGCCATAAAACTGCAAGACTGCCCAGATATTCTGCTGACCTATTTGTAGTCCTAATCCTGAGAAATCCCCTGTAAGCAGTGAATACTGACCTCATATGAGGAATATATGGACCTCATCCCTAGCCTCAGTTTCCTCCATAGTCCAGCATCATTCGTGGTGTTTTGAAAGAATGTAAACTCCATGGAGACTGATGTCATCCTTCAGTGGGGATTAAAAAATGGCATTTGTGAAGTCTGATGTTCCAGAGGGCAGCTGTGCAGTGCTATAGCAGGAAGGAAACTGGCCTCCAAAAGATACCACTATAAGAAAAAAGCAAGGAAAAGCCCACTCCTGGAAAACAAAAAAGAAACAAAAAGTGTGGAAGTCTGGTGAAACAATGATTTGGAGCTGAATAATATTATATCAGTTCTGTATGCTTTTAATAAATAGTTGGAAAGTCTTCCATGAGAAATTTCTGTTCAGTTTTATCTCAGGGATAGAAGTTGCTCTTTCCCCCATAAAGAGCTGAACTTCCTGAGCTGGCACATGTTGGAAGGTTTTTTTACACTGGCATAAGATGCTTTTTTCTTTTTGGTAAAACTCTTCACATTTATGTTCTCACTTCAAACAGAATTAAAGGCATAGGACCCTGCTCCAGAGCCCTCTGAAGACACTGAGTTCTGCCCACTGACCTCGAGGAGTTTTAGAGCATGCTCTTTTTTCTGTGCTCCTTTTGTTTTAATTCATTGCCATTTATACAACAGAGGTAAAAATTCATAGGGCTCAAGGCATACAAAGGCTGTGCAGTTCAGGATGGAAAGGGAAGGATTCTGTGTCCAGCAAACCCAGCCTCAAACTGAGATGCTCCTTGCTGAGCAAGCATGAGGAGAGTTTTCCAGCTCTGCTCTGACAGGGTGCGACTGACAGCTCACTGCCAGGCTCCTGCTGCTCCTGGTAAACCACTCTTCATCTGCTCTCCAATCTACAGAAAAAAGCAACCAGATAATCAATGACACTCTCCTCTGTCCATATTTAAGCATTTATGGGAGAGATGTTGACAGATGAGCTCACCATCTAAACTCCCTTTGTAGTTGATGGAAGGACAAAGACACTACTGTCTCTTGTTTTTCTACATGCATTTGCAAGTAAACAAATGGGTACACATATATACAAATGTAAAGGTTATTTTAAATGGTGTCATGGCAAAACTTGAATAGAATTAGGTGCTCTTTCCTGGCCTTGGCTTTTTTTCTCTTTTGTTTTGCCAGTGCAAAGTAGAGTCAGTGGGTTTTGTGTAGTTAGAAGAACAAATCTTTTGAAACTCCAACAAAAAATATGTACAGCAGATACAAATAAAGTTCAGGGGAGGTGGCACCTTTCTGGGATTTGTGTGACTGGATATGCTGTTTACAACTAGCATTAAGGATGGAGGAATATCTGCAGTTAACAAAGCTGAAACTTTGTTTTGGTCACATTAATGAGGCGTCTGGTGTTCTGCTTCTCTTCTGGGCTTTTGCATCACTGACCCAAAAGCTGCCCTGTTGTTAATGTAGAGACTGTGGGGTTTTTTTTTGTCCTGTGTCCAGTTGATCAACTTTCCCCCTATGCTTCATCCTGCAATCTCCCTCTGAGAGGGCTGCAACTTGATCATAGGCCCCAAGGAGTGCTTAGTTTACTGAGAAGAGGTGAAATGTCTGCTGTGTTTGTACAAAACCATTTATCTTAAAAATAAAATCAGTGTCTTGTTGAGCCCTAGAAGGTTTTCTGACAAGGCTGAACTAAAGTCTCATCCCTCCTTCAGCACATGTGATTTTTGTCCATCATGAAAGGTTGCAAAAACATCTGTCCTGGCACACAGGGATCCCTGTCTGGGATCACAAGGAGACTGATTAAAAACCTGGAAGACAGACATTTCCCAGTCTGAGCTTTCTGCCATGGAAACAGGCACCATAATGCAAACCTGACTGATCTGTTGCAGGGAAAGGAGGAGGAAAAAAAAAAAAAAAAGGTCTTTGTAGACAGTTGCTGTTCCCTAGTTGTTCCTGAACTGATGGAGCCCTCTCATGTTTCATTAATGTAATCAGTGAGTTGTCACTGTAAGCTGACAAGGCAGTCAGAGATTTGGGGGAAGTCCTTGAAGGCAGACAGAAGGAAGTGTTATGTACTTAGGAGATCTGTGTTTGTCTGATAACAGCCTAGGCCAATTTGTAGGCCCATGGCATAACTACCCAGGACTGAAGTGCCATTAAGGCTTTTTTTATTGTGACCTTGATTGCTTTGGTGGGGTGAGCTCACAGAGAATAAACAAGAAGGAAACCAAGCAGGACCACCTGGACTGTTCCTGCAGGATGCAGAGTCTCTGTGGGTGCAGCTGGGCTCTGTTGCTGCCCAAGGTGCTCCTCCCCTGGGCAAGGGTGATGGGAGCATCTCTGCATCCCACAATTTCCCTGCAAAACTCCTGGTGGCACACCAAGTTATGACTGAAAACTGGGAATTCTCTCCCCTTCCTCACGTTGTGATATGGTAAAGATTTCAGCAGTCCTCTCTAAAAAAGAAAATTAATTGGCATAATTAAAAACTACTCATTTAATACAAAAGTCTTGTATTACAGTAAACCAGCTGTTTTAGCCACAAAAAGCTGACCATGTTTTTATTTAGCCTTTATCCCACTACTGATGTGTTCATATTTGTGCTACATTTACATAAAGTTTACTGATGAAATATGTCTTTCCTCTTGCATGTTTGTGTTTCACGGTTGAGCACATCTGTGGAATTGTTTAGATATCAACAGAACTAATGCAGTACAAAAACTCTGATCTCGCTGTGCCTTCCTCTCATAATATCTCTGGATATTATGCTTATTATATAATTATTCCTAAAGGTAGGTTTCGGCTCCAGGCTATTCCCTGCTCTGCTACCTCATGGGGAGGAGGACTAACCTGATGAAGACACTTGGGATGTCTTCATTGTGAGGATGACATTTGGGTGTGTCCTGGTCAGCTGCAGTTTGTCTGCAAACACGAGGTGGGTGACCTGCTGAGCCCTGCAGCTGACACAGCCTCGTGGAGCTCTGTGTTCCCAGGGATGCAGAATCCCCCTTTGTAGAGCTGGCAGGGCACTGTGTGGGGATGGTTGGCTAATTGGCATTGGCCCTTAATGGGAGATGGGTGTCTCCTGTGCCTCTGAAAAGTCAGACTGGAGAAAGTCGCTTTTCTCTGTCTTAGCAGCCAGTTCTTTCATCACATTTTTTCACACTTTCTAACTCTGTGAGAACATCATGTTCACACATGAGGGAGGAATCTAACTCTTTGAGTGGACCTGGGTGTCAGCAGTTTAATGATACTGTTCAGATAAGGAAAGAAATGCTACATGATGGTGCTTATCCATGCTTGTGACAGAATTGCATCACACCAGCTGTTGTACAAACTTCCCTGGAAAATTATCTGCAGAGTAGCTTTCATCTTCATAAACACACACAGGAGAAGTGGTTTGGTTAGATTAGTGTGAGCCCTCAAAAAAAAAAAGTGCTATAGTGTGCAACTAATTCTTAGTTTTTAAATCTTCACAGGTGGAGAAGGCACAAATTGATCAGCACAAAGTCACATGTGAGCCAGATGAATTGGGAGGGGGAAAATGGCTCAGTTATATCAGCTGGTGAAAGGTGCTTGGGAGCCTCGTGGGCTCAGGGCCCAGTCGGCCTGGAACAGCCAACATGTACATTAGTAAACACCAGGTCCCTAAACCAGGGTGTTTGCGTGCAAATTGTGAGGTGTTTGAGCTGCCAAATTGTGGCCAGGATATATTTGGAAGAGTTTTAGTTGGCCCAGGCCAAGCAGTGCCAGTGAACGTGGTCATGGCACAGCCAGTCCTGTCCCATGGCACACAAACAGTTCAGGCACTGAACCCATCCATCTGTGTGAAGGTGCAAATTTCCATGGCCCCCTGGTTCTTAAACACACCAAAGCCATGGTCTCACTCCCCTCAGCCACTGCTTCACTGCTGGGGGCCTCTCTGCAGAGACAAGCCCCACGTCTTTACTAAAGGCAATGGATGAGGCTGGGCTGAGAGGCTCTGCAGCCTCCATGCTCAGGAGCTTTCAAGACCCAGCTGGGTGAAGCCCTGAGCAAGCTGGTCTGACCATGCAGCTGTCCCCTCACTGAGCAGGAGGCTGGACTCTGGTCCCTTCCAACCTGAATTATTCTCTGTGGAACAGGGTTGATCCTCTGTGATTCACTGAGCTACCCCCACTGAAAAATGACTGCATGCTCAGGCAATGGCAGTATCAGTGAGGTGACAGTGGCTGTTTTATAGCACCATCCATAAAGAATGGCTAGGAATTGATAGAAAATATGTACAGATTTAAAATGGAAAAAACCCACAAGTGTCATAAATATTTTATGTCAATGAGTTAGTGCCGAGAAGGTAAAAAAAAAGTCAGATGTTCTTTTCTTTTTTCCCCCCCCAAAGCCTAGGTAACTTCATAGACAGAGATTATCATAGCAGCAGTTTATCAATAACCTTTTTCAACAACAGCATATCACTGTGGTAACACTACTGCAGCTGCTTTTTCTGCAGTTTGGCTTGCCCCTCTGGCCTTCACCCAACAATTAAAACACATATCCTGAGTAGTGTGGTGTTTCAACCTGCAGAATGTCCTGGGTGGGCTGCAAATCCATAAGTATATATTTTTGCAAGTCACTGATGTTTCTGAACCTTTTTGCATAATTGTAGTTCTTACTCTCCTTTCTACCTTACAATGCCTCAACATAGTGTCTTTTTTAGAGAGCCAAGAGCCAGGTAGCTGTTCCCTGGGAAAAAAAACCAACTAAAAATACTTCCACTCTGTATTCATTCAGTGGCATTGCCCGACACTATATTACACCAGATTAATGATCTAATGTAGCTTGACATTTTACAAGAGCATGAAGCATCAGCCAAAAACTGTCATAAGATGTGACACCAGACTTAGAAAGCACTGTAGAGTGATAACAGGCCAATTAGATGTGTCTGTCTGTGTTACTGGCAGGCAGTGAAAGGCAGCAGCTCATCCTCCCCTCCAGACTCCCCACCTGAACCTGTTGGGAATGAGAGACCAACACTGAGAGTTACTCAGCCCAGCAGCAAGGGCCAAATTCTGCCCCTTAGCCAGCACCAGTCATTACACAGACTTTGTGGGAGCTTCTGGACTACTCAGGGTATTTTAATTAGCCTGGAGTCTTCTGAAAATAGCTGCCACTATTCCCATTTTGAGACTGTAGTACTGATAAAAGGCAGCAATGCTCCTCTGGAGTGGCTATATAGTTATTAAGAAGTAGCCTAAATGTAAAAGATAAACCCTGGCAACAAGTTTTAATCACAGCCAGCCTGGGCTAAATATGAAAGATGAGCCTAAAGTTAAAATACCATCCATTTCATAAGCCATCTGGCTGTCTTTCCTACTTATTTAAACACTGTTTTGCCATTCTTTTTTGGGTTTTCCATTCAATATGGACAATTTGGCCCCTTTTCCCAGCTTCTGACCCTGCAGTTTCCTGAAGAGGTGTGGTGTGACCCAGCTGTGCCAGGGCCCTGGAGGTGTCAGGGTTGAGTGGGATGAATTCTTGAGACTTTGATCATGGATTTGCTCTCCTGGAAAATTCACCTGTGACAGGTTGACATGACTCTTGTCATGGTGATTCTGTGGTTTTGCTGCAGCCATGTGCTCGAGTACAGATTGATGGGCCATTTGGACCTCACCTAGCATTTGATTTTCCTACTTTTCTCCTTTTCCTGTACTAGAAAATTTAAAACTACTTCCTTAAATCATACTATGGGAGGATGCAATATAGATGTAAGCTGACAGTGATAGCTGACTGGCCCTATCTAGTTATTAAAAAGGAGGAAAAAAGTACCATCACTCAGTATATCTTTTGTGGCTCTTCCACACTGTTTCCATCATACATATTTCTTGCATCTACTAGCTTTTCAGTAGGAACAAATAGATTTATCTTCATTGACATTAATCTAACCTAATCATAGGAAAACTAGAGTGCTAAATTAGGTGTACACTTGGGATTTTTGTATCAAAACCCCTGCAATACTAAATCCTTCTCCACACAGGGTTGACCTTTCAAAACCAGGTACAACTCATGTAGGCACCTGATCCTTATGTCCTTTTAGAACACCTCCTGTATAATTACACCAAAGCACACAGCTTTAGTTCTTCCCTCAATGAAGTCAGGAGCAAAATCTCTGCTGTCTGTCACAGAGAAGGAACCAGTGCTACTTAAAAGTACATAGAAATTTTTCATCTGGTTTTAGCAGATGCTGGAATAAGCCCCTATTCTCCCCCTGACACACTTAGTTTGAGCTTTCACCACAGACATTTCCCTGCAGCTGATGTTCAGTTTACTCTGTTTATGATTGTCTAAATCTTTATTGCTGATTACACAGAGTAGCCTTGCCAGATGAAGAGGCAAAGGAAATGTGGGTGTCTGGTTTTCAGTCCTTCCTCTCAGTATTAAATTAAATATCTTTCTAGTAAAAGGAGGCTTGACCTGAACACTGCTGAAATCGGTGGTGAGGCATCCACTGAGGAGGGTTTCTAGTAAGGTCCACCATTCTGAGGGCAACAGACTCACACACAGCCATTCCTTCCTGAGAGATACTTGCAGCTGGGCTAATGATAGCCTGTAATGCTCTCTCAGATAAATCCCCTGTCATATGTTTAGTATGTCCAGTGTTAACTTACATTTCAAGCACTAAATATGTTTATCTCTAATTGGAGTTATCAGATGTAAACACATCAAAATGCTGTGACTACTTAACCCTTGCAAACTAAGACAATTCTGTAGGATCCAACTATCTGGGTAGAATTATTTCCCTTTTTAGCATCTTTTGATGGAAAGAAGTTTATACTGGCCTTTGAAAATGGTCTTTATCAGGTTCTCTAAGAGACATCATCATTCTAGGTCTTTGCTTTTGCTTTTTTTTCTGGAGCACCTTTATATGTCATATTATCTACCAAAATCACATGGAAAAGAGTTTTGAACATACATATTTTACAATGCAAATTTTCCTTAAATTTCTGAATAAATTTTCTATTTTGCAAACTCACTCCCTATATTCCTCTTGTCTGCCTGTTTCTCACACAAGCAAGATCCCACTGCTGACTGAAGGACAGGCCTCACTGCTGACTGGGGGTGGGATATAGAGAAGAGGAGGTGGATATGTCACTAGAATCTCTTCCTCCTCCTCTTCCTCCTTGTAATGAGTCACATTTTGCAAAACTGGTGTCAGCTGTGGAATTTGAATAGGTTTTTTCTCAAAGACCTACTGAAGTTTTGAACAGAGGGAGGGGTTTAATCCTGGCCCTCTCCCAAACAGGAACACATTCTGGAAGTAGAACTAAAAATCTCTCTCTGAAAAGTGCATTAGCATTATCGAACACTCTCCTGTCACTGTGGGGCACAGCACTTTAAATCAGCTATTTCATGATGGAATTTTCCTCCCCTTCCTCAGAGGCTGTGAACTGTTCAAGCTCAGTCAAGCAGAGCATTGGCAGTGCTCGTAGTCCACTTGGCAGGCGAGCAGCAAATGACTCTCAGCTGGGATTCTGTCCCAGAACAACTATCCCTATTGAAAACCTTAGCTGAGAAGCACCACATCTGTAATCTATACATTTATTCTGCAGACCTCCTAAAATAAGGACAGATAAATATAGAAACTTGTTGGGGCCAGCACATGGGGAAAAAACTTTTGTTTGAAGGGGGAAGAACACACAGATGGCAATGTCCTGGGTTTGAGGTAAATCCTAGACCTGCTGCCAGTCTGCTGTGCAAGCATAGGCAGCATTTGCACCTGGACAGCTTTTCCAAGTTCCTGTGGGAGGGTTACCATAGTGGGGAAGGAATGACACTTGTGTGGCAGTGAGGAAAGACATGTCTGTGCCAGTGTTGTCTATTTTGGTTCATTTTCCCATCTCACCATTGACGAGCTCACAACACTAAGAGGGAATCTAGGCACTGGAAGTTAGTTTTCTCAAGACCAGAGTCCTGCTTCTGCCACATGCCTTCTTGGTGGTTGTAGGAAAGTTGCTTCTCCATCTGGGATCTCTCTCTCCTCTGTTCACTGGCTGGTTAGGTGGTGCAGGGAGGGGACTCACAACATGCTGCAGCAACTCTCCACCTCTGTAATCCCATAAAATATCTTGCATTAATTTGCAGGAAGTGATCTGCTGGGCCAGCTCTGGGCAGCACGTGCTACTCAGGGTGGATCACATGCTCAGCCAGTGCTGTTGGATGCAATCTGCCTTACTGCTGGAGAGAGAGGTGTAGGAAAGCAGATGAGAAACACGTTTGCTTGAACAGCAAAGTAGCCTGGCCCCTACTCAGGCTGCATGCACTGATGGGATAAACCTCACAGACGGGAAAAATCCAGGAGTGTCTTTTAATTCCTGTCCTCAGCTGCAGCATCAGCCCTCAGATAACTTCACCACAATACCAGTGTCAGTATCAGAAAGTAGCACAAAACCCAGCTGGCCACCTTGCTCTGAAGTATGAACACTCTGGAACATTTCCATTGCCTGGAATGTGGCTTTTTACAACAGGGAAAATCACTCCAAGAGGCTCCCAAGAAACCCAGTGACTCTGCATCGTACATGAATTGTCTACTTCATCCAGACAAGTGATAGGAAAAAAATCTGCATCAGCATGAATACTTGTAACTCGAGGCTAAGTAATGCTTTCTGCAGGGTGAGGCATGTGTAGCTCCTTGTGAGCCCTCTGGAACTCCAGAGGGAGGACACGGCAAAAGTACAGCACATTAGCATCTGAAAAACCAGGAGCTGAACATCCTGGAGACAAGGCAACCCTGGGTGTGCGGTATGGCAACTCTAATCTGCTACACTGGGACTTGGCACTTGCAGAGATAATCACTGGAGCTGCAGCAGGGTTAAATGTTGAATTAATACACATGATAGGTCATCATCCTTTCGTCTTTCCTTCTCGGAGGAAGTAAATAAATCTGTCAGCTTAATCTAGCACATTAACCTTAATCCTACAATTTACTTACTAGGGGATTTGTATAATCTACCCGATAAATAAGGACAGTAATTATTCCTGCTACAGAGGGCTGTGAGAAATATTTGCAATGAAGCTGGATTTAAAAACCGTTTTGGTTTTATTAGAAACACAAAACTCTGGCCAGGTTTCCTGGAAAATTCCACGGGGCCTAATGCAGGTGGAAGCTAATTTTCTGTGTATGTGTTTGCTTAGCCAAAGTGTAGATTCAGGGTTGCACGTGGCCCTGAGTAGGGGGGAGGAAGAATCTCTAGGAATACGTTTGCAGGAGCACGCTGGAGGAACAGCCTTGTGCTTCATGGAGGTCCAGCCCCTGCACGAATCCCACCAGGAGGTCTCATGGTGGAGAACAGCAACACAGCCCCATCCAGGCCCCTTATTGCCTTCCCCACACCTCCCTGGATGCCCATCTGTTGTACCAAAGCTACTCCTTTAACGTCCCTGTTGGGAGATGAACTTAAAGCACGAATGATCGGAAATCTTATCAAGACGATTAGCAGCACTGCAAGGGAAAGTCCTGGAGGACTTCTGCAACTCCCTTGAAGAGAAAGCCCTGCTCTTCTCACAGCAGTGAGTGATTTTCCATTTCTTCCTGGAACAGAAAAATGCTTTTCAGAGTTTAGCATGGTGCCCTTTGAGGGCTCAGGACACCAAGAGCACCCTTTGCATTCCCCAAAACTCCTGTTTTCCTGGATTCTATGGGAAGGGCAAACTCTCCACTCTTTCCTGAACATTGGGTATCACGGGCATTGACATGCACCTGCCTCATTGCAAACACAGCCAAGATTAGAAATTGAAAATAAACCAGTCCTGCTTCCTGGAGTTGTTTTTTGGTTGTTTTTTTTTTTTGCTATTTCTCGTTGCCAAAGGTGTATTGGTGGGGATGAAAGAGACAAAGGAGTCGGGGTTTATGTCTGCGATTATCCCTGAATGCCCCCACACACAAAGCTTGATTTAGGCACTCAGGGTGAAGGGATATTTGGACAATTCCCATTCTTGATGTTGTTCCAAGTGCCTGCACTGCACACACACACGTGGAGGGCTCCTGGCTGCCCACAGCCATCCGTCCCCATCTGCTCCGATGGCAGGGTGCCCACACAGACTCGAGCTGGACTCTGGTCCCAGGACTCAGGGACTCTGCAGCAGGGGGGTCACTGAGGCCACACTTTAAACAATGTTAACACCATCTCTTCAGCAGGACAACCTTCCTGGTGGGTAATTAATTGAGTTTCCAGCAGCATCTGTCAGCTGTTTGCAACACACTGGTTCACTCGACTAAGCAGCCACGATGATGTGCTCTGGTTTCCTCTGGGGTGTCAGGGTGGGAGGTTTGGCTGTATACACGATGATTATGTAGGAACAAGGCTTTTGAGTGCTCAGTTCCCATACCTGCATGTGAGGCAGACAATAAGGGGCAGCAGCTTTGAGCTGGCTTTTACAGGGACAGGACATCCAGCTCACCTCTACTTGGAATTGAAGAAATCTTAGCACAGAAAAAAATCAAAAGGCTTTAAAGATCTGCATTCATTCACAGTAAGGAAGTTGTTGCAGCTTTTTCTAAAAGTGCATGCAGCAGGGGAATCTTTTTGGTGGTGTGTAGGGGGCTGTTTTAGTGGGTTGTCCCATAACACCCTATTCCATAGGGGTCCTTTTAGGAGCAGTCTCCGAACCCTCCTCAGCTAACCATGGCTTCACATATTTCTGTGAGTAATGTGGTAACTCTCAGACACAGTCTACGACATCTAGAAATGAGGCATCAATGCTTTTAATAACACCTCAGAGTGCATGCTATTTTTACTGCTTATTTAAAGACTTCAGTAGCTTCCTCAGCACTTACAGCACCTTACAGACACTTTCTCATCACACCACGGAAAGGACCCCAAGCCCAAATCCTGGAGTGCTCTCTGAAGCACAGAAGAGGGGTGCCTGTCTCTGGATGGGTGGGAAGCTGCCTGTAACACTGCTCTAAAGCCCCTATTACTTGTAGCTTTCTTGAAGCAAACCCAACATTGAGTTCCTCCAGCTAATTTAGAAGCCCTCTCATGACGGTTTCTATAGCTACTTTCACCTTTAAAGGGCCAAGCAGAGGGCTGGGACCTGGCTCTCCTTCACAAATGACACCTCCTGAGGCACACAAGGTTACTGCCTCCACCTCCACTTGTCCTGCCATGTCAGGGCAGCTGCCTTAGCCATGCCTGGAACCAAGGGCACTGGATGCCCTGAACGGGCACACTGGGGCCTCCACCTGTGCAGGCTCCACGAGCCCTGTTTAGGCTCAGCTTGAGGCCTTTATTTCTCTCATGCAGAAAACGTTGTGTGCTGGCTTTCTGCTCCGGCTCCTGCTGCCCCAGTTTCTTGAGTGCCCTTTATGGAGCCTAAAGCTGTGCTTTGGGTACCCCTGTGCCCAGGCCTGTCTCTGGTCATTTCTCGGGGCTGGAGGAGTGGTCACAGGTAGCCTTGTTTCCAGGCTTCTGTCACACAGAAGTTGCTGATGGTGCTCTCTGGAGCCCTGGGCAGCTCATCCTCTCTGCTGGCCTGAGACTGAGAGGGTCTGGGCATTGTCCCAGCCCTGCTCACTGCCAAGGATGGCCTGTGCTGGGGTCACCCTCAGCCAGAGACTTCTTCCCCCAGGAGTCCTGCTGTGGCTGGAACCTGGGTTTCCATGACTTGTGCTTCTAAGGACAGCAGGACAGTATTGGAGGTGTTCTGTGTTTGGTGTTTTTTTGGGGTGGAATGAAACATGTGACACTCTTTTGTTTCTTGCAGGGAAGAGAGAAGAGTGTTTCTTGTTAATTGTGTCAGTAGACAAACACAGTTTGTGGAGAGGCATAACAGAAAAAAAAAAAAGACATCATTCAGCATCTTCTCTGATTTATGGACTGTTTCTGAACGAACTATTTAACAATAGTATTTGTTCCCATAATTCCCTTGAAGTGCAGATGGCTGATTTACTTCCCTGATGTTCCCATCAGGATGCAGAGCTGAGCTGTGTGCCAGAGGGATTATGGTCCTTGCAGGGTGGTGTTCTTTGGCCTCTTGCTGCCACCTGAGGCACGAGGCAGTCACCCAACCATGCACCACCCCTCAGATTGCTGAGCTGGGTGTCCTGCTTGAATGCAGCCTTGTCAAAAGTCACTCTGCATTATTAGCAGGAAGGTCACCTGGGACACAGGGTGTCAAAGCTGGAGGACAGAGCAGGGTGTTGTGGGGCACAGCAGTGCTCCCGGCGTGCTGAGCAGCTCACGTGCCCTCTGAGGGATGGTGGGGCAGCCTAAAGCCTGTGGGAACCATGCACAACATCAGCTCCAGCCAAGAGCATGGGACTGGGGCTGAGGAGACCTCTTTTGCCTTTCTCTGGACAAACCCTGTGAGACTGGAGCTGCAGAGCCCTCAGTCAATTACCCGCTGTTAGATGCCTGGGAAAAGGGGGAAAATGACTGGGTTTAATTATCATCAACTGATTTCCTAATTACAGTTAGGTGAGAGGGCCACCGGCAGTTACTCCCTTGATCTCCTCAATGGATGAAGAGAGGATGATCAGATAGAGAATCACAGAATCATTTAGCTTAGGAAAGACCTCCAAGATCATAGAGTCCAGCCTGTGACTGATTCCCACCTTGTCACCCAGACCAGAGCACTGAGTGCTTGGACACCTCCAGGGATGGTGACTCCACAACCTCCCTGGGCAGCCCCTTCCAATGCCTGACCACCATTTCAGTGAAGAAATTCTCCCTGCTGTCCATCTGAACCTCCCCTGGCACAGCCTGGGGCTGTGTCCTCCTGCCCTGTCAGATCTCTTAAATCCAGGTGTAACTTACAACTTCTGGGCAGAAGTGCCCTGTGCAGTGTCTTGCCCCACCAGGACTGTCCCCGTGTCAAAGAGGAGCTGCAGGAGGGTGGTTGTGGCTGTGTGAAGGCACCTATAAAGGATCAGAGACACATGTTACTAACATGTTCTTGTAGGTTGTCTCTATTGATGTGATTGTATTAAGTCTGAACAGCAGCAGCTCAGGGGGTGCAAGGGGATGTGATGGAGAGGCTGTTCCACAGCAGAATTCTTCCATTCTAATGGAATTCTGAAGCCAGAGATGAAAAGTACCAAAAAGCCAGCTTAACTTTTAGGAAAAAAGTTGGTTATTATTGCAATGTCCTGAAAGTTTTGACTCAAAGGGAAGTACAAGTGACAAGTTCCATAAAGATCAGGGCCAGGGAGGCTGCTGAGGCATTGTAATTAATACTTAGATATGGACAGTGATTGTGGTCAGCCCCTGGAGTTGTGGCTGTTGGGGATTTCTGCACCTCTACAGACAGGTTAAAGGCAGTGATAAGTTTCACTGTGCTCATGGATTTGGTGACAGAAGAGCAAGATAAAATCTGTTGTGAAATTCTACTTTGGCTGCTACCAGGGGTTTCACCACAAGAGAACAGTTTCTATTTAATTTGTTATTACTCTGTTACTACTGATGAAGAGAAAAATTAGCAAAGGTATTTTGCTGTTCTTAGTTTTGGTGATTGCAGACCTTTTTTACCTGTGTTTCTGATAGACTTTACCTGAGGTGGGCAGAATCATGTGTTTAACACTTTGAAAAAGTGGATTCTTAATACTCAGGTATGAAGTGTTTCTGTTAGTGGCATTGTGCTTGTATTTAAGTAATTCTTCTTATTCAAGAAGTTAAGGTATACTGTGGCATTGGGGGGTGGGAGATGTATTGAGTTTGACATACACAGACCACTAAAAATCCAGTATGGAATGACTTCTTTTGACGTTTTGGATATTTTGAACTGCAAGATATAGGAAAGATTATGCACCAATTATAAGAAGTATGTGTTCAAAAGCCCTGTAGTTTTTAAGATACTTTTAAGTCCCACATTTGTATGTTTTTTTTGGTGAAGTGTTCATTCTGAAAGTGTATTCTGGGGTGGTGTATTTAGAAAGGGGAAAAAGCAGCATAGAATATTTTTAATGTATTCTTTACATTGTTCCCAGAAGAGAAAAGACTTTTATTTCAGACTCTGTCCTTGTGGCTTGTCTGTCCCTGAGATGCCAAACTTGCCTGAGGCAACTACTGGTTTTAAATTTTATTAAACAAGAAAAAGCTCTTGAGACCTCACTTACCTGACCAAGTAAACAATGTCAGGTGTCCCTTCCCCTCCCAGGCAAAGGAAGGGAATATCCTATTGGATATTCCTGTCAGGGCAGAGGAGCAGGAGCCTCTCTGGCTCCTTCCTGTGGCATGGAAGATTGCACAGGTTTTCCTTCTAGGAAGATGGAGGTGGGCTCTGCACAGTAAGCACAGATACCTTGTCCTGGTGGAGCTCCAGCCTCTCCATGCCTGCCCCCCTGCCTTCCTGTTTGCTGTGTGCTGAATTAATCAGAGAGCTTTAGTGTCAATGGAAGAATCTTCCTAAATTGCATCCTTTAAAAAACCTTTTAAAGAGAAGTCTTTCACTCTCATTTTGCATAAGATGCGGCAGAATAACACCCTGGTTTAGGGTTTAGGATTTAGGATACAGTTCCCATTTTACTTCAATATAAATGCCCAGATCCCTCAGAGGGAGAAGGGGGTAAGGGGAAGATATTTGTACTTATAGAACTTTGAGATATGCAGCCTGTTTAGTTCAAATCCCATAGTCTGAAAGCAGAGGTGTCTATGCAGAGGCATGGCTAAATTGCAGTAGAAAAAATGCCTGATGGTAGGTCTTTGGTGAAAAGGCAGTATTTTCATTTAAACTGGGGAAATCCTTTCCACTGGGGTCATATTTCTGGGTGCATATATTTTACTTCTCCCTTGCACCTTTATTGTAGTCTCTAAGTATTTCTCCATAGAACATTTTTTACACACTGCAGTGTGATGAAAGTACACTTAAGAAAGTGAAAGTGCACTTACCTGTGCAGTTCTTGTTCATGCAACCTCACCACTCCTAGAAAGGAAAATCCCTCCCAGATTAGAGCCTGGATTGGTTAAAAATTTGATTAGTAGTTATCCAAGCAACTGTTCACAGTAAATGGAAATCTGGCTTGCTGTCTTAATCTCTTCAGAAAAAATTGGCTTGGAGATAGTGCCAGTGAATTTCTTATATAATAAACCCCATGTCCTCCTCTTTAGAAGAGTTATTTGAAGTAGCCTTTCATTTAGGGCTGTGTGCCTAGTGCCTGGTTTTTCTCTCATTCCTCTTCCCCTTAGCTCACAGCTAGCAGACACAGCTATTGACAATCCTGCATCTACATTCACCCTGCAGCTTTAATGTTCCAAAGTGCCACACTGAAGTACACTGTGTGACAGCTGTCTTTGTGAGGAAGCTGTGAAGTACCTTATTACAGCAGAGTGTATTTCACCTGAAAAGCCTCCTGCAAGGTGGTTCCCACTTCACTGCTCAAGTTCTCTGTGCTTGTAGCTCACTCAGTTTGTTGTGTCTAATAAGTAGAGGGAGATGTGCTTGCTGTAGGAAGGCAGCAACCTTTAGGTCCTTTCAAGATATGTCTTAATGCTCAGATGGTGGATTTTGTTTATTAACATCATCCATAGAGAAGTTAAATTCTTTCAGAACTTGGGAGGCCCAGATCAACTTGAATGTCAATACAATGTAAACCCAGAACTGTTAGTATAGGAGGAAACAAAGGCCTCCATTTCTCAGAAACTTTAATTGTGCAATAAGTTGCCTTCAAGAATCCTTTCAGAATGGAAGTGTCATGGTAGAAGAATGCTGTAAATAATAAGTGGGGTTTTTTTCTTTTTCAGATCTAGGCCAGTAGTTCAGTGTGGAGACTTTTCTTCATAACTCAGGGAATGGTGCAGCAGCTAGAACACAAATGTTACTTCTGAAGTAAAGGGACAATGTTGGGAAGACTCACCTCTTCAATTTCTGTGGGCAGCACGTACAGCTGGATTGGTTTAGCATTAGTGTAACTCCATAGGATTTCCTGTTTAAGCAGTATTAGGTGGCAAACATATCTAAACTCCTCAGTCACAGACACACTTAATTAGTGTGGATCAAAGCAAACTGCTTTCTTAATACTTTCCCCCTCCCTGTCCTAAGTACCCAAAGGGCAGCACTGGGCAATTTTACTGTACATGGTGAGGAAAGCTGAGGGCAAAAAGTTCATTTGGTAGCATGGCATCAAACTGCAAAGTATCACAGAATAAAAAGGCTTGCTGGGTGTGTTCAGCTGGAGTTTCTGAGTTCCAGATGAGCAGTTTGGGGTGATCTGACTGCAAGGGTTCCTCAGTGACCTGTATCCCACATCACTCTGGGTTCATCAGCTTGGCCTGACACTGGGCCAGAGTGGAAAGTGAATCTGAGTCAGATGTGAGCACCTACACACTTTTCTATGGAATTTGGAGAATGTGCATTTGCAGAATGTGGAGGCTGTGCCACTTACTGCTTTTGAGCCAGCTCTGTGCTGGCTGCAGGACAGCAGGTACCAGACCCCGTGTAAGATCAGGAGTTCTGTGAGCAGGTGACTGAGCTGGCAGCCAAGGCTGAGTTGTTATGTCAACATTTCAGGAAAAAAAATTTGAGCTGGCAAGGCATTTGTAGCAGAAAAATTCATTATGTCATGTAGGCTGTGGCATCTTTTCATCTGGCAAAAAGAGCCCAAAGCCAGAATTGCTTTATTGTCAAGTCCTGGTCCTGGGGCAGTGAGTAGATAGGTAGGCTGAGCCTTACCTCCCATAGTTACCACCTGGAAAATTCCTGTGAATTCCTTTACTAGGTCTGGCCTGGTCATGAGTGTTCAGGAACCAGCAGAGATTCCTTGTGTAGAAAGTCAGAATTGTAACTTGTTCTTGGACTGTTTAATTCTGTTTGAGGAAGGACAAGTAGCACCAGAGTTGAGTCTTGGTGGTTCACAAAAGAGCTTTATCCTGGAGAAGGGAGAGAGACCCAAGAAACCCCAGAATGTGCACAACTCCATAACTCTGTCTTTTCTGATTGATCCTGCTGGCAAGAACAGAAGTGGAAAACAGTCTTTACTTTTCAAAGAAGATCTTTTCACAAGGAATTTTTAACACATTTTTTTTTTCTCTAGTTTCTTCTGAGCTTTTCTAGTGAGGATGCTCATTGACTAGATCAGTGAATAATTCACTCCCAGCATTTGGCCACAAGCTATGGGAATTTGTATGATATTATTATGTTCGACTTACCACACTAATTTTTTTCCCACTGCTTCCAGGAGGAAGGTTTCCAATCAATAAAGTATGAAGTAGTAAGTTTACAAATCAGGATTCATCCTGTGCTGTGCTACCATGTTTGTTCCCATAGTTCCAAACATAGTTAATATGACAATCCAATATATTTCTGTAACTGTGGACTAAAGACCCAAACAGCAAAACTGGAAAGTGTTTTAGTAGAAAACAAAGATTTAACAAAAATTCTTCCTTCCTACCTCCTACATTTCTAGTCCTGCATGTGCAGCCCACATAAGAGAATAGGAAAGCTTTTTTATGGATGAGATTAAAATTTTCATGGACTCAGAGCCATATATGTTTCAGGTATACTCAGTGATTCTGAAAACTCTCCACATCCTGGTTTGCTTTGCTGTAGTTTTTTCTATTTTTTTTTTTTTTTCAAATGGCACTTGAAACTTAAATTGGTATTAGTGGCTGGAGGGATTTCGATTTTTTTTCAGATTTTCAGAAAATGAGTGCCCATTTTTCTAATAAAAAACCTTCTTAATCTGAGTCCTTTGAATATGCACATTTTTATGAATGCTCTTATCAGCAAAATATTCCAAAATAAAGAGGGAAAAAAAATTTCTTCTATTCAGAAGGGTAATGACTGAGTTTCAGAAGTCAAAGATAGAAGTTGGCACTAAAAGTTCATTACTCCCTGAAGACATTCATATTCTAATAATACTGTATTTAGGGATTTTTTTCAAGCTTTGTCCATTTTTTTTTTAATTTATTTTTTTCCCTTTATTGTTTGAGAGAAGCTCCTAAAATTTAAAGGAGAAGGAGCATGCCAAATAGTAAAAACCACTCTGAACAGAACCTCTGTTCAGATTTTTTTTTGGTACCAAAAAGCCCATTACAGCTCTGGAATTCATGGTGAAATAACAGATTATGCTGCACTATTCTCACGCAGCTACTAAAATTCTTGTTCATTTTAAGAGCTTAGCACCTGCTCCACCTTCCATGAGCTTCCAAGATGGTTTGCCAGACATGTCTGCTCAGGCAGAGGCAAGGATGGACTAAACCAACTGGAGTTTGAAGTCTTCATGAAATACCTTTTCTGTCATTCTCCCTGTATCAATGGCTTGCCAAACGATTCCAGGTCCGTGGCAGCTTGTGCTGTGTTTGTGCAGCTGAGCAGATCCCACATGAAAGGCAGGGAGGTTTTTTGGAGGAGGGGGAAGGACCAAGGAGGTTCAAAGCCAACTGAGAGCAGCTCTTGTGAACATAGATGTATAAAGTTGGGCTCCCACGTTGGTTTTGATCAGATGTGCTGAATACCTGCTGAATCTATCAGACGTTGTCATTATTGAGTGTATTTGAAAAATATGCCTATGCTTTGATGTTGATGGTTTATTTGCTATAAAAACCTGGGCCTGTATTGCTGCCCTTCCCTGGAAGGCGCCGGCATTAAAAACGGGCTCAGGCTGCTGCAAGGAGCTCTGGGGCTCCCTGGAAACAGGGCTGTGCTCCTGCTTCTGTGCACATGTGGAGTGTGGAATGCAGCATCAAACCGGATTATGGACCCCTTGCAAGGAGGGGGCAGGCAGAGATCCTGCCAGCAGGAATTAAGTCACCTGTGTGATCCCACATGGATCAGGGGTGAACAGCTGCCAGCATCAGCATGATAAACAGCATCAGCAGAACATTCCTGTCACTGAGTTTATTCAGTCTCCTGTCCAGAGCTTGAGGAAACAAAATGGAAGTGGAAGGATTTGCAGCTGGGAGCTGGATGTGCACAGAGGAGGTGCTGCCACAGCAGCACCATGTGGGCATCTTGGAGTGTATGACACTGAAATTTGCTGGTGTGAATTCACATTTGGCTTGACAACTATCAACCAACTGCACAAGGTATCTTGACATTGTTTTCTTGGGGAAGAAAAAAAGGATATAGACGAGTGTAAGGTAGAGGAACTTAACTGGCTAAAATACAGAATAAGCTAATGAGTCATACCAGTGATTTAAACAATGTACCAGTACTTCTGGGGAAAGTACAGAAGGCCTTAAAAAGTCATTGGAAAAGCTGAGGTTGGAAAATACCCAGTAGTATAAACAGACTGCTCCTATGAATCTGAAGATATTCCACCTTCCACACCTGGTAGCTCAAGGCAGATGCTGAACTTAGCTTTGATTTAGGAGTAAGAATTGCTGAAATGCAAGGGGGAATATATTGTTCTTAAAAAAAGTCAAGATTTTTATTTTAAGCAGACTTTGGTAGAAGGGGATGAACAAAACTGTTTTGATGGGTGTTTCTGGAAATAAAATGTAGGTGGCAATCAGGTAATGCATCTTAAGGGATGGTGAGCTCATGACTTGCTTTGGGAAATTGCAAAGTGTCAGAGAATTCAGCACAAAGATTGGAATCTCCAGTTTGTTCAAAATGAATTAATGAATCCTCACCAGCACAATGCCAGAGCCATCTTAAGAACAAATCTTAAACCAGGAGAGGCAATTACTGCCATCAGTTCAGGTGTGTTCTCCCCATGCTCAAGAAAACTTCTTGCAGACACCCACAATGATGCCCACAAACTGCTGCAGGTGAAGTATTTCTGAAAGGGAGGGTGACACAAAAGTGACCCTCCATTCCCACCAGTGTCCTGGCTGCCTTAGAGAACACTGTGGATGCTGTGCTGTCATGAAGTGGGGTATGAACAGTTTGAGAAGAGTACAAAACTCACTGGGTAGTTGAATAGTTATGGAAAGTATTTACTGGAATGATGGAGTCTCTCTTTTTTTTCTATTGCAAATGGGACATTTCCATGCTGACACTCATTTCAGGACAGGCCCATCTTAAGGATTCTTGGTAAAATGGACAGTTAAAAGCTTTTATTCATGCTATGGGATTAATAATGGCAGTACTTGACCATGTGTGCTGTAATTCTTTTAATAGCTTCATTCCATTATCAACTATTTATTAAAAAGATTTCACCACAGATATGGGCTTTATGGAGATTACTGTGCACTATACTTAATTACCAGATGTTCAGTGTGTTTACAGTATATCTGGTATTCAAGTAAACTTCTCCGTGTGAAAACCATCTAAAATGAACAGTTAAAATACCACTGTAAAGCTTTGTATTATAATAACTGGAAATGGAAATTCCAGCTGGGCAGTGTTATGAAACTAAAACTACAAAATTTCAGTCCTACTCCAAAACAACACTATTAAACTCCAGTAAAAATGTCTGAATTTACCTTATGCATTCAGTCCATCAGATAAACCATCACCCATGTGTTTTTCATATTCTTTTAGTTAGTTTATTGCTGTCTTTCATCAGAACTATACAAACTCAACTGTATACTCAACCTTGAAACCAAACTTTGGAGTTTTATGCTTAGGAAGTTCTAAAATTGAGACATGCCAAAGTCCAGGACAAGTGCCTTGCATTGTCTAAGTGCAATCATGTAGCTTTTTTAAAATTCTGTTTTCCAGGCAATTTTTTATTACTTATTAACTCTGATCTCTAAATTTCCCCCTTTTAGAAACATATAACTAGCAAAGTTATCTAAGCCTAAGGCCAATCTGATATAAGTTCAACTCACCACTTTAAAAGCAGAAACATTTTTCTCTTTGTGTCTCAAGAAGTTGGCTGATCCAGAATCTTTCTGATTTTGAGTCTACTTTAATTCCAATTTTACATCACTTTGTACTGGCCTGACATTGTTTTTCCACTTAAATAATCCTTCTCCTTCCCTATTATTGATTTTGGGCAATTGTAGTATTTTAGACTCCCCGTTGAGTCTTATTTAATCCTAAGCTAAGTAAGTCAAGCTGTTTTCCAGTCCTTCTATTCCTCTGGTAACATGTTTTCTGGTTTTCATCTTTCTATGACCAGAACAGCACACAGATACTCTCATGCACACAGTCTCATGAGTATCCTTGTAATAAATTTCATAATTCTTTTTCAGGGAAACATTAATGAATTTCAATATATCTTTCCATAGCTGCATCCTATCAGCAATTCATAGTCAACTTGTGGCCAATTAAAAAAGCCAGATGACTCTGTCCTTTTCACTTCTACCTCAACTCCTAGTTGGAATCCAAAATACTTGTCCCTACACTCTCTGTAGATGATAGGACTCTGTATTTCACTGTATTTTCACCAAATACAGCTGTGATTTCTCTCCTCCCAAACATGCTGCTGTGTCACACTGGTGTTAGCATTAAATTAAGCCTTTCTGCAATTGCCTTTCTGTTGCACTACTTACCAAAGCCAGCTCTGAAGTTCCAGTGATTTCACAGCAAACACTCGTGTGCTGGGATAACTGAAACCACTACAGTGCTGGTGTCTTCCTCCTATTTTCATCTGCTGCAGAAAGGGCTGGAATGACCCAATTATTGACACAACCTAATTCTATAATAACAATACTCTGTATCACTGCTGTCATTCAGCTCTGTGTTTCTGTCTCTGCCTGCTCCTGGCAAGAACAGAGAGATCCATCCTGTTGCCTCAGTAAAACTTCTGAGTCTGAACCTCAACTGCTTTGCTTTTAAACTTCTTCCAAGCCCAGCACATGAGCAGTGACCAGTGCTGTCTAACACCTCTTTAATGTCTGTACACTTAGGCCTGGATCTCTCAGTGGCACACAGGGAAATTTCCTTGTTGACATTAAAGAGAATGGAACCAGGACCCAGGTGAGCAGTGACCCATGACTGATACCCCAGCACATTCCCTTCAGCCCCAGGTCTGATTAGTCCTTCAAGAGCTGCATAATGAGGACATGAGAGTGAGATTTCATCCTTTTCCTGTCAGCTTCTCATCCACAGAATAGGCTTCTTCCCCTGACACAACTTTATTAGAAGGGATATCACCCTAGACAGAGCGTCTAAAGGGATTATCACGTAGTAAATGCAATTACATATTTCTCAGCATGTTGCCATTATTTGCCAGTGAAACATGATAGGCTTGATCCCTGTGTTGAGCATCCTCCACTGTGACTGCTACAAGTTTCAAAGGTCTCAAACTATCTGACATAAAAAATAATAAACAAATCAAGGTATAGAGGCTCAGATAAATTCTTAGTTGTTTGTGTTTCAAATGTTTTAGCTTAAGGACTTCTATTTGATTTGCAGTGGATGTGGAAGCAGTGTAACCATGCTTTGGAGGAATTATTTGTCTATATCCCAGCAGGATAATTGTTGGTTGTATATGATTTGTACCAGAATAATCACATCAGTAGTGATGCAATAAAGGAGACCAAAAGTACTGTGCACTCCCACCAAAGCTGTTCCCTTCAGCTCTTGCCATTAATAACTGCTTGAGACTAACCTGAGACTTTGGTCTTTTGAAGCAGCACAATCCAAAGTTTCCACTACCCTTTTAAATACTGAAAATGGTGAATCCCACACTCACGGAATTGTTCCTCTAAACTCTGGGGCACTGTTTAACCCCAATTAAAAGCATGGGGCAAGAAGTCAGAGACAGGTGACAGTATTGTGGTTGTCTGCATTTGTACTTATTCTGTTGGCAGAACTCAGGATCTAACCCAACAGAATAAAAAAGCAATTTCTATTTCTGAGTTACAATATTTTTAGTTCTTTTTTATATTAGTACTGGCAATGCCAATTAACACTGTATGGAAAAAAATAATCACATTTTTAATTACCAAATAAAAGCATTCTAATGCTTACATTTTGGAGAGAGTTTGAGAAATTCAAGATGAGGCTCAAAAAAACCCACAAAAAAAAAAAAAAGTTCTACAACGGCTTTTTGTTTGTTTTCTGGAAAATCTCTGTATTCCAAGGTACTATGAGGATTGCTTAATGTCTAGGATTGGCAAGTTTTGTTTGTAAAAGGATGCAGGTGAGCTGCTTGCTGTTGAGAAATGAGGTAGTGTGCCTCTCCTGACAGGGGGCCAGGCAGGGTGGTGTGGGAATGAAATTACTGGGATGCTGGCAGGAGCAGTGAGTAGAAGTAGTGTTTTGAGAAGTTAGCCAGGATGTCATGAGAAATTTGGGAGCCCTTCTGGAGGGGAGGGATGGAGACTCACCTGTGTGCTGGGGGATGTGAAGAGGAAGCAGCAGGCTGGAGAACATGACAAGGCACAGAAGGAAAATGGGAAGGGGAGGAGACTGAGGAGAGGAAATTGTGAAGGGGAGCTGTCAGGAGGTGCATGATTGAGGGGAGAAGAGCATAAAGAAGTGAACTGGGCAGCTGCTGGTTGAGACTGACCAGGGAGGGAGAGGGCAAACACTGATACCCAACCCTCTGCCCCAAAAGGCTGAAGTGCTGGAGAGTTGTATTCACCCAAGTTATGGCAGCCAGCTGTGTGAATTGATGTGTCACAGAAATACCTTGGGGTTTGTCATGTGAAACCCCTCTTTGCAGCTCCCTCTGTTGCACACTGTGAAACATTTCACACGGGGCAGGAGCTCTTCAAAGCACCAATCTCTGTAACTGGGTCACCTGGAAAGAGACCCCTCTGGGAGGCACCCTCCTCCTTGCCTCACTGAGCAATAGAGTGAGGCTTGCCCATCTCTCTACGAGCTGAGAGTGCTGTGGTGGCTCATGTGACACCCAAAGCCAAGCTCCATGTGGCTCAAAGAGCAGCAGAACAGGCCCTGGAGTGTTTCAGGCTTCTCAAGCTACCAGAGCCCTGACAGTTCCATCCAAGGGTAATTCAGCCTTTGGTTTCCTTCCAAACTGTCAAGTCTGCACTTGTATCGACAACTCTCTGTTTGCAAAGCTTACAGTGGGGTATTTGACTTGTAGGGATGCATGAAATAGCAGCTCTCATGCCTCAGTGGTGCCTTGTGCCTAGTTTTTTCCTACCTGTCTCCCTTCTTTTGTCTTAGTGTACTCTGGTTGTCACTCTGAAGATCTGAGACTCCAGCTGTGCTGATGTAGCCTCTCAGAGGAGCCGTGCAGGTTTTGACTCAGACTTGTCAGCACGTGCTTTAACTAAGCTGGGTGTATTAACATGCTTCTCTTGTCATGTCACAGTTCACTGTCCTTAAGCCCTCACTCAGACCAGAGTGTCCAGGAACAAGGCTGCCCATTTCCTTACTGCTCCATTCTGCACTCTCTTTCTGGCATGGTGTCAGGGCAAACCAGCCTGAGTCATACTCGTCTCTTTTGGCCTTTTCCCACCACTCCTGAGTGTGAAGGAGCAGTGAGAACAGAAGGCAGTCTCCACTGGTGTAGGTGAAAATGCAGAATACCAGCCTTTTCCTAGACTTTTCCAATCTACTTTCCACAAAGGAAATCTTATTTTTCCATCGCTATTTCACTCCTTCAGAAAAACAAGCAAACAAGAATAGGGGCCACTGGATTATATTTGCTGATGGTTTGGTGGGGTTGTTCTTTGGAACTTTTGTCACCTTTCTGTGTTTCAAAGCACTACCTCTCCAGGAGAGCGTATTTGGGAGTCTTGTACTCAAAGCTGAACCTCTGCAGTGCCACCTCTCTGCCTGTTAGTCTGTGACAGAGGAATTTCTGTTCTGTCCTCAGTGTAATGGGGCTCAGCCAGTGCAGAGCTGCCTCTGCCATGGCAGAGAATAGGATGTTTTGTTCTGGGCTTCCCATGAAATGTCTACAGCTGAAGCCCTGCCTTACATTTGCAAAAGCATTGAAAAAGTCATGTCTAGCTCTTATTGCTACAATCTGTTTATATTTCCTGTCAAGCACCTCACATAGAAACTTAAAATACAAAGAAAAATAAATGAGCATTTCAGAGTAGAAATGATAGGTATGAAACTCTAAATTCACTGAAATCGATGGAAAAACTGCCTTGGACTCCTGCAGTTAGGCTCTTGCATCAAAAATGTGGTAACATTTAGGAACAACTGTCCTCTGCCACCTTACAGTTCTTCTTTTCAAGAGGACATCTCAAACTACCATCTAACAAATTTCAGTCTAATGCTACTCTCATTTAAACTGTTATTGAATTATACTGAGCTTTAAAAAGCCTTCAGGATCCAGTTTTGTCTTGGATTTAGATATTAAAAAACCCTACTTCTATTTTTTCCCTGTAGCCTGGAAAGAAAAAAGCTTACAGTTACCTTATAAGCTTGCACATTGAGCAACTCAGTTATTTAAATAAAGACATTCCTCCAAAAGGAAACTGTGTAAGCTCTAGAACTACTTTTCCACCCTGTGTTTACAATAAATCTTCCAATTATTCCGTAAATTAAAGATGTTATTTCTATAGGAATATTAAGTGCCCATAGTCTAATAAAGTGTAGCATATAAATCTAGTTTATCCAGTGACACAGTTTCTTGAAATATTTTCCTTTTCGCTTTATGTGGCGAGATGAAAGAAAACTATGCCAGTAGGTGCCCTGTAAACTGAATTGTTCATGAACGTAGTTTAAATGCCTCAAATCCATGCACACATTCAACTCATCAGTCAAGTGTCAAAACAGCTTAATTGCTTTTTTCACAGCTTTGATCATACTTGTGTTTTATTGGACTGTTCACATTTTCTGTTATAATCATTTGTTATCTTTCCATACAGTTCTAACAAGTACCGTCTTCATCAAGATTTTTGTTGTTCAACTTCCCTATTTCATTTTTAATCTGCTAAATGAGCATTTCCTTTCTTTAGAAAAACAAATAAATCAAAAGGGTCAATTTGCTTTTGTGTCTTGAAACAAAGCCCTTTTTGTTTTATTTCTGCTTGGTCATTTATTATCCACAGCATGTTTGATATTTGTGATAACGAATTTTACATGGAATAAATTACACGCGCATCCTGATGAATAAAGCCCCTGTTACTGTGCAGTTAAGAATTCTGGTTGCAAACTTTGTTAATGTCTTACAAATTTTTTTGGTTATAACACATCAGGCTTTATTTATATTTCCTAGGAGAAAGCTGTCCTTTAACGAACTCAGCAATTTATAAAGGGGCATGACTAGTGTTATCCGAGGAGATTTTTAATCTTAAACACTCCTGCTCTCAATTAAAAGGTATGACACAATTCTTTGTCCAGCTTGCCTCCTGTTTATGGCATTTACATGAAATATGGCACATTATTTAAAGCAAACACTATAATTGTGTGTGCTTCATCAGGTCAGAGCACAATAATGCATGTGCAGTGTTCAAGACTCAATTTGCTCTCTAGATGCATTATAACCTATTTGGCATGATTTTTTCCCAGTGTATACGTTAATGGCCAATAATGGCTCTGATCCAGGAAAGCTTTTAAGCATGCACCTAACCTTAAGTAGGTGATCAGATCCCAGAAACTTGCTGCTCTTTGCTGGTTTGTGCTCTAAACAAACAAACACTTCACTGTTGGCTGCCCCCAGCCTTCTCGTTCCTGACATGATCCTCCTTGTTGGAAGGATCAGTTCCAGTAGTGCTGTTCTTGCATCCTGCTGTGTTACCCCCCATCCCATCCCATCCCATCCCATCCCATCCCATCCCATCCCATCCCATCCTATCCCGCCCAGCCCAGCCCATAAATCCCAGCCCATCCCGGGGAGGTTTGAGCCTCTCACAAGGAGCAGGGCATGTGGATGTGATGCAGTCTGAAAATGGCTTTCCTTGACCAGGCAGAGCCCAGCAGACACCCACCCCCACATCTCCTGTGCTCGTCTGCCCTGGCATCTTGACCCCAAAGCTCCCACTGGCTCCCTGTCTGTCCCAGGCACAGCTCCTCACATTCCTGCTGCTCTCTCACACACTGAGCAATTCCCCCTCCTCATCTCCCCGGCCTGTCCTTCCCACAGGGCCTGTAGCCAGCCATTGCCTCTCCCCTTTGAGCTCTCCCACCATATCCCTGTGATCCCAACGAGACTGTAGCCCTGCAATGGAACACAGACCTCCAGTTCCTGTGGGCCATTCCCAATGCTGCTTGTGGCAGCCATAGACTGTCAACAGATAGTTTAAATACATGTAAATAAATGTATCTATACATATAAAAAGATCTATGGAGTGATTTATGAGGTGAAGCAAGGCTCCTGCTATCTAATTATGGCACTTGACAGGGCCTAGAGTCCAAACTAGAAATTTAAACTAAACTAGATCACTGGGGAAAATGAATCTAAGATACAACCCCTCAGTGAAGGTGCTGCCACAATTGCTTACATTTGCACTCCTTTTATTCTCTTTAGATAAAAATTAACCAAAGTTAACCAAAGTGTCCCTAGCAAGTCCTAGTATCATCTTGTTTTCATCTGAATGTTCTCCAGTTTCCATCTTTTACATGTGCCATTATAGTCAACTCTGTACATTCTTCAGGCCAGAAATTATGTTCTCAGGAGGCTGGACTTGATGATCCTTATGGATCTCTTCCAGCTTGAGATTCTGATACACCCTTTTGCATTTTGTATTAACTGTTAACTCACTCTTCTGTTTATCTGTTCAGTGCTTTACAATGGTTCAAAAAAATTGTTATGGGCCTGATAATTTTCACCTCCCTTTTTTACTTTTTTCTTCCCCCTGAGTGGAAAATGGAGCTGTAGTACCCGTGATCTTTTCACAGTGCAGCAGAGGCAACACTTGCACCATGTGATGGTCATGACCTGCTGCCTACCCCAGCTGTAAATGACATGGACCAAGGATTAGGTGGTCACCTGACTTTTCCCACTGATTTTCCTCAGTTTTCTCTCTGTTTCCTCAAAGTTCAGAGGTCACACTGATTTGAGGGAAGCTTTTCCCTTATTTTTAATTGCCTCTGTGTGCTTCTCTGTGATTAAAGTGGACAAAGGCAAGCATGAACTCGATTTTGGTTTGTGTGTTACTTGGCTACAGAGTGAGCCAAATAAGTTGTTCCATGTGAGAGAAGTTATGGAAGGAGAAGACAAAAGTGGATGACCAAAATCAGAGAGGTTCAGATGCAGAGTGCTCTTCTCTTTGATGTATCTTTGCATCATCAGACAATTTCCCCTTAAACTGCTCAGATGGTCAGTGCAGGAATTCAGCTGGTAAGAGCCAGGTTTGTTAGGTTAGGGTGATATCAGGCTCAGTTCCCTGTCTGTCAATCGAGTTATAAAATAAACCCATCTCCCATGCTTTTAAATTGGGGCCCATGGTAAATACACTTTCAAAAATGACACTTGAATCTGATCAAATCCTACAGTTGGGTGTTTATAGCAGCACTGAAGGCAATCTCATGACTGCAATAAAACTAAGTGCCCATTTCAACAACCAGATGTGGGAGATAAACATGCACATAAGGCCTCACACTTAAAAACCTTTCACATGGCAAGTGAGAGCAGCATATTGTGCACTACAGTTTAGGGGGTTTCCCCTCTGGGTTCCCAGCAGGAAGGGAAGTTAGATTTATGGACTATTTTTCTTTTACATTTGCTTGATTTTAATGTCAGGGTGCCTCAATCAGTCCCCAAATATTAGAAATCTACAACTTTGATTCCTTCTTCTCCTGGGTCTATAGGAAATAGGAAGGTGTTCTCTCCAAGACTCTCTTTTTTAGTATTCTGCCTCAGTCTGGAGGTTGTGTTTACACTTTACCAGCCTGGGGCACTTGAAGTCTAAAAGTCTGAATTGCTGCAAATACAACTTCTGTGTTCCTTAGGGTAATGGCTGTTTTACTTATTTATTTTTTTAATTCTCTCTGAAAATACCTACAGCACTGTATAATTTGAACAGTTTGAGCAATGGAACAGGGAAGAACAGCTAGAGAGCATTTATTTAAAAGTTCACAAGCTGGACCTACACTTTACTTTTGGCCTTTTTTTGCCAGACTGAAATAAACAGCTCAACTAAAACAAACGTGGCAGTTTTGTCTGGCTTGGGTTTTTTCATGATTGAAGTGTATATGGTGGTATTTCAGCAGGTTTATATAAATGACAGTATAAGGGTGTTACTGAGGCAAGCTTTATGCATTAAAATAATATCTTTTATTAAATCCCAATCAGTATAGTCGGAAAAAACCCAACCAGAAACTCTTTCAGCCATACAAGTGTTTTTCCAGATCTGAGGACCTCTAAGAGCCCATACACCTGAAACAAATGAAGATGGGTAATTATCTGCTGCAAGCCATCCTGCAGGGTTGTGCAACCTCTCTACAGGTGAGGACGTGCCCTGATTTTGGAAAAAATCCTGTTCTCTTCTGCTGAGGCAGCCACGTGGAGGCAGCAGTGGAAATTGCATCCCTCAGATGCACCTACCAGGCCATAAAAGCAGGTGCTCTGGGCATTGTGCCTTTAGTTACATCGTGCCTTCTGCTCCTGGCAGCTCCTCTGAAGCAGAGGCAGTGGCAACAGAATTAGTCAGTGTGCAAGATGGTGATGTCAGTGGAACTAATCTGTTTTAGTCTATTTAATTATTGTGCTTAGCAGTCATACAACAAAGTCTTCCAGTATCAAAAACGTAGATAAAGGCAGACTGACAATTAATTAAACTCTACCTGCTTTGGAGTGTCACTGTATTTATTTTTAGGTTCACCAATTAAAGAAAGTTGATACATAGACCATATAAAATATCTGTATGCAGAAGCAAGAAGTCAAAGCCCAGAGTAAATCTGGGTTCACAAAAGCCTTTGTTTCAAGTAGTGAACAGACACACTGTAAAAAACCTCAAAATCAACTATTTCTTGAGGATCTCTCCAATACTTAAGCATGGAGAAAAAAGGGCTAAACATAGACTTTTAGTTTTGCTCTCCCTATCTCTTAGCTGTTGCAGCCCTATTATTTACATTGTTGTAAGATTGGGTTATTAAAAATTCAAGCAGAGTTAAAATGACTAGAAGTGATTTATAGCGCCAGTCCAGAAGATTGTTGGTTGTTTTTTGTTTATCCACCTGTTTTCTGACTCCTTGAATAATTTCTCTTTCTTTAATATAAAAAAAAAAAAAAAAAAAAAAACCAAACCCCCGCCACATA
>VYXF01006757.1:842679-858452 GCA_013397295.1 Polioptila caerulea | reverse complement strand
AAAAAAAAAAAAAAGCCAGCCTGCTGCTACTGAAACAAATAGGTACTGTAGGGCACTTGAGTCCCAGGCTTTGTTTTGCTGCCTGCATTAGGTGGGTTTAGGGGCCAGATGCACTGAACTTTGCAACAGACAGTGCTGGGACCATCTGTGCAGAGTTGGGGGGTGTCAAAGAAAGGCTGTTTGTGTAAGTCGTGGGAAACGTAGTGGCCTGCCTGCCAGTGTGCTCCATGAATTGAACTAATTGAAGATTATACTCTAGAGCTTGCCGTAGCTCAGTGAGAGGATAATCCTTCATCAGCTGCAGTCGCAGCCAGTAATTGGTGCTTATTACAGGGAGGAGTTCCCCCGCAGTGCTGCAGAAACTGAGAGGCTTTAGTGTTTAATTACTGTCTTTCAATAGAGATGGGAGGAAGGGAAAAAAAAGGCCAGGGTAAGAAAGTCCAGGGAATAAGGGGAGGGGCAGCAAGTGTAATGCAATTTCTGATAGTCTAGGCTAGACATTTAACAAGTGAGAGAGCCTTTTGTGTGAGAACACAACATTCTGGCATGGATAATGAACCTCTGTTGTTTGTAATTAACCCCCGCGTCACCACAAAGTCTTTGTCTGGAATATTGTCTTAAACGGATTGTTTGCCACACCTCCGGCACAGCTGAAAAGACTTTAGAGGTCTGACTTTGCCACATTCATGACAACCTCACTTTTGAAAAGGTGTTTTGATGGGGTGGGTTTGGTGGGGTTTGTTTATTTATTTATTTATTTATGTTTCTTTTTGTTTGGTGGGATTTATTTATTTATTGCAGCCCCTGACTGTAGGTAACACTCCCATTTGTCTCCAGCTCCATATTCATTCTGGCAGGTGATAAAGAACATATGGCCATACACATCTACACCTATGAAAAGGCAGTTGAATGATTCTGAACTTCTAGAAGTGAAAATGTTGGTTTAGCTAAAAAAAGATGCTGCTAAGGGGGTTTTTTTGGGTTTTGGATTTTCATTATATAAAATTTTACCTTAGGTTAAAACTGATGTTATATGAGAGACCTGGAGTCCTCATATGTGCAATTTCTTCCTCTCCAGGCACAGTTTTCCCTTCTCCGATTCCTTCAATATTGGTGTTAAATAGACAAGTTTTATTGGGGAGCTAAGATGAGCCACTCTGGTCCACGATCATCGGAATTATAGTTTGTGTAAGAGTTTCTAAGTGTTAATATTGAAAAATAAGGACATGGTTTAAGCAAGGTAACCTAAACCCATTTCCCCAGTTTAAAGGTTGGGGGCCTAATGGGCAGCACACAGGCCTGTGTGTGGTGATGCTGTGAAAAGCCCACACTGGCTCAGAGATGGGGCACAGCCTTGATGCCTTAAGTTTTAGCTTTTATATTTCTTAGATTCTGTGCTGTTTTAGTGAGTAGTTTTAGGTTTCATATTAACTGCTACTGAGTTCTCTTCACAGAGTAGAGAGACAAAACAATTCCTTCTCTTGCTTGAGACCAAGGACAACTGACACAACTTTCGGGCCCAGGAACAAAACCCATGGTGAAGTGAGAAGGAAAAACAAGGAGGATGGAGCTTCATAACCTGAAGCTGTAATTGTACAATTAACTCCAATATGCTGATGGACCAGAACTTATAAAAGTGTGAGACCTGGTGATCCGTCATCCATTTTGTGACCATTTTGATGTTCACCTTGGGTGTAGCCCAGCCGGGCTCTTCCACTGAGGTCTTTTAATAAATCCCTGCATTGTCCCTTTGCTCTGTCTGGTCTTTGTTCCAGGTCAGCCTCCAGAAGGCATCAGCCCCAGCACCATCATGGCCCAGAAATGTAAATCCTCACCAGAGCAAGGCTGGGGAAGAAAGCAAAGCGGGCCCATTCTCCCAACACTGCAGTGTACTGCTCTGTGCTGTCATCTATTTGGTATTGCACCCTTGGAAATGGGAAACACTGCTCACTCATTTCAGCACCAGCACAAGATTTTAAAGTTCACGCCATCTGCCTTGTGCCTGTGCAAATTGTACAAATGGAAATTTGTTTCTTTCACCTAAGTCCGCTAGAGAAAAAAATACAACAGGCCAGTGTTGTTTGATGTTACAGAAGACAAAAAGCATGCCTGCCACTAGGCAAGTCTTGCAAACCTCATTATATATGTTTGTCTGTCTACAGATTGCTCCCTCTCTGCATATGTGTAGAATGGGGAAAAGAGGAAGGTATGTCACAAGTGGGTAAATTAGGAATTAAATGCAACTATTAAGTTAAAGCAATATCCCTGATAAAATATGTAAAAATAACATCTTTCCAGAGATTACATCTGACACTGTATATTTGAATCTGTTTAAGTTTTAAGCTTGCATGCTTTTTTTAATTGTATTTTTTTTTCTACACACAGCCAAGTACTCAACTGTGCACTAAGACCTATGGACTTCATTAGAATGTAAGTATGCATTCAAATTCATTAGATCTCTACACTATCCATTAATTATTTTCTTTGTGGCATCAGATAACTAGCAAATATCTGGGAAAAGTGACCATGCTATGTAAAAAAATCCCACCTTTATTTTATAAATAGCCATAGGGAGGTATAAAAGCTGTCAAAATAAGGAAATTGATCAAGAATTCACTGTACAAATTTTTGTATCAGAAGCAGAAACACAAACAGTGACCTTTCTGAAAAGAAAGAAGCTCTTTATTTGTCTCTTGCTGCTGAATACAGGCAACAAAATGACCTAAATGAGACCTGCTGAGTGCAAACAGAAAATAAATGCATAGTGGGTTTCTAGCAACAGCCACTCTCAGATGCTTAATTGCAAATTGCTAAATGCACAGAGTTACCAATTTATTTTAACAAAATACCATTCACAGACTCTTACCAGTTTCAACCTTGGCACCTGTTGAGTAGCTCCAACCATCAAACAACTAATTTGGCTTTGACACTGAGTAAATACCAAGGCTCAACCTTTTTTGTTAACTCCAAATATCCAAACCCATCAGTGTTCAGTACACAAGTGTGGTATCAGATACATCTGGGAGATGCTATCCCTTTAGTAGGTGGAAGGAAAGGAAAAGATTCCAGTACACTAGGATCTGTTTCTCTTCAATGTTTTCCCCACAGCTCCAGGAAAAACACTGTGACAGCTTCAGTTGTTCACTGTCCAGAAGTTTCTGTAGTGGCAATAATCATATAAAGGTTGGAGGAAATGTGACTTAAAATGGATGCCACAAGGAGCCAAAAAACTCAAACCAAACCAGAAAAATCTCCTGAGCAACCTGAATCAGTTTAGACTGGGAAAAGTGAATAGACAGATAAACCATAACATGGCAAAATTGGCTAGAAAGGATTAGCAAACAGGAATCTGAGCTCTGCTCAAACCAAACAGGCTGGAGTGAGGCTGAGCAGGAACCTGCCTGGGTGTGCTGGGCAGCTGATGGCTCAATCTCTCACCAGAGACAGTCTTGACACTTTATCCTCCATCTTTTTATCTTTTCAGTTTTTTCCTTATGCCAGCCAAGAGAATCTCCAAATGTATATAGATATGTCTGTGTGTGTATGTGACATTTATGTTTATAATACATATAACTTCAATAGCTTGAGTTTTGGAAACAGTTTAATCTAATCACAGCGATATTAAAGGCTGGAAAAATAAGTCTGTTCTCATACCTAAAAAGCATAAATGGTCCCTCAAAAGTATCTATAGATAGATAAAATAAGTATTTTTGCAAGCTATTTAGAGAGTGTTAGCCTTTGGGAAAACAGCCTTTTTTCAAAGACATTTATCCTGTTTAACAGAGATTTGCTTAGCAATTTTTAAATACCTAAATTATTTTGTTAAAAATCCAGGAAACTTGTAATGGGTAGGTATTGTATAACTTGCAATGCCTTCTTAGACTTCAAAGTTTTAGGAATTATGAGTTGCTGGATGAAAAGAAGCAATATTCCAGTTATGAATTTTAAGTATAATAAAGAGTAGTAATGATTCTTGCCTTGCCTCTGGCAGGCCTTAGTCTTGTTGGAGCAGTTTGTTAAATCCACAGCAATTGCACTATTAAGGTGAGTTGCACTCAGGCAAGAGCAAACATTACATGAAAGGCATAATTACAGTTTGTTCCAGCAAAACTGACTGGAACAGGGCACAGCTACACAGATTAGCTCATGGAAGCTGCACATTTGTCCCAGCCCTCCCACTGAAGTGACAGAAGAGGGAAACGCCACCTCTTAAAAAAATGTATTTTTAATTATGATTTCTAGTTTAGATGGTTGTTGAAAAAAGTTGAGCCAAACTTTGACTTGTTTCTGAACATAGAGATAGTAATCAAAAAAGCCTGTAAGATGTTTATTTTTGCAAATATTACTATTTTAAAGTCATCCTATTTTGAAGACTGACTGGCACTTTTGGGTACTTACAGTTGGTAATGCCAGAAAGCTCTGAGGCCGTGTGGAGCCACTCCAAAAACGTGCATGCTAGGATAATGTGTGATCCAGGGTGTTCAGTGTTTGGTAATGGGCCTCCTTGGCTTTCTCTCACTGAGAACCTTCAGTGTGGCCACAGAAGCAGATTCCTTTCTCTGGACACACACTCATTCCCTTGTCTGTGTACTCACAACTCTCTAGCTGAGAATTGCATTAAACAGGGTTAATGTTACATGTATTTTTTCATCTTTTTTCTTTAAGGCCTTGCCACTCTCAACTGCATCTTCTTGGCACCATCATCATGGCACCAAACCTGATGGGCTTTTTTTTCATTCATTGTCTGTCTGCTTTTTCCCCTGCATTATGTCACACCACACCTGGCTGTGAACTGCTGCTGCTGAAGGGGCTTCCATAGCACACAAAAAGAACAGAAAATCCCTCAAACCTAGTTTAGAGGTTCATAAGAAGCGTAACTGCTCTCTGGTAATGCCCCCTGATTCACTTCAAAACTGCAAAAATGCAGTTTAACCTTTTACTGGCAGTAGAGCCACAGTCCTGAGAGATTGCCCAACAACTGTAGGGCCTTGTGTGTAAAACCCTTCTATACCAAGGAGCCATGAGCAGTGTCCATGCTTTACTATTTATTCATGACCATCTCTTACTGGTCATAAACTCATTTTCTACAAGAAGTCAGAAAACATATAAACAGCACTGCCTTTGGTGAAATGCTGATGTATGTGAGAGGAATCTGTTGCTACCAGTAAAACAGCAGTGTATAGGATCAGTCTACCCAAATATATTAGGTGGTTTTAAATGCTTCCTTAATCCTGAAATAATTACCAAAATTTCAAGGAAATCACTGTTTTCTCATAAATATGTTTATTTTCTCATATATATATATATGTGTGTGTGTGTGTATTTGTATATATATGTATATATACAATTGAGATACAATGTTTTAAATTAATCTGGCTAACTTAATTCTATAAATTTTCTTGGAACATTGCCTTAATCTTCACATTCCCTTTGGCTTACTGACCCCATAGTCAGAGATTTCTCTTTATAGTGGCTGCCCTGTTCAGACAATATTCTACTGAGTTTTTGGCCTAATGCTATTTAACCAGGAAGGGCCAATAAATCACTTTTGCTAGTATAAAATATCCACAGGGAAAAAAAAATAGAAGAGAGGTTTGGATAACATTTCAGGTAACCAGTGTTTAGAACTGAACTCTTAGTACAAATTCATCCACAGGGCAGAGAGATATTAATTCCAAGCAGGCTGAAGTCCCTGGCCATGAAGGTTTGGTTGAGCCTGGATTCAGACCCTGATTGCAGATTTGCAGCCCAGCCATACAAAGGAAAGTTATACTGAAATTTAGAGGTTCACAGTTTTGATCTCATTGATTGTTTTGACTGGATAAAAGAATAAAGCATTTGGGATTAAAGCACTTAACTCTTTTAAGATTGCTTAAGAATTTATGGCTTATTAACCAATTAATGGTTCTTTAAGCTGTTAGTGCCTTAGCATGGCTGGGCTGCTCTAAATTCCTAAGGAGACTTAAGCATCTACAGTGTCAGCATAGTTAAGATTTCTTCCCTCATTAAAAAGACTTAACCATGTTAAGGTTCCTTAAGCATTTAACAAAGTTTATACGCACTGCAGTTGTTGCCAATTTTTTTCTTATTTTCTAAACAAGCAAAATCTGTGTAAAGAATGATGCAATATGAATTTGAGAGACCAAGTTATTACCTGAGACGCTCAAGAAATGAAGTTAGCCTCAAAGTTAGCTCAGACATGATGACTGATTCAGCATTTCCTCTGTGGAACAGAAACCTTCATCAACTAGTTCTGGCTGTGCCACCAGACAGAATTCTTCTGCATTGATAAATCACTAGTACATTGAATTACTGAAATGCCTGACCACAGAGACCCTAATTTTTTATCTTAGGATTTGTTTTTATTGTGTTCCTATATGTTTCCTAAATTACTAAAGTATTTGTTAGTTTATGAAAATGGTACTCCTATAGAGTTAAGCAAAAACTAACTTCTACACAGGTTAGTAAAGCCCTTGTATGAAAGAGAACTAAGTCAGGACAGAGTGCTCAATGGCACTGAGTCCTTTCTCCTCTACTTCAGTGTATTTTGTTAAGTCAATAAAAAACGTTTATTTCAAACTGTTCCCATGCAAAACAAAGACTATGCAATGCTCAAGTTGTGTAGATCTTTCATGCACTTATGTGAGGAGATAAAAGAATAAAATTAGATTGGTCATTTTGAGCTAGTTGAGCAGGAAAGAAAACCACTTAAAAATATTGTTTATAGTTTATGCTTAACTCTTCTTTTAAGCATCAAGATTGACATGACTGAGAACTATGTTTGTTCAATTGAAAAATTCCAATTCTACTCCTAATGATTATAATAGAAGTGCAGTAACCTGTGTGATTCACTGATAGTTCTTCCAGAGGGAAAGACAGGTGTATCTATCCACAATGCAAAGTAAAATTGGGATGATTTTCAAAGATGTTTTGATGTATGAAATGCTATTATTGATGCCACAAACAAAAAAAATCTCCACTCTTTCCTTTTTATGCAAGGATAACTTTTAAAGGAAGTGAGGACAAATTATTTTTGAGGCAGCATTTCATGGAACATGTAGTAAAATGGTTTTCCTCCTTTGTTCAGTTTATTATTCTGGTGCGGGTTTTGTGGTTGGGTTTTTAGGGGTTTTTTTGTGATATATGTTGTTACTTTGAGAAGATGATTTTTGAAGGTGCTTTCATTCACTCACACAGTCAAACAGTTTCATATAAGCACAAATGCCCATTCTCATACCCAACTAAGTAACAACAGTGGGTGACAGTCACAGGTAACCACAGGTGTCTCTCCTTTACAAAAGCCACCCTTTCATGGTCTTCCATGAAACTGGTTGGTCTGCTGAACAACTTGCTTGTCCTTCATAGGAATTATCTGAGGCTAAAAACATTCACAAATGTCAGAGGCTGAATTTAAGGTACCTGAGATTCAAGAGCTCATCACTTTATTATTGCACTTTATACGCCTAAGCTGCAATTCCCAGCTCCACAGCTCCAGCTGTGACAGCTCTGCAGTCCCTCAGATGATGATCTTGAATGTCCAGTCAGAAAAGAAGCATCACATGGTTAGGTGTCTAGCTGTGGAAAAGATCATTATCTTTTTTCCCCCTACCATACAGAACCTCTACAACAGAAACATATTCCTTTATCTTCTAATTTCCATCATTTTTCCACAGTAAGTAAACTCTGTGGCTTTGCCCTGAACTCAAGGCCTACAAACTGCCCCTCCACATTCACAGGTTGCTTTTACCATAAGCCCCCAGACATCTTCATTTTTTGAATATTGTCAGAGATGGCAGCCAGATACCTATGACACAGACAACAAAGGTTTTCCATCTGCACCAGGGGCCTCTGAAGGACAACAGTACTGCTCTGGGCTCTGCTGGAGGGATTCTGACAGTATGTTGCTCTTGTGAAGACACCAGAGGCAGCTAAGCAGGAAAAGGATTAAAAACTCATAACGGCTGTGCCAGGATTTTGTGGAATATGGGAGCAAAGCCAGCTAAAACACCAAAATAGGAAGCAACTGCAACTTACACAATTCAAAAACCAAGTTCAGGTAAGCTGGAATTTTGTTCATTGTTCCTGACTGACCCTGACACAAAGTTTTTTGCCCAGCATGAATCTGGTAATTCTGCCTATCTTTTCTCTCACGGCTTAAGAAGATGAATATCCCTGTACATTTGAAAGGCTGATGGCAGGACAGCCTTGCCTCTTGAAATCAGTTGGGTATCCAAGTTGGAGATGCCACATGTGTGCTATGTGGGTTTGTTGAGCATTGCAGTCTTCCCTTGACCCTACAGACTCCAACACCACCAGTTTAACCCAGGTTTCTCTTCCCATGGACTCCCTTTCTCTGTAGGCATTGCAGCTGCTGCTGCAAGCCTAGGTCTTGTTCTTCTGATTCCTGAATTAATCCATTTCCTCCAGTGTGTTGCAACAGCAGGTCACTAAAGTTCTGCAGAGACAGATACCGTGTCTTGTGTTTACAAACCCACCCTAGGAAGGCCCAAGCCAGAGATGGAAATCTTCTCAGCATGGATGTGATTGCCAGTGATTATTTGCTGCTGGAACTGCACTCCAGATTTGGGGAAAGAAGAATCTAACCCCACATCAAATTGCAAAAGGCTATTGCCTTCCTCTGTCTGGTCCTTAGGTCACCTTGAAATGCTATTTAATGACTCCATTAGCAATTCCATCCCACCTCTTTCTCCAGCTTCTTCTGCTTCCTTCTTGCCCTGAACTGGTGTAATGGGTTTCACCTCATGCTTTGTGTTTTTGGTGTAACAGAGCAAGACAAGAGAGTGTCTGGGGGCCAAGGGCTGGCAGGAGCACATGCCAGGATTGTCTGTGGAGCTTTTGGGCCTGGGCACTGACTGTACACATCAGAATTGCACGGGACTGATCTCAGCCCATCAGGCAGTTCTTTCCCATCCCACGTTGCAGTAAATTCACATAGGCAACAATTTTTCAAAGGCTTGTAAGTAGTCCATACTCAGTCGATTTTCACAGGGAAAGTTTAAAAAAAAGTGTAATTCTAAACAAAATGATCCCTTCCTGCCAATTTCAGGGCAGGGAATCAGAGCAAGTGGGCTCTGCAGTGAAAACATCTCTGGATACTTTTTCCCTTCTCTCCCTACCCCCAACCCCCTCCACCCCCCCACCCCCAGTAAAACAGAATGTTTTTCCCCAAGACTCATTCTTGGAAACCATTCTATTTATTTTAGATGAAATTTTCCAACACATCTCAGATTGAGACACAGACATGGCATGGAAAATTTCAGCCCAAGTATTTAGTGTCTGGCAAAGTTATAAGCAGCTGGGACTTAAAACAGGAAAAGTTTGGCAATCTAGGATGCACTAACAGCCTTCCTTCTAATGAACATTCTTGTTCAAAGTTTATTAATAGACTCAAGAACAAGTTTGAAATTCAGAATAGACCAAAAATAATGCTGAAGTCCTGTCTGAGCTTTCTAGTCTTTATGGTAAAGTACTTTGAAAAATCATTGGAAAGCTAAGTTGTGTGACTAAAGCCAGTATAAATCTAACTATAATTTTCTGGTAGGCTTAAGAGTTGAAATATTGTCTTCAGCTTCAGTGGTGATATTAACAAAATGCAGTGTAGCGCTAGAAAAACTACAGAAAAGGAAAATGAGAATGATCTCCAGAGATAAAGGAATGTGCAGGATGGAGTAAAGTAATTTGCATAAAAATTGTTAGATTGGTATGTAATTGAATTATGTTGGATCTTACATTTTTTTGATACCATCAGTTTGAGTTACTATTGTAGGTTATTATAGACTCGTGTATTATTAAGAAATATATGTTCTTGAAACAAATTTTGACAATGTGCTTACCTGGTAAGGTCACCTGTTCAAAGCACTCGTGTTTTCTAATGTACCAAAATGAGATAGCACTAAATAAAACCTATTAAATTGGGGGTTTCCATCATTCTCATCATGGATCTCTCCCACAGGTGCCTGGATTATGTTTGCAGCAGATTCAGCCTTGTGCAGCAGGCCAAGGATGCTACAATTTGGTGAGCATTGTTGATTGATGCTTTATCTTTATAGTACAGTCAGCCCTTTCTTTCCATGCCCTCCTCCTTGTTGTTCAGCCATTAAAATAATGCTTCCAGGTTAAAAATGCCACGTTTTTAAAGCTTATTGCATGTGAGTAACACTGCTGTGGCACACTAAAATGCTATGATGCTAAGAAGAGTGCTAAATAATTGAATAAATATTGCTGTGTTTAGATGGGTCCTGTTTGTGGAGACAACTCAAAACCTGAAAGTTCATTATTTGCCACAACATGATACAGAATGTGCTCTAGCAAATAAAAAATATTGCTGACAACTCCTGTGATGACTGGTTTAAGCCAACATGCAGAAGCAAAACTGCCATTTTAATAACTATATGTGTATGTTTTTTATGTAAAATTTAAGCAATGTTTAATTTTTTTAATCTAGCTGAAATTTTTGGTGTTAGATTCTCTTTGCAGCGATTTCATAATTTTCCTGTTCATTGGTGATTTCCTCAGGAGCTGAAACTTGTACTTGAGTTGGACCTGTGAGACATAATATTAATAATTGAGACATTTCAGTATATATGTGTGATGAACAACTACTGGCCAGTGGTCACTGTATTACTGTCCTCTTGCATTAAAAATAAACCCAAAGACTGTCTGTATGATTTTAGTCACACTCTTGCTTGGTTTTAATCTGGCTCCCCTTGATTCCATAGCAGCACTGATGAAAATCATGCAGATCTTTCTAGCTGATGCAGCAGTTAGAAAATCTGATGCTTTTGGCATATTTTTAATCTCAGCACTCCCAAATAGTGGCTCACAATATTCTGGTCCCTCCCATAACACGTGGAACATTGGAGTGTACCCCATTATCCTTGCTTTAGTGCTGACTGTTGGGAGTCAAGGCAGATATGTAAAAGTTGACTGCAGCAGACCCAGAACACTGATGCTTCTGATTTTTGTGGAAATCTAGTTTGTGGTAACTTCTTTTTAATGTTACTATTTACTTGTTTGCAGTGGTAGGTGGTTTTTTTTAAAAAAAATCAGTTCTGATTTTGCCTCCAAGAATCTTGATATATTGTGGGTTCAATTGGGATATTTTGCTGTGTGGTTCATCCACACTGCCACTTGGATGAAATATTAAAAAATTATAAATTTTTATTAAAAATTAATTATAAACCTCTCAAGATGTCAGCTGGAGATTTGCTGTTATTTGCATTACTAGATTTCAAAGTGATGTAAGCCTGTGAGGATGAATGAAAGCAGTGATGGAAAAGCCCAGATAGTCAGGCTGGAGCTGTGACCCCTGGCCACGTAGACCTTTACAGCCTCCTGGAACCCCTTGGCATCCATGGGTTTTCTTCAGAGGGACAGAAATCCACCCGCTTGGCTCGGCCTGCCAGTGGCCCAAAGAGAGCAGCAAACTGTACACATAGCTGCAGGAACTCTGAGGAAAGTTAAGAGATTGTATAAACAGGCTGCATTCTGCTCTGCTTGATCATTTGGGACATTAGGAACTGACCCTTTCCAAAAATCATAGGTGAGGATTCTGTTACTCCTCCAGAAATTGAGAGCAACTTGGGAAAAGAGAGGCAGAAATCCACAGAATTTTCTGGGCCATTTTGCAGTGTTGGGTGACATCAGGTCAAGTTCAGTACAAATGCAGAATTTTTCCCTGATTGCTGCTTCAGAAATTTGCAGCATTCTGCTTGCTTAATTTCCTTGGAAAAGCTGGCAGATATGTGGGGAATCAGGGGCTCTCTGGAGCAGAGATAGAAAACCCAAGACTGAGTATGACCTCTTAACATGATGTTTAAGGCTCAGAGAGGGAGCCCTGTATCCTAGTCAGTGGTCAGAGAGCAACTTTTATTTTATTTTAAATGAACATATGATAAAATAGTTTCTCTGCAGGATGGAGTTAAAAGGTAAAACCTGTTTCTCTCCTGGCTTGGTCCATAGCACTTTCTTTTTTCTTTGAAAGAGAACATCACTGCCCAGAGCCAAAACCGATTTGGGACTTTCCTGCTGCCAGCTGTCAGGTGTGTAAATCCTTGGTATATGCACCTTTGCAGTCAGTGTTTCTAACAGCAGCCAGGCAAACAAGCTCCTGGTCCCTCTGAATCTGTTTCCTTGTCTCACTCCAAGTAGTCCTGAATTGTGTGTAAACTTATGTGCTCACCTACAGTCAGAGACTCTTGTGTGGCGAGGTGTCAGAACAAGTACAACTGACATGCAATGAGACCAGAACTGCACCAGAACTGTACACGATTCCCTGGTTGCCAGCTCCTAATGGCAACGGGAGGTGCTGATGTCTGCTCTCACACATTTGCTTTCAATCAACAAAAACGATGTGTCTCTGATGAGAAGCTAATCCTGTATGACATGGGCTGTCAGATCCCATTGCCATTATCTTTTTTAGCTTTAGATCTGTTGTTTGGATCTGATTTTTTTTGTTTTAAGATTGGAAAATTATTACAACCCCATACATTCACCTATCTAATTCTCCTTGCCTAAATTACTGCTTTTCAATAGCAAGCTTCTTAAAGTATGGCAATGCAGTTTTGGCATGACAGAATGTATAATTCTTATGTTTCTCCTTGTAAAATTCCACTATGGTCATCATTTCCAGCTGATCCTCCAAAAATTTTGCTCTTGGCTCCTATTTTACAAGTGCAAGGAAGGCTGTGCCAATAGCTTGTGCTTATCTAGTTGGTTACAACAGTTACAGTCTGGTTTTCCAGCCTTAGGAAACAACTGAAACAATATTGATTTGCTTCAAGCCTGCCAGTTTAACTGGCACCATAATCAAGATTCCAGTAGCTTTCTAAGATTAGGCATTTTTTTCCCAGTGTATCTGCCATGTATACTTTATTAAAAGTAAGGAAAAAGTATGCTGGTTTAAGATTCTTTTTTTTTTTTTAACATTATTTCAGACTGGAATATTTGCTTCAGTCAGCATCATGAACTTTTTCAATTAATTTTTTAAGTAATGCTGTCACATAAGTTTTTAGTGGGAACTTGGACATTCTAGCATTGGTTAGGAAGCTACAATTTACTCAAAAAATCCTTTGCTATGAGGAGGTATTTTCTTTCTTACTGCAGGTTGAAAATATGTCCTGTTCTAACTTTGAGGTACAAAAATGCAAACACCTAATGTGTATTATTCACCTAAAGCTATACTGAACTTATTCTACAAGTGAAAAAAATCACAAATAAATCCTTACTGTGGGATATAAACACAGAAAAGGTTAAGCCTAAAGAAGCCTTAAAAAGTAGCAATGAAATGAGAGATAGAACTGAAATTTCATTTTAACCATATAGTTTTCTATTTGCTGTCATGCATGGATAAACATCTAGAACTGATATAAAAAAAGTAGTAAGAATATGTGCTCACAGCTTAATATTTTACCATGAAATTCCAACTACACAGTGTGTATAAGTAAGTAATTACTCAGCTAAGCCAGGTTTGAAGGCTCTAGGCAATTCTTGCTAAAATAGATTGCACCTCACTATTGGAAGGCTTAGCAGAATTTTGTTGTTTACCACATTAACTTCTTCAAACAAATAATATCCCTAATATCCCATTTCTGCAGCCATAAAAAGCCTTCCAGAGGCTTATACACATACTACTATCAACAGGCAAAAAGAGGTGGAGACAAACTTTGCATGTATGAAAGCAGACACGTTTAAGAGTGATGAACAGGGATTTAAAACATCAGACCTTTCCACAACACGTGGCAGAGCAAACATGGGTGGTATCTGTGTTTAAAAGAGGCAGTGTGGAAATCATACTTATTTTACACTAATGCTTTCAAGCTTCTTCTTTGGCAAGACAAATGTAACAATTGAGTATCTTAGGTTTTCATATTGATTTGCAAGTGGTGACCAATGCTTATTTTTTATTTGTACACCTAAAGTGCACAAGCATCTAATCAGCTGAAAGTAAACACTAATATCTTTAACACAGAACATTTCCAAAGCATTTGTGATGTCTATAAAATTTCTATTATATTTATGCTCAAAAAATCTTTGTTTTTTTTTCAGAATTTCTCAATCAGAAGTGAAAGCTTTGCTTATACAGTTCTGCCCATGTGCAGATTCCTAAATCCACCTGAACACTTTTGCCTTGTGAATTGGGAATTAAATTTCCCCTGTACACCAAAGGGTTTTAATCCTAGCATTTGATCGCTCCAAAATAGATACTGAGAATTAAATACTTATTTAATAAATTAAGTAGGAAAGAATAGAATTTAACTGAAAACAGAGAATGAATTGGAGGCACGAGCTACATTTCCACCCAGAGCATCATGGTTTGGAATATTGCAGGGTATTATAGGGATATCATACCAGCAAGCTGCAACTGGGCCCCAATTTATGAACTGTAACCTCCACAGTCTTTTAAAGTTTGTTTTCCCTTTATTTTAACTAACTCGTTTCAGGTAAGTTCTTTTAAGTTTAGTGTATGTGAAAGATCAATAAAAAATCTCCAATTTGCTGTTTTAATACTTTTTTTTTTTCTCTTAGATTACAAAATTGATATTTTGAAAAATACTTTTTTTTTAATATAAATTACTTTTAACAATTGCTGTATGAGTTTCATTCCAAATCCAAAGATCCTGACTCAAGTTTTTACAGTTTTAGGGGAAACTACTGATAGATGCTGAGGGTTGAAGATGCAAGGTGCATCACTTCACCTCCTCGGGACTGGATGCAAGGGGTGATTGAAACGCACAGTAAAATACTATCACTCGACATCTTTACAGAGCTTTGAGTAATTTCATTAATCCTGTAACATCATGCACTGAGAACTGAGGTATCAAGTAGTTTCTTTTCTCTTTAATCCTGCAGTTTTCTTTTCCAAGTTGGACCAGGGCTGCCTGACCAAACCCCTCCACTCCACCGGGGTAAGGAGCGTGTGTCCCTGTCGGGATGCCACCCCTTATCCCGAAGCGGCTGTTCCCGGGCGGGGACGCGCTGGGCCACGGGCGAAAAAATACTATACACCTGGGAACACGTGGGAACACCTGGATACACCTGGGAACACCTGGGAACACCTGGGGTCCGGGAGCGGCACCGCAGGACACAGCGCCCGCGGGCCGGGCCGCGCGTCGGAAACCGCCCTGGGAATGAAGGCGCTGCATAAAGACACGGGGTTTTTCTGATGAGCGTCATTGCTGTAATAGGAAATACATTAAAGAGGTTTCCGTAGACTCTTCAGCGTGCAAAACAAAAAAACAAAACAAAACAAAAAAAAAAAACCCACCAAAAAACCGCAGACAAAGCAAAACACCTAAACTATCCTAAGAAGGAGAGGAGAAGAAGGAGAGAGAAGAAAAGCAAAGCCACCTCCAAGACCGAGCGCGGTGTCGCGGTGCCTCTGCCCGTCCCCTCCCGCAGCCCGCGGGCACGGCTCGGCCCCGCGCTGCTTCCCTCCCTCGGGCAGGACCCCGGCCCAGCCCGGCTCGGCTCGCTGCCGCCCTGCCGGGCCGGGCCCGGGCACAAGCGCCCGCCCTCCGCAGGTGCTCGGGGCCGGGCAGCGGGGCCGGAGGCNCCCTGTCCGGCTGGAGCCGCTGGGGCGGGGGTGCCGGCGGAGCGGGGCTGGAGGCATCTCGGAGAGCGCTCGCCAAACCGCAAACACACCAATGCCCCTGAGCCAGGACGGCGGAGAAGTGAAGCGGCAGGTGGGTCCGGCCGAGCCCGTGGCGCGGGCAGCGGGCGGGCGGTGCCGAGGGCCGGGCGGGGGCTCCGTC
>VYXF01006757.1:740583-842673 GCA_013397295.1 Polioptila caerulea | reverse complement strand
GTCCCTGCGTGCCCGCTGTGCCGGGAAGGAGAGCCCACAGGTGTGTGCGGAGGGCTTCGCTGGCGGTGCTGAGAGGGTGTGGAGGAGCTGTCTGTGTCATGGTGCGGGGGTAATCGAGCCAGGCGATGGAATAGAGGTGTGGGATCCTTTCCTGTATGGGATAGCTGTGTGTAGCATCCTTTACTGTGAAATTAGGGAGTGATAATGTTGATAGGCAGCATCCATCCTTTCCTTCTGGATGCACTAGTTACCTGCTCTGTGGATAAGTTCAGGTTGTACCCGTTGATCAGAAGTGGGACCTTCTTTCTGAGCTTTAACTTGGCAGGGGCGGGGAGCAGAGGGAACAAGGAGATGAATGATTTGTTAATTTCACTTTTCTCATGATCTCTCCCTCTTCAGGCAGCCCTTTGAATTAATACATCTCAATACGTTTGTATCTCTCTCAAGTAGCTGCCAGCAGTGTAGGAGTGATTACTTTTTGAGTCACTGATTCTTCTTTTTTTCTTTTTTTTAATTTTAATTTCTTTACTGGGATTTCACTGTGCATTTTGAAGGCGGATTTTGATCTGTTTTTCCTTCTCATGGAATAGGTTCAACAATAAAAATTACTTACTGGGGCTCAGTAGTGATATCTCTCCCTAGCTCCTGCTGACACCTCTTGCTGAACTGGCCTTTATGGTTTCTATCCCCCTCTGGTTGACCAGTTTTTATTTACTCATGTGAAATGGATGTGAAGTTAGGACAGCTTAGTAGTTCGTAAAACTTAAACTTCTGGATATTTGATTCCTTTGTAGAGTGCTGGTGAACCTCTGTTCATATTTACAGTGGTAGCAGTGATGTATATGCTGTGTACATGCAGCTTTAAAACAGTTCTGCTGTAGTGCTAAATATTTAAAGGCCTTAAATGTGACTCAGAAGTAAGCTGAGGCTGCCTTGCACATGTTTTCTGAATCTCATGGTCAAACATTGCTAGTTCAGTTAATTTCAATTTTTACATTGTCTCTGACTTGGTTACATATAAGCACATTACTGTCTATAAAGCCTTTAATTTGAGTTGGCTGGCCCTGCTACAGCAGCTTCAGCTCTCCTTTCACAAAACATCCAGCACAGGACAGTCTGAATGCTGATCCTCCACAGGACAGTCTGAATGCTGATCCTCTACTTTCAGGGACGTAGTTAAATGAAACCTTGTCTCCATGCAGGATTTTATGACAAAGTGACTCCTAAAATAAAAGTCAAGTACATGTCAGTGAAGGCAGACACTGGTGCTTGTGACTGAGTATTTTCATCATCATGGCTGATGATTGGTTTTAAATGCTCTGGTTTCTGGTGTATAAGTAATGTAAAGTTCACAGAAGAAGTGGAAATCATCAGACTGATGCTGTGTTCCCTTATTCATAGAAAAAAACAAAATCCAAATACACAGGGTATGCTGTATACCTTTGCTCACTACATTGTTAAGAGATCCCCTAAAAGAAGTAATTTTTTCTTCTTTTTTCTTTGGTTGTTTGTTTGTTTGTTTTTTCCCAAGAATGCAGGAAAACAATTGGATGGGGAGAAAATTGCTTGCAGAAGAGCTGGGGAATAAAATCTAGGCCAATCAGGGAGTATAGTTAACTTCATATTCTGCATCAGGAATACATATTTAAATTTTGTTACAAAGTAAATGTGACTCTTAAGGAAGATAACTTAATTGTTCTGGTGGGAAGAGAGGAAGAAGAATCTACCTCTGTACAGAGTGAAACCTTGATAAATTCATTGCATAAAAAAAACCCTACAGTGTAACTAGACAGCATAAACCTGCCCACTCCCCCAGGAGGGTCTTACTGCTGCATAGACTTTTATTCTGTTAAGGTGGGGTATTATCATTTAGCCATGGAAAGGATTCCCCATTACTTAACCAGGCATCTGAAAATGTACCACTGCATGGGAAACCTGGCACAGCCAGCCAGAACCCTTCTTCCATTTCAATAAACTAAGCCAGATTTTAGTATGGATGGAGAGCACATTTTCAGATGCTTAATGGTTTTACTAATCCTGTGACCTGTGTGCCTTAGGGAAATCTTCCAGGAGTGCCCCATGAACCTACTGTGTGGCTGTATTATACCACCTTTGGGATTTGGGTGTTTACTTGGAAACAGCAATGGCTGGAGGAAAGAGAGATGATGTTTTCACTAGATCAGGGCAGAACCAAGAAAAGCATTTTGAAACCTAAGTCTTCTGTAAGTAGTGTTTGAAATTAGTGTTTGAATGTTTATGTGATTTCTGGCCCTGACTTACTTTATGCCTCTGTTATGTCTAGGTAGGAAAGTTCTTTATAAACTTTGAAAAAGAGCATGGCCCTAGTGTCAGGCCTATGGAATAGTCCAAATTAACACAGATCTTTGCTGATGAAGTAATGGATAGGGTAGATGAGTGTTTCTGAGACTTCTTGCAAATGTGAGTCCTGTTTGGGCTTATCCTTCTCTTTTTTTATGCACTTCCTGAGTAAAAAGTTACTCCTGTACTGCTTTAATTGCTGGCAGTAGCTGGGTTCCTCGGGGTGCTGGGTGGAAAAGGGCATGGAAATCAGCTGCAGGTGTAAGCACTCTGAGCATCGGCCAGGAGCAGCACAGTGCTGCTGGCAGCTGAAGGGAGTGGTCGTTCCCTACCGGCGTAAATCCATGCAGCAGGTAATTACAGCTGCTGCAGACTCCCCTGGAGGAAACGAGCTGCTTCCAGCTGTAAATCAGAGCCCTTTGGTTTTATTGTCTTTTCTTGGTTTTTTTTTTTTTTTTTTTTAATAGCTTAATATTTTAATTAAGTTTTCCCCTACCTCTTTATGACTCCCAGCCTTTGAATCTTCCTGTTAGTTCATTGAGAGGTGCAGCTCAGGTAAGAGAAACATTGGTTGGTTTATGTCCATATTTTTTTTTTTAAAGTCACTTGTCTTCAGGTAGCAGCATTACCAGAACCTCCACTGCGGCTTGTTACTATAATTCTACCAAATCACAGTTTGTGTTTCATAAAATACCTGATTCATAAGTCCATTTCTTTGGCTCAAATTTGATGAAGTGTATTACTACTAGCACAACTTACTTCTGCTAGGGTGGGGAGAAGATGTGAGCAGCTGAGCAAGACTACAGGATTCTTTTTGTAAACAATTCTTAATTCCACTCTGCTAATACTTCTAGTAAAATAAATCTTAAATTTTTGTCCGAGATACTTTAAAGTGATGAGGGAAGAGGGAAACTTCTAACTTATAAATTAAATTTCAAAATGCAGACAGTTCACATAGTTGTTTCTCTTTTTTTTCCTTTATGTAATTTGCTGGTATTTTAACATAACACACAGAAACTTGGGAGAAAAAAAGCTGTCACTACTGGACATCAGTTGGCTTGTAACTAAAAGGAAGTCACCTAGTGCTGTGTGTGAGCACAGCACAGCACAGTCTGCCTCCTGTCAGTGCCACCTGTACCTGCTGGCAGCCTGGGACATGAACACAGCCTTGGAGCAGGCTGAGACAATGGAATGTGCATCAAAGATCCAGCTGCTGGTTTGCTGCTCTGTTTATTAGTCAGATGCCTCCCTTTGTTTAGCTCTAAAGAAAGTCCCTGGATTAAGAATGAGACAGAGTTTTTCTAATAAATGGGGGAAAATCAGGCAAGTGTTGATTTTTCTGCGCAGTACTTGTTGGTACCTTTGTTCAGAATGTAGCTGGCTACCAGTTTGTGTATTGGGACACATGTAGAAGGTTTCCTTTAAAATCCACGGAGTTTCCACTAAACATTTTCCATAGTGGAGGAAAGGAAGGCTCTCCCAATGGAGCTCACCTTTGTGACACAGGGTATGGTCAAGCGTGCTCTTGGCCACAGCTGTTTGGGGGTCCGTGCTTACTGACTGACCTCACCATCAATTCTGTTCTCGTTTGGTTTGGGTTTAACTTTGCTGAAGGCCCCCACCCCTGTACTCTGCAAACACACCTTCTGTGTGGCTGCTCCAGCCTGGTTGAATCAAAATTGTCTTGGCAAGCTTAAATGTTTTCAGTAAGACATTTTAAAAGAGAGACACAGTTTGCTGAGTCTTACCATTATGAAGGCTCACAGTGTCCTTCTTTTGCAATATTTTGATAGTGAATGGTATTTTAATGTGTATTTAAGCCTGAATCCTGTCATGTGTTAATTTATCACTGGTTTTCTTGGGCAACAACAAAATTATCCTGGAAGTGAAATTTAAACATGGATAGGAATGTATTGACACTTTTCAGGAGCTAGTTCAGCAAGCGAGACTTGGCTGCACATGCTGGCAATCTGGAGTCTGTATGTGGCCATTGTGTCTCATCATTATTAGCTCAGCCCCTCTATGTGCAGATACAAGCAACAAATACTGCTTGGTTTCCACACAGTGCACCAGAAAAAGATGTTCCTACATTTCAGGATTAAGACATGAAAAAATCTTCTAAACTTTTTGGAATTGTCACTCTGAGTTTAAAGTAGTTGCTTTCATTGTATGTCATGGCTCCACCAGTCTTTGCACCATCCTTCTCAGTGGAAGTTGACTCCAGTTTCAGTGTTTTGACTCCTCTCATTTGCTATAGTACCCTTAAATTAAACTTTAAAAATTCCTTTCAGTAGGAATGTCATACCTGACAATGAATGATTGCTATATAATATATACTGATAAAGTTCTGCTGTAATCCAGCTCTCAGTTGTCTTATTTATATAACATTTTTCCCTTTGGAGAAGTGAGACAGCTCATGGAGGTTATGAAAACATCATATTTGAATACTGTGCCAAGAGTGAAGGCTGCCCTCTGCTTGCATAGCTTGGACAGCAATTGAGTTATCTGTACCCTTCTGGTGGTACTGGGGAGAAGCATGTGAAGAGAGATAAAGTAGGTACAGCTACTCCACTCACAGGCACCTTTTTTGCTTTGGAACCACAGAAGTGTTGAAGTGTTGAAATGGATATGGAAGCTGAGGGTGTGCTTAGGAATACACTGTGATTACTGAAATACAACTTCTCTGGTTTTGTGTCATTCTGTAACCTTCCAGAAGTGTTAAAACAACTTGAAGATGCTGAAGTGGCAGATAGCACTGTTAATTATTTTGCTGGCATGTGAGGAAAGTTAGAACTGTATTTTCTTTGACTTATGGGTCTCTACCCACAAGCTGGTAGAATAATTAATGAAATAGATAGGCAGAAGTTCCTGGGGGAGGCAAGAAAGTCTTTCAGGAGCATGTGCTGAGCACAAAATGCTGCATCAAAACATGCACTGTAGCTGTATGGAGTAATGTCTACATGCAAACTTGTTTTTCCACTTCCCTGTGATAGTGAAGTGTGAAGGACAAAGGCAGGAAAATGTGAGACACTTCGAGTGGCCTCTAAAAAACATGGCAAGGCTTTCTTCACAAACTGCATGTATTGCAATTCCAACAGCACACTGTAGTGATTCTCAGCATCCTCTATGGTATATTTTTTTCAATGTCTGGAAAAGTGAGGGAGAAATGAGATTTTTTTTTTTCTCTCTTTAGTAAAAAACATGCTGAAATGCTATACTTTTAATTCCAGACACATGATTCTTGTAAGCTGGATTTAATGGCTTTGCCTTCTGAGCTATGTGTTGGTCATTCCCCTGCATCCAACTCTTTCCCTATGAAATATTTGCATGCCAGTCCTAATTTTTCACTTCTCCAGGAGTGACATTTGCAATGTATTGTACTTCTCCTAAAATTAATGAGGGGAAAATAATATGGTTATTTTTACAGTTGGAAAGACCATCAGTTATAAAACAGAATGTTTTGTTTTCTCATTTGACTTCTGTATCGTTCAAATTTAAATTCCTCTTGTTGTTCCCCTAAGATTAGTGCTGTACATAAAATGTTGGAGGTTGAGAAGAAGACTGAAAAAGTTGAGGTTTTGCCTAAGGGAAGATATAAGGTCTTTGCAGGTTTTGCTAGAACATTTGATGCTTTTATGAGGTATGAAATAGAGTTGCTACCTGGTCTTCTGGTTCTCCAGTTTCTGCTTAGTTTTAGTTGTATATGTGTTTTATGATGCAGAAGTGATGCCTTAAGGAATGCTCTGCTGTGCAGGATGGCCTTTACCTTCATTAGTAGGTATGGAGTCAAAAAGATGGTTAATTCCTTTCCTTCCACTGGAAGGGAGTTGCTCATGCATCCCTGTTAGTACTCAACTGCAAATTTGGAAACCCACAGCTGGGTTTTATGGGACAGAAAAGGCATTTGGAAAAGTTTCCTGACTATGGAGCCAGTGTGGTTATCCATTTTTAATTATACATAACACATATTACCCTGAGTAGGTAGTACTCACTGGCACTCCAGGTTCTGGTTTCTGTAGCACAGCCAAGCAGACCTGATTGTATGAGTTCTTTTGAAATTAAGCAGTGCTGTCTCACAGAACAAGATTGCAGTCTTAAAAGAAATCCAATCAAGGCACTGTGACTACATATAATAGCACAAAACTACTGACTCAATATGAAAAGTATCTTAAAAGAGTGGCACTGCTGGGGCTAACTAGCAGAATTAATGCTCTAATCCAAGTATCAGGCACATTGCACAGCTTCAGTCACTGCTTTGCACTTGTTACTGTGACCAGACTTGCTGATTTGTTAGTCTGGGGGAGGGAGAGAGAAAAAGAAAAATCTTTATACTCTCTTTATAGAGAGAAATTATGTATAACAGGTAGAAAGTGCTTATGATTAATGTAGTTCTTAACTTAATCTTAGGAGTCTATTGATCAGTGCCTTGAAAGCATTCTCCAAGGGAAAATATGAATCTAAATATTTGTAATTACCCAGACTCTCACTCATAAGGACAGCTTATTTCATTAAAAAATTAGAAAAATAGGTAACCATTGCTTTTAAAACTTTGTTGTTGAATTCAACATGACCTGCTTCATACTTAACATTGAATCTTGCTGTATTTGTGTAAAAGATTTAAAAGAAAAAATTTTTGCATGCAGATTTCCTAGGCACTGATTTTTTTTATCAAGTCTAAAGTGATTTTCTTGGTTCTAAGCTATTTTACTAATTTTGCTACAAAAGTATTTGTGGAGGGCTTCAGCCATGAGACAGTTTTTTTCAGGGATTTATCACTGTTTCCATAAACACATTGCCCTGATTATAGACTGGTACTGTGGTTTCTGTCTGGGAGCACTTGTTCCCTGATGAAATAGTGAAAAGTAGGCTTTTAAAAATTAAACAAAGAAGCCTTTCAGGCTAGAAGGCCTTAATTTAAGTTTTTCTTTACTTTAAAAGTGGAGCAATTAAGCCATATTAACATTTACTCTTTATTTTTAATATGATCTATCCAAACAGGAAGGTCAGGGACTAGTGCTGCAGGTCCTAGCTCTGACCAAGGTCAGAACAGATTGTGATCTCATGTGATCAGTATTCTCCTTCGAGTTCTACTGAAAGGAAATCTAAAACTGCAAAAAAGAGTGGTTCACTCCTCTAAAATCTAAAATGTACCAGAATTGTGGAATCTAAAGGGATTCCCTGTGTGGAAATGCCCAAGAAAAAAGGTCTCACCAGAAAAAGGTTCCCACCAAAGAGAATTACAGCTTTAAAATGAAAAACTGAAAACTTCAGGTTTTCATTATAAAAATAAGCTTACTTGCTCCAGGGTCCCAGTTTCCTAGCTGGATTGCATCTCAGGAAAGCATCCAAAAGCAGATACTTTTCACAAAAAGAAAAAAAAAAGGCTTTATTGAAAACCTGGTTCATTGCTGACAAACAGCTTTCATGGAAAAATTTTGACTATGTCTGTCTCAAGCATAGTAGAATACAAATTTATTCTTGTTTATTCCTGAGGCACCCAGAGTTAGGCATTCTGATATTTCTGAAATCAGCAATATACTTCACTTGAGAGCAGGCAGTATAATAGATTTCTTGTACAGAGTCCAGTTGCTGTATGTTACTCTTGGATCTGTTGGATAACACAAAGTGTGCTTAATAATAAAGCCTGCCAGTTCTCTTCCCTCTGCTCTTCCCCTCTCGGCAGATTACCAGATTTATGTTTGATTTCTTGGATCTTTTTGTTACCTTTTTTTGCCAAAGAATTTGCTCTGACTGAACTTGCTGGAAAGGAGAAAAAGCTGAAGAATGACTTTCTTGCTCCTCTTTGTCATTAGCAGTTCTGGTATTCTCTGCTGATGGCAGTAAGCAGTTTGCACCGTTGCTTTACTCATTTGGAACACCAGCTATTCCAGAGAGGGGTGCAGTGTTCATAGAATCCTGTGGGACCAACCAGGGCCATCCAGTCCAGCTCCTGGCCCTGCACCCCAACAATCCCCCCTGTGCATCCCTGACAGCGCTGTCCAAACGCTCCTGGAGCTCTGGCAGCCTCGGGGCCGGGACCATTCCCTGGGGAGCCTGGGCAGTGCCCCACACCCTCTGGGGGAACAACCTTGCCCTGAGCTCCAGCCTAAACCTCCCAAATATTCCAGGGACCAATACCAAGAGACCAGGTGTGGATGACGTGGGACATTGGGCTGTAGCACGTTCCAACTGCAGCAGTGTGTTCGTCCTGTGTCCTTACCACAGTTAATTCCAGGACAAGTGTGATGGTAACACATTCTCTTAGGACAGAATTAGGATATGCCCTTTCAGGTGAGGGGTGAGTTATCTCAGGGAAAAATGGTGCAGTTGTTGCACAGGTGTCAGTCAGAGCTAGTGGGGTGCTTACCATTCAGTTTTGAAGCCTGTTCTAGACTTACAAATATAAAAGAAATTTTACATATAATAAATTAAAAAAAAAAAAAAAGTTTGTGCTGTATTCCTGAGACTGGAAAAAGCAAGTGAAGTTGCAGACACAGGAGCTTCTGTGCAGGTGTGAAAAACAAGTGTTAGTGTGCCTTGAATGCTGTTCCCCTTTCTCAGGTACACCTGATTGCTTCTAAGAGTTTCTACTGATTGCTGGAGGTTTTTCTCCTGTGTTTTCAGCCCATGGGCACTGCGACTTCCCTGCTGTGCATGGGTACAGCTCCAGTCAGGCCATTGAAATGCTGCAGGAGGTTCCACAGTCCCCCCTTCTTTACTTCCTTGAATGGAAACCTTTTCTTGTAAACTTAGCAACAAGAGCAGCAGAAAGCCCAGAGAGACAAAAGGGAGCTTTTGGGTCGCCCGGCAGTCCCAGGAGGGGCACTGCCAGCTGCGGGTCACTCCTTTGTGCCGTCTCCAAGCGGGATGCACAGGCTCTGCTCTGCCAGCTCCAGGCTGGGGAGCCACAGGCTGATCTGTGCCCCAGTAAGAGCTTGTCTGTCTGTCTGTCTTTCCTGTTGTGAATAGCAACGGGTGAGCATGTTTTGCGTGATTTCAAATCCACTTAAAGTTCATGGGTTTGAAATCAAAACCAGAACTCAAATCTTACAAGGTTTGTGTTCTGTTAGGAGCTGGCCTTTTGCCAGGATCTGTCTGTTCATTTAACGTTTAACCCTGGAATCAAATATATACCAGTTTGCTATACCAGGTCACTTGTATTGCTTTATATCCCCTTCCTTATATTTTTAAACATCTGTTCCATTGCATGCATGTATGGATATCAGAAAGCTGCTATCATAGATGTTTGCTCTCTCATGAGCATACAAATTCTGTCTTCCATCTTCACCTTATTTCACAGTTTCAGGGCTCACAGCATGTGCCTTCTACCTGTTCCTCTGTATATCTAAGGCAGTGAAGAAAGGCTGAAACCCATCCTCTTTGGGGGCTGTATTTTAGATCCTATATGCTTGGAATGTGGACTGAAATAAAGCCCCGACTGTCTGTGCCCTGTGGTGGTTTGATTTACCCACCATTGTCTGTTTCTCAGAGGTGACACAGTCACAGAAGCTCTGCAGTGCACTGAGGAACAGCATCTTGCCTAATGCAAATATGGGATTTTATTTTTTACATTTTTTTACACTAAGCCTGTCTTGCCTCTAGTGCTGTTCTCTTCTGTCCTGGTGTGCTTTTATGTGAGTGTATGGAACCCTAAGCAACCCTGATGTGGAAGATAATAGAAAGCTTGCAAATTGACTGAAAATCATCTGTGGTGTCAGATTTTGTAGGTGAACCCAGTAGAAGTGTATTGATTCCATTTAGTTCACTTGCTGGTTCTTCTTTAGGTTTTTTTTTTTTCCTCTTTAAATAGTTGCACTTATTAAAAAAATTAAAGTGGGAGTGTTTCTGTGTTTCTGTAAAGAAGAGATATGTGTTTGTTGGTATCAGTATATTGTAGTTATGTGTTAGCAGACATTTTTAAGAGGTAATATGTTGATTCAATAAATTATATCCATGCTTTCCTTTGGTGAGCAGGCAAGTGTTTATTTTTCAGTATTTTATACAGCGAGGTGATTATGGGAACCTGCTGTGATCACAGCCATTCCCTTAAATATAATTTCTTTGATCATGATTATCTGTAAATCAGATGCAATTTTTTGGAGTTTGTTTGGTTTTTTACAGACATGATCAAAAGCCTATAAATAACTTGGTCTGTCACTTCTGACATCACGTGAAATAGGGGTTATTTGAACTGCAGAGTGAATTTTTTGGTGTGTATATGTTCTCTGAGTCTAAGTGCAGGAGATAGGATTTTTAACATCAATGCTTGTGATTATGAACTTATTGAATATGTTTTCTGTGCATATTCTGCATTTTAGCTTTTGCTGTTGAAATGAATAAGCTCGTTGTAACTTGCTAGAGTGTCTCAGAAAGCACTGCCCAGCTACCCATGGGAGTACTTTTTTTAAATCTAAATATATTTTAAATTTAGTCTAAATATATTTTAGTGATTTTGTTTTAGATTAAAAGAACTGTAAAGCTTTTAACTTTTTACACTATCCTCACACTGGATGTTCATTGAAACCATTCTCTGTTTTTAAAAGGGTCACTATTTTACTTCAACCTGAGAAACTAATATAAAGTAATTCGACCTTTTCTTAAAAAAAAAAAAAATCAAAGAGAGTTATTACTTTCACAAGGTTGACTATTTCAGCATCAGATATTTCCTTTGAATACTTTTTAAGCTAGATTTAAGCAACACTTTGTCAATTCTGCATACAATAGCTTGGGAGTTATTTTTGCTGTCATGAGCAGTGTAACAAAATTTGTGAGGAGCTGAAAGTTTAAGCAACAGTATTGGTAGATATTCAGATATTCATTAAAATTTCCACTGGGATTTTCAGTGGCCGTGTTTCTGATTAAAAGTGACTAGAGATAATCTTACTAACTCACTTTGCTTTTTCTCAAATCTCAGTCATTTCAGACAGAATGGTGGTAAAAGGTGCAGCTTAAGAAATTACATTAACACCATTTTGAGATTGATAGTTCTCTGCTTTAGCTGTGAATGTTTCTAATGTTCCTTTTTTTCTGTTTTCTGTCCCACTGGCGATGTACTGCATGAGGCCTGAAATCACAAATTCTACCTTACATTTCAGAGCAAGGTTAAATTGGGTGTTAAGACTTACAGACATCTATGCTACCAAAGGAAGATTTCTCCCCATGCCTGTCCCCCACCTCCCCTAATGTTTTAGAATTTCACCATGTTTCCTCTCAGGGCTTTGGATCAAATTTTGGATATAGTTACTGAGTTTAAATAGCAGACTTCTAATAAGAGCTATTGTTCACTGTCCTGCCAGCTGTTCTGTACCACAGTCTGGGCAATGCACCCTAGTCAGTAGATGTTATAAATCATGTTATTTGTCCTTTGCCAACTTTGCCCCTTCTCAAGAATGAAGCTGCCAGTCTGAATCTTGAAAGACCCTCTGTGAAGAGCAGAAAACTTATGGTAGCTTGAAAAAGGGCTTCTTTTTTTCTTGTAAAGGCAAGTGAGAGGATGAGCAGAAGAATCTCTAAAGATACAGAGAGTGCAGAGCCACTGCTGAAGCTGGAGGCTTTCACCAGCTGCTGTTTATTGTGAAGATAGCTCTTGGTTTCTGTGTACATATAAGAATGATGGATATGGAACTGGGATAAGTTCATCTCTTTTTAAATTATGATTAAACAAGCAATTTCAATCACAAATTACGTGTCACCCTGTCTCTAATCTACCCATTCACTTTACAAAGTAAAGGAGGCAGCTGATTAAATTTAGCCAGCGTGTTTTTTTGCCTGCTGTCTAGACAATTGGCTTGGTTCCCGTTCCTCTGGTCTTAGCTCTCTTTCTTGGTTGTAGGCCCACTAGGCCACTTAACCATTCCGCTGTCGTTCGAACAGTGTGTTCCTGGGGCTGATAAAGAGCATGTGGGCACGGGCTTTTTCCTTCTTGGGTCATTAACAGAGAGCATGGTACCAGTAAATAAACACACACAGGATCCCTGTTAATGCTGAGGGAGTCCTGCTGGAGTGAAATCATTCAGCTCTAAAATCAGCGCCCTTTGTACTTTGCTGCTCCTGGGGTTTAGATGAGCCCTTTCACCTGACGTCACTGCAGAAGCAGTGGACAGATTCCAGTGTGCTGTCTTTCCCACTCGAGTTTGTACATACATAAGAAATCAGCCAAACGAAGAAAAAGAACCTGAAAATAAAACCTAAACCAAACAGTGTCCCCCACCGTGAATGCAATCAACACCAAACCTGAACTCCAAACAGCCCTGACTTTGAGCGTCTGTCTCCAGGTTCTTTGGATGTAATCATCATTTACATTTACAGACCCAGAAAGGTATTGATATCATTGGGGCATATTGCAACAATATTGTCCTGCTCTAAAATACCCCAGTGCATCTGCTGTCCTGGATTTGTAGTGTCCTGAGGAGTCATGCTAATTTTGTTGTACAAATGGTTGTTATTTCTGCGGCATGATTTCAGGCTGGAACTGCAGACTGACCTATTAAGCTGTGGGGTAAAGCAGAGTTCAGTTTTTAGTGAAGTTTGGGATGTAATTAAAAAAAAAAAATTCACACAGAAAGTGCTTGAAAATTTAAACTGCTCTTACATGCTCTCCTTTGAACGAGGAGTCAGTCTTGTGGTTGGAAACAAATGGATGCAAAACAGTTGGGAATTGCCTCAAATCAGTGCATGTTGGTCAGTGCAGCACTGAGCCCAAGGGGTGTGCAGGTGTCACAGCACCCAGCCAGGCTGGAGGGCAGGGAGACATGCTGGAGCAGTTGGGAATTGTTCTGCTTCGTGCATTTTCCTAACACACCCCTGCAGGGCCCTTCAGCCAGCCAGCAAGCTGGACTTCCTGTGTAGGATGGAAACAAAATGGACTGGAAATTGAATTTTCACGAGAGACATAATGATTCAGATGAAGTTGAGCTTTCTGTCCAGGCCATCCATAATCAAAAACCTAATTTTTCCTCTAGAAACATAGGCATCCTAGTGGATATATTTTTAGCAGCTATATTGTTATCTTCCAAAGTGTTATTCTTTTTCCTTTTTTCTGGATTTTTTTTTTAGAGGGCCACCTTAGTCCAAATCCTGTGTGGTCTTTGCTGTAGTAATGTCATGTGGTTTTTGATGTGACAGCAAGCAAGATGCATCTCTCATGCAAATATTTGTTTATTGGAGCATTCAAATAGGCAGGCTATCAGTCATAATTTAAAAATTGCAGTGATTTGGTAAAGAATCTGTAGCAGCCAATGGTTTCATCCTTTCTGGGTCTATTTTCCTGATAGTTTGCATGAGGTGTGAAGTTTTTTGGGGGGGTTTGTTTTGTTTTGCCTTTTTCTGTTTCCAGGATCAGCAGAAGTTTGTGTAGATGCCATCTGTTTTATATTTAAACTTACTGTACCTGCTGCATTTTGTTCTCTGAATGGGGCAACCTGAAATGCCACAGCCATGAAAATTAACTCAGAAGTTGGGGTTTCTTCCCTCTTACACCCCCCCCCATTGCTGATTGTCCTGTGCTCCTACTAATCCTGTTGGAAGAGCTGTATTTTCCCTAGCTCAGTTTGCTGTGCCATTTTGCCTCACCTGTTTCAAAGTGATCTCATACCACAGTTCCTTGGAAAACCATCTGTTTAAATTCTTGCTGATTTGATGGACTTTTCTGTCTTTTTCCTTAAAGTCACATAAATTTCTAGTGTTTGGCCTCATAGATTTGCAAAAATACTTTGCACCCTTTTGTCTGCAACAGTTTAATTGTTTTTAATGCAAGTGTCATAGTTATTTTTTCTTTCCTCTCTTTAGAAGGAAAAAGTTAATATTTTTCAGGTGGACTTTGCACTTCTTACTTAAAAGAGCTGGCCTCTACTCTGCCATTTTTTGGTTTCCAAGTTAGACACAAGCTTCCACAGAGGTAGTTCTTTGACTCTTGTTAATAAATAGAAGGCATTGTGTGGCTTCTGGGTATTTTCTGCAAATTATATAGGTTCAATTTTATATGATGGAAAGGAAACACTGAATAGTTAGCTTCTAATTCCAAACAACGATTAATGCAGTAAGGAAGACAATATCCTCTTTAAAATCTATTTTTGTCTTTCCCTCCAATTTTGCTATACAGTTTCCAGACCTTCCCCCAGACTCATCCTGCCGAGCTTCCTGTTGAAAACGTGAGGAAACATTTGCACATAACCTCACAAAGAAGCTTTACTTATTTGTTGGTCATTGCACATCATTTTTGTAGCATTATTTGCAGCTTAGACCCTCCTGAAAAGAAAATAAAAATTATTTCTGCTACAGCAAATTAGATTTTTTTAATTAATTGTGACTGTTTTGGCTTAGAGGCTAACACAGGCATACGTCTAGTGAGAATAATGTCTAAAAATGCGTATCATGAGCTAGGAGGAAAAAAAAGGAGCTACTCTTGAACCAAATTTCATATTGTGTTGTGTGAGAGATTCCACATGTTGTTACTTCATACAAATGTTTTCTCCCAAGAAGGAGAACAAAGTAGGATATTCAAAAGAACATAACAATAAAACATATGGATTAAAAAAAAAATCTGTCATCTTAAATGAGCAATATCATTCTTTAGCTTGCCTCCAGTGGGTCTGAGATGTTTGTAGGCTGTTAAAATATGAGTTCATTCTAGGACAAAGAAGGTTTTCTGTTTTTTACGTTTTCCTCTGTAAATCATTGGTGGGGGGAGAGAGAAAAAAGGGTGGAATTATGCTCTGGACGCTGCTGCCTTTGCATTTTTGGCATTATGCCTTCTTACTGTTTTATTGTCTATTTTGGCTGAACTTGAAGTTCCAACCATGCTCCCTGCCAAAAAGAAAAAAAAAAAAGTCAGGTCCTTTAAGGATACTGGAAAATGAAGCCAGTTTTTGAATCCGCCACGTCCTGTAAGCAAATAAAAATGAATCTCTATGGAGCTCAGACGTTACTTCCTGTTCTCCTTTGGATTCCAAGCAGGAATGGAGCAATTTTTCTCTGAATCAAAAAAAAAAAAAAAGTAGGGGGGAGGGGGAGAATAGATGGCTTCAAAGCAGCACAGGAGAAATCTTTGAGAGGCTTCTATGTGGCTCTTTTAAAATATAAGTAAAATGTTTTACACCGTAAGTAATATGTCTGTACTTGGAAAAATGTGCCGCAGCTTTCCCCTGCCACTCCAGTGCTTGAATTTGTAAGATAGTGGATATATTAAAAGTATACAAATTTTTTTTGGTGGATGTTTCCTTTTCTACTGGTTTTGTAGCTTGTAAACTAAGCTTGCAAATGTTTAGGTCTTGATAGCATGTACTGATTCCTTAAGGCATGTGAAAGTCATCAGGAAGATCCTATTTGCGGTTTCCCAAGGAGACCAAAATTAGAGGGGAAGCAGGGGGGGTGAAGGAGAGAGAGAAATGCTTTTCCAGATTAGACAATTGGGATTTTGCAATGGTAATGTGTATTGTGATAACTCCATCAGTAAAGATCTCTGGTTTTAGGTGCTGCTACTTTCCCAACTTTTGAATGACTGGGTGCTGCTTCTTTCCCAACTTTTGAATGACTGGAGAACGTATTCTGACATAAAAGATAAACTGCTAGCACAAAGTAGACTTCTGGACTTTTGCCACTGTAAAATTAGGAGTAACTGTAACCCAAGCAGACTAGCCAAGCTTGAAATTCACTGTGGACAAATGTTCTTTGTGCATAATTCTAGAGGAAACTATTTTTGGTAGTGAATGAATATATGTAATCATTAACACATGACGGGGCTGCTGTAAAAGCACCAGGCTGAAGCATGAACGCTTCCAGCACCCAAGAGGTGCTGCTGTATTTTATTTAATAAACTGTCTGGAATGTTCTATTACTTTGACTTTTTGTTTTCTTATTTCTGAAGTTTACATTAATAAAGCAACTTTAAAATTATTTGTAGGAGAAAAGACTTGATTTCTTCAAAAGAGGCAAAACTATGTAGCTTTAAAAAAAGTCAGTTATGCTATTGCAAGGAACAGGGAAGAACACAAAGAAGATTCTCCCAAGATCTCTGAACCTATTTTTATAGACAGTTTGCAGTGTGTATATTTATTTGTGTTTGTCTGGGAAAGGTAAATTATCTGAGAGGCACTGTATTTCTGGATATAAGTAGAAGTTATTTCTGTTTTTGCAGAAAGTTAAGAGCTTCCTATGGCTTCATTGTGGCTTCTTGCCAATGTTGAAAGGGTTCATTTGATTTCTTATCTTGGCATGCAGCAGGACACAGGAGAGCTGTCAGCATCATAGACCTGATGGCAAGAGTTCTCTGCAAGCAGCTTTTAGCATTGCCATGTCTAGCTGGGTTTGTGGCCTGAGTTTCAAGGAAGGTTGAGGAGTGATAGGAAAGCCCGGAGTCGCTGGGTCGATGTCCCAAAGGCAGCTGGATGGTGTGGGAAGGGATCTGCTGTGCCCCACGCAGGCCAGGGCCGGCCCCACAGTGGGACAGTGCTGGAGTGCTGCAGGGAGTGTCCGTGGCACGGGTGGCAGCTTCCTCCTGTCCTGGTGAAGTGTCTCCAGTGGTGGGTGATGCCCTGGGGAAGCTGTGCTGCTTCTCAGAGCAGGGGCAAGGGTCAGGAGATTGTCACTGTCCACCCCACGCTCTCCTGCCCAGGTGCTTCTGAGTCAGGTTGGCAGTGGCTGGGGGAGGTCCTGTGTTCTATGGAAATCAGTGGGAATTTTATCTTACTGAAATGGATGATCTGCAGATCTTGATTGATGGCCTGAGTCTGTGTTCCCTTCTCTTTGACAGGGACAAGGAAGTTGTTAACTTTCTAATGGATACGGACTTATTTTTTAACTTCTTCCCCCCTTCCTTTTACTTTAAGTCTGAGCTCTGAAGGGTTATACAAACAGTAACTAGTGGGAATAAGATTTACTTCTAGGTGGAGTATTAAATACAAGCCTTACATCTGGAAACATTTACTGGATCAGACCCTATCTGGAACTGCAAGTCAACCAAGGAACACAAGGGGAAACAAAGAAAATGGCACTAGTAACAAAGAAAATGGCACAGAATTTTTAAAAATTAAATTAGTAGTTCTGAATTTCATTCATGCAGGTTAGTTGTTATGATTTTGCCTAAAATACATACTTTTCCACATTAGTGTTGGTCCAGCAAAGTATTCACCTGTAATGTTCATTTTAGCCAATCTGTTGTCTAAAACTTGTCTTTTATATTTAGAACCTTTTTGGCCAGTGATTCCTGACTGCTTTCATAAATGCATAAAACCAGAGTTTTAACATATTTCACCTTCCATGCACCACAGAAACTTTGTGGTTGTTCTCTCTCAGACTTTAAGGCTAAAGATTGCTATGCTGTTATGTTAGACTTCAGACTTAGATTTTGCAGAGAAAAACGTCAGTACTATCCCAAACTTTTGCTTCAACTGGATTTCTTAGGGAGATGAGAATTACTCAGGTGTCCCATGGCTGTCTTTCATGACCTGGCTAATAACTTGTGAACTGTTGCCAGGTTTGACAGGGGGTGCCCAGTGAGATCGATACTGTGGTTTTACACAAGTCCTTCTCTCTAGGCTGCCCCAGGCCCTGTGCAGCCCTGAGGCATCAGAACTGCAGAGAAATGTGATGGGTGCTGGTGGGAGGCATAGGGATTGTTGGAAGGATTTGTGGAATATCCTATGGGGGAAGGAGGAGCTTGGTCCGTCCCTGATAAAATGCAATAATCGGAGGATTGTCCACACTCAGCAAGTTTTTAAAAGGAGTTTGCAAAAAGGAAGTGTCTGAATAAAGGAAAGAACTGCCTTATCTTCGTCAGAGGCAGCACAGCCCTCCCCCCAGGAGGGTTTACATTGTGCTTCTGCTCAGGTGGTTAAGTCCTGTTTTGCAGAGACAGAGGTCGTGTCATTTCAGTGCTGTTGTGGAGCGTTGAGTCTGGAGAGAATTTTTAAAAAATAAAAAATTAGTGATCCAAAGATGAAGGAGAAAATTTTAGAGGATCTAGGGGCTGCCCTAAATCCCTGAAGCAGGTCCTGTGGAAAAAGGTCTTTAGAAGTACCTGTTGGAAGACCTCTTTTGTCCCTGCTGAGGATGGATGTTTGACGGCAAGCTGAGAGAAAGCAAAGCGTGTTTCTGAGTTTGGCCTTCAAAACAGCTAATGATTTATGGCTTACACCTTTCAACAGAGAGATCAGATTTCTTATTGGTGTCACCAGTACAAACTCCCTGCTTTCCATGGAAGAGGCATATCCCTTAAACCACCCAGTGGAGCAGCAGCCAAAACACCCTGCTCGTTTGTACTGCCGGCTCAGACTTGCATCTGAAAAGATTAATTCTGTACTTAATCTGAATCTTACATGAAGTAAATGTGTGATGCAATCCAAGAAACAAGTGTTGCATAAGATCTTGGGGCTTTGCTCAGATCTAATTGAGTGACTGAAATTCCAGACCTCACTGTTGCAGCCATCTGAATATTCAGCTATTCCGGCTTTCGTCTCTTGGCTGTAAAGGGAATGCAACAGTGGTCAAACCTTGTGGGGACATGGAGAACTCAGGAAGTGAATTTAGTAAGCATATTTTTTTCCTGTGTTTTAGCTGAGAGTAGACACATTGTGTTTCATATTCTTTCAATGCTCAATGCTTTGTACAAACTGAAATGATTTTTTTCTGTAATGTCTTGCATTTCAGATTTAATTTAAAGCTTGACTGATACAGTTCTGCTGCATACCTACTGGAACAGTAATACAGGGATTTACTAGAATTTTTATTGTGGTTAGACAGCAGGTTTGCCATGTTAGCTGTTCCACGAAGGAACAAATTGAGGGAAGGAAATTTTGTTGGTTTACATAGAAGGAATTTCATTTTAGGCTCCTACTCTGGCAGCAATGTGTATGTGTTGGCTGCCCCTGACACAATGAACATTTGGGTCCATTGTAAAGTCTTGAATGTTCTTTGTTTTGCAGCATTATTAACATCATTAATAATGTAATTAATACAACTGTTAATAATGATGTTCCTTGTATTCAATTCTAATATCTCTTATTGCCTAGGTGGGGACAGAGTAAAACAAAGAATCGATTTATTCAGGAGAGCTGCAGCTCTGAGTTAGGAGCTTTTTGTTGAAACAGTAAGTGGATATGTTCATTTGTGAAGGTTTTTAATGGCTGGGATTTTGTGTTATTAGAGTTTAGGCTCTTCAGTGAAACACTGGGTGGTGCCTTTTGGAAGGGTGGTAGGGGTGATGTTCAGAATTCTGTTTCTCTTGTGCCCAAGCGGAAATGTGACACTCATATAAATCAGGTTAACTGCATCAAGAGGTGTGGACTTAACAATGATGTCAGAGTGTCTGAAAGGTGTTAAACTAGAACAAATTACACATAAATCCTTATCACAATCCTACTTGATCCTTTTAAAATTGCTTGTTATAAACAGACTTGTATCACCATATACACAGATTATACATAATATATCATTATGTGTATTCCCCTACAGAGAAAGCTCAGTCAGTGGGGGATTCAGTGTGGCCTTTGCCATTGGTATTTCTAATTACAACTAGATGACCACGACATGAAGAATCAACTGGCATTTGCCTAAATAAAAGCTGAGAATTTGCTTTGATGTTAGTGACCATTTATATTAGTTTTCTGAATATGTCTATAAAATCACTGTTCAGATGATGAAAACACTGATGAACTGAAGGAGTGATTTCACTTTTATTTGGGCTGGCCTGCATGTTGTGCAGAAGTTTTTGTCTGAAGAGTTTGAGATCACTAAAAAGTCTCTTCTCTTGTGTTAAATTGATTTTCTTCTTAATTGAAACCAGGCATAAAATTTTAAAACTGGAGAATATGGTGTATTGAAGGTGACCAATCAACAGTATAAAAGCATAATCAAGACCAATAGTTAACAAAACCCAAACCCCAGAAACCCAAGATGAAACAAGGGAAAGGAGCTGTCAGTTTTCCTGTTTGGCAAACAAGATCTTTAGTAATTTTGGATTGATAAACCAAAATTGCCAGCATACACTTTCAGTATTTTGCTTTCCAAAACCTACAAGCCTAACTGTAGTCTCTAACCAAACCATGACCCAATTTACAGGATTCCTTTCCTTCTAGCAAGTGTCTAATTGACCTTTCTGAGCCAAGGGGATTGTAAAGAGCAGAGTTCCTTGTCTCTGCCTACATTCTGCAAATAGCTTGGAACCTTCCTGTCTCGGTGTCTCTTTCTAAGTGTTTACACTCTAAGGTTTCTTAGGAGAAAAAGGACACAATAGTTACTATGAAATGGCTTCTGGGGGTTGTGTGTTTAATTTAATTCCCAAAGTAATAATAGGTACTAACTCCTGATATGCAGTAGTCATGCAAAACAGAAAAAGTTCAGTCCATGCAGTATGGGTTTGGGGAGCTAACTTTTTCAGCTTGTTTATGTTTGTTTCAGAATATGAGCTATACTCAAGTTTAAAACCAGGTACAATCTACAAGTTGTTTGGATTATTTTATGCAGTAACAGTGCTGGAATCTGCTGGAAATCTTTGCATACTTTGCAACATTCTTTAAAAAAATTAAATGTTAATTTTTACTTTTGCAAAATAGGCCAAAGTACTAGGTAACTGTTATTTACATTAGTATTGGTCAGGAATGTTTAATATTTCCCCACAGAAACTTTTCTGTGCATTACCCTAAACTAAATGACTGATATTGCCTCATTTACTATCTCCTACATCCCTTGGTCCTGCCCTGTGCTTGGCAAGGTGATTGTGTGTGACAACAAGAAGAGGATGCATTTTCACACGACCACCCAAAACTGCTGATACTGGCCCAAAGAATCAGCTACATCATCAATTTGATTGTCTTTGCTCCACTTTGTACACAGAAGTTGCTAAGTTAGAAATACTAACATTTGCTGCTAAGAACTGAGGAAAGTGTTGATTTATTTTTTGTCATTCTTTAGTTGTTCTCTGCAACCCTGCCAGTTTAAGATCAGAAAGCAGTATTTTGACAAATGCTCTTTCGTGTTTGCTATGTCAGTGCAGGTTTTCATGCCCCTCTTCTCCAAGAAAGCAGAAAATCAACATGGAATTCCAGTGGTTAAATGCTTTCTGTAGTTGCAGCCAAGTGGTTTATGTGCTTCGTGTTACTCAGGTGCAGTCATGTCAATATAAGTCCTGCCTTCCCCCATGCCCTAATATGTTATTTAATGGTATTGAAAAGCTGTCTTTTCAAGATGCATTTATTTCAATTGTGGCATGTTGTACACTGACAAAAGTAAAGTCAATTGATCATTTGATGTTATTCTGAAATAAAAAAATTCAGGTGAGAATTGTCTCCGTTTCCCTAAAAAAAAAAATAATCTTTAAATCTCGCATATGAGGCAGCAAGTAGCATCAAGGCTTGTCTGTCATCCTGAATGAAAATCTGGCACAGGACCTCTGCTCACCAGATATTCCCTGGATACTTTTTCTGCATCCTTTGTCATTTCTTTTTCCTCTATGTGTGATTTGAGATGCCTCTGTCTCTTTTCTTTACATGATTGTTCTCCAGGTGCCTGTGTTTTCTCTTTTGCCTTTCCATTTAATTTCATGTTCCTTGTGCTCTCTGACTTTCCTTCTTGGAAGAGTCACAACTATATTGAGCATATTGTTTTCTCTCACTATTAGACTGTAATTCTTCTCTGTACTTCTCAATCTACTCCATAAATGAAGTTATTTTTCCCCACTGTAATGGTGCAGAATCATAATACCTCTTTGGAAGGGATATACTCAGTTTGCCACCTTTCCCTTTGCATTTCTTGAAGGCAAATTTCTCTTCTTCTTCTAGAAGTACAAAGAGAGACTCATTTCTGAGAGACTCTTAGCAGGTATTTCTTAGCAGTCTTTAAGGCTCATTTCAGAGAAACTGTTAACAGAATCCTCATTTAAGAGACTTGTATATAAAGGCAGGCTCTCTGATGGTAGGCAAAGGCAGATTTTGTTTGAAAATCACAGAAATAACAGGCAAAGTGAATGCCTGTTATCACTTACTGCTGCAGTAAGTTATAAAGTCAGCTATAAAGCATAGGGCTTTATCTGAAGCCCTGTCTTTAGCATATCTGAATATGTGTAGAAACCAAAGGACTTAAAGAAGCAAAATTTGCTCTTCTGTCCCCCTGCCTTTTCTTTCTTTCTTTTTTTTTTTTTTTTAAGATGTGGACTTGCTAAGACTCATTGAAAGAGTTGGTAAATTGTGTATCACATTCTGAATTTACCATGATTGAAGCAAGAAGGGGAGTTAATGGAGGTAGATGGGTAGAAAAATTAGAAAAGCTATAATGGCTTTCAGATCCCATATAACTTGTGGCTCATGAGAACATGAGTCTCTGTGAAAACCTCCTGGAGAAGAGAAGGTGTGGGGATATCTGTGTCTCTTCAGGCACTGAAATGTCCCATTATGCTCTCTTGAATTAGAGCAGTATCACAAAACACACGCTCAACTTCTATGGTGGAAGGAATTCTTACTAAGATAAAATAAAAGCTTTGTCTAATCTGATGTCAGGTTACACTGACAGGTATCCTTTCTGCAATGGATACGTGGCCACTCCAAGCAAAGCCCGTTTTATGCTTGTACACTCTGTGCATCTCATTGGCCGTGGGGTTTTTTTTAACTGAACAACCATGTGTTTTTCAAAGTGTGTTTGAGCTAATTGCCATCAAACTACATGTATAAACAGTGATTATTTTCTCTGCCTTAAATGCATCTGAAAATTAAGATTCTCTATTATGTTATTAAATTATGTGAAATCCACTTTAGACTGTGCAGGTTTGATAACTTGTATGTCTGTTGTCATCGTGCTGCAGGGAGAGAAGGTTTCATGTCTGTGGTTGATGTCATCTCAACTCTGGGCTGTTTATGACAGGAGCCTTCTGTATAGCGTGCAGGTGGATTTTTAAGCTGAGTGCCTCAGCCACTGGGGCTGTGGGAGCCCCGGAGAGTCTCCTGTTTGCCCTGGATTGGGCGAGTGTCAGAGCTCTGGGGAGCTGGAGCTGTCGGTCACGTTGAGCACAAGTTGAATGATGACATTGAATTCTTCCTCTTGGAGCTGCACTGGTACACCTGATTCATAGAACAGTGCTGCACTTCCATTGGTGAGCTGGCATGGGTTTAAGGGTCTTCTGGTAACTCAGTGTCTGAGCAAGGCTTGGGGGAGCCATAACTGAGCTTTTGGAGAAGGTAGGTAATGGACAGTTCAGCATTCCAGGTTTTGCCAGAGGTTTGAGGTTAAACTACAATCAAGCCACTTTGTTTTGTTGAGCCTTTCCATTGTCTGTGGCTAAAGATGAAATCAAAGATGTACTGGATATTGAGGTTTATGTACATAGAGGAAGAAAATGCATTGTGTATTTATTTTGCTATGATTTCTAAGCCTCAATTTAAAAAAACATTTTAAGTGTGAAGCTAACTTTATGTTATTATCAGAACTAGTGTTTCTTATTTCAACTTTAATATATTCACTGTTTTTAGTAGAGATATTTGCAAAGAGCATATTTGTTCTCTTCCAGTTTGGTATTTTGGGTCAGATTCAGGTCTAGAGTGGGCAGGTCTAGCACCACTAAATTGGTGTCTGTATGTGGCCTCCCCCCTTTAAATAGCTGTCACTCTTTCAATTTGGAATGGAGTCACCATTCCCCCTTTAAGTGTATGGAAGAATGGCACTAAAACAGCACTTAATGAGTCATACCATGTAAATAGTAGTTGAAAAGCCTATTGATGCTGTATTTTACCCTGCATAGGAAAGCCAGGATTATTATTTTGATCCCAAAGTGATTAACATGTCCAAACATGCTGCAGGGAGTTAACAAATCTTCCTAGCCACACACAGACCAAGCAGAGCAGAAGTGCATCTTTACAGCTAATTGGAGGTTAGCTGAGCTCTTTCCTGCTTTGGGCTTTCCCACGTAATGCCACCGAGAAGAATCACCATTGCCTGTGTTTGTTCTCCAGTGCTACTGCCCTCTGCTCGGGGATTCTGTTCTGCCCACGTTTCTCTGGCTCCCTTCAACACCATCTTTCCATCATGTCAATAGACTTCGAGTTCCTCTCCCTCCCCAAAGAGGATTGACGAAACAGATGTGCAAATGTTGCAGGTGGATTTTGATACGAGAGAAATGCAGAGAATTAGTGGGAATATGTGCAAATTGTCATGAGGAATTGCTGCTGTAACTAGGTTTATAATTTGGGTTTGTTTAGACCATCCCTTTATACCTATTTCCCAGCAGTCTATAAGACTCATAAAAACATGAGATGAAAAGTAAAGAAAATAAGCAGTCCTGGTAGTTAATATGAAATTAAAGCAGATGTGTAAGATAAGTTATTTTATGATGGAATATGTTTTTTTTTTCCTGTAGATGTTATGTTGATTAATGACATAATTCTGAACTTTTTAGATAATTTGCAAACACCAGTCACAAAATTTGAGTACAGAGACTTGTAGCAAAGAACACTGAAGAAACTTTTATTTCTTTAACTGCAGCATCACAATGTTGGAGTCTGGGGAAGGAAGGGGAAGAGATGGTTAGAACAACTTTAAAACTTATGGGAAAAGAAAAATAAAAATAATTTAGTAGTTTGTTTCTCTGCACACTGAAAAACAGTCCTGTTCCATAGGCTGATTTTTTAGAACATATTTTCTTGTAACTTCCATCTAGGCCTGTTACATTTTTTGGGATCTCTGCTTCTGTCTGCAGTAGGTCCTGGAACTGACTATTTCCAGCTGTTGCTTCTCATTGAGGTATTTGTTGGCTTGTTGCAGCTGGTCACTGTGTGGGTTTGGTTTTTTGTTTTGGGTTGAGTGTGATTTTTTTTCTTTTCCCCCCATCCTCTCTCCATATATTTGTGTAGTTTTCCAGCATGTCTGGCTCACAGATTTTGGAGCTGTACTTTCTTTTGTCCTCAACAGACAATATTTTTCCATGTGTGAAAGAACACTTCTGGTACTTCAGATGCATGTATATAATTTGGTGCAGCCTTCTTGCACCAAAGTTTGTCCTTAATCGAAGTCTGGCATGGCAAAATTTCAGGTTTCTCAAAAGTTATCAGGCATGTTGTCATGATTGTGCAGGGGCACTGTCAGAATCTTACCTGGCAATATCCCTAAAGGTGTTTTCCAAGCCTTCATTAGGAATGGCATTAGTAACCACAGGATGGAGGTGTGGATGTCTGTAGAGCGTGTTTGTGCTTCCCATCAATGGTGCATGAAATGATGTTTGCCGGCTGGCCCCAGGGAAAGCAGTGATTTGCAGTATCAATGGAATCTCAGCCTTTCACTCTGTTCCTGTGTATTGTTCACATCTGTACTGATGTATTCATTTTCTCTTTTTTGTCCTGGGTGGAGGTGGCCAAAGGTGCCACATAAAATCTCAAACCCAGGTCATCTCACACAGGTTTGCCATCACATTTTTGAGAAATGCCGTTTCATTTCAGAACCCCTTTCACAGCGACTCTACCAATATAATGCAACTTTAGCACATTTGGAAGGGAGAAGTGCAGCATGGAAAGAAACCTGTGTAAGGCTTGACTTACTGTTGTGTGTATGCTAATGAACTTGATTGAACTGGATTAATCTCAAGGGCACAGATTTTATTGTGCCAGTTTGGCAGAGTGCTTTTTCTCATAGACTTCACATGAGACTCACCACAATGGTATTTTTCATATGTTTTAATTTTTAGTCTTTAAATTATTCTGTATCTGTTTCTGCCTTCATTCCACATTAAGGAAGAATCCTACAGAATGGTCAAAAACCTCTCATGTGAAAGGGTAGCATTTCTTTTCATCACTGTTAGTAGTAATTATTATACTTGGCTACTTAAGGGCTTATCTAAAATCAGTGTAAGTTTTCTAGAGAAACATCATGTTTCCCTGCCTTGTGTTTTAAGCTGGAATGAGTTTTGTTTGGTTTTATTTTTGAATAGTTCAGTCAATGAAATTGCTCTTCTGTAAATTTTCCATTGATTTTTCTTTTACTACACATCATCTTATTGTCATGAACTGCAATAGAAGTTCCTAACTTAAAATAACTACATGTAGAGAAGTTCCCAGTGGATTTCAGTTACAAGGATGCATGAGTAGCGAAATGATAGATATCTGTGATGAGGAATTTTGACCTAAATGTACTTTAAATTGCTTTATTTGTCATTCCTATTTAACACCTCCTTAAAGCCACTTGGCACAGTTCTGAGATCAAAGTAACCTTCCACTAAAGAGCAAAATTGATGCATAGTTAGTTCATTAACCAAACCACAAAACACTACTCTTGATGATAGGAGAAATGCAAAACCACCAAATTCACCTTCTTTCTTTGTTTTCCTTCACACCTCTAATAAGAAAGCAAACAGCAGCAGGGCTATGCTAAGCTTATCATAAGTGCAGGAGAAGAAGAGAAGGTTACTGAATGTGCCCTTTTATTGCTCACAGCTTTGACCTGAGAAAACAAATCAGCCTGTTATTCTGAAGGTATTTACTTTACCCTAAGAAATATAACATGTCACCAAAGATGATACTACCTTCCTCAGAAAAAGATGTCCTGTCAAGCTCACCAAGAAATCTATTTCATCTCATGTACCTGACTAGCTGTTAGGAACAAGACTGCCTCCTCCTAAGTCACTGAAATACCACAGAATTATGTATTTGATAAGATCACATTTTACGCAGTTTTTCTGCAATTTGGTTTTTTGAAATACAGTTCTTCTAAATCTTGCTGTAGATCGTGAGAATAAAGGCAATATACATGTTTGAAGAGAGAAAGTTTTGTCCAATAGACTTAGGTGATAACTTTATTTTTTCACAACTGCAGCATTTGAATAAACATTAAACAGGTTGAAAATTCATGTTAACATTGCTCCAGGGTGGTGTAAATTATGTATCCATCACTTAAGCACTTACCCTTTTCTCATTGACCTTGATAGCAATTACAGAGGCCATATTCCTCTATAGCAATTTGAATTCTGAGCAGTTTATCCACTACATGAGAGGCAGAGAGGCAAGACCCCTACATGCACACAACTGAGAGTTTTTAGAGCAAAACTTTATGTGGCCATTGCAAATAAAACCAGTTTTTATTTATACTGAGCTCTTCCAAGCCTCATGAAAGAAAATGCCAAAGCTGAGCTTTTAGCTTTTTTGTCTTGTCTTTTAACACCATGAACATGAATCCTGCTGAAGGCTCACAGTTCTACTTTGTAGAGATTAGAGAGGTTGGGTTGTTTGGGGGTTTTTAAAGTTAGCATGTAGAAATGACTGTATTCTGTTGTGTGTCATGAAAAAAGTGGAAGAGGCCAGGTCCTGGTCTGAGTGGGCACTGGGCAGAGTATTCCCCTAACAGGGAATGAATTATAAACTGGTTAACTGATTTAACTGTATGATAAACTGATACCTGTGCCTCAAATTCACTAACTAAACAGGCCATGTAAATTGCTTTTTATTAAGCTAGACACTATTTGGCAATACTACATTTTTGATAGTATTGATTCTCTCCTTTTCTATTGTCGTTTCGGTTTTCCCTGTATCATGTTTAAAGTAACTTCCTTTATTTTGTGTTTTTCACACTGAAAATACAATGTGAGGAAATGGTGACAAGTTTTACAGAGGATTCTTGAAGCTCATTTTTGTGGAAGTATTGTGATGGATTGTTTTGAGTGTCAGAGCAAGAATTCTCTTTAGATCAGGTGAAAACAAGTAGAATTTAACTTTTCCTTTATCTTTTATAATCAGAGCTACCCAATGCAGTTTTCATGGCAGTAAGGTGAACCAGCAGTCTTTTTTTACAGTGTAGCGTGTCTTTATTGTAGAAGTGGAAACTTAGAATGTGTAAAGAAGACTTCCTTCCCTTTCTTTAGGGGCCTTTGTGCAGTTCATTCTTGACAAAAGTCCAGGCTTTTCCTTCCAAGTGTTTGCAGTCTGTAGGCACTTCTCTCACAGAGCCTCAGGAGGTTTTTAAGCCTTCTAGCAAAGGGGTTTTAGGTAGCATTGAACATCTTTCACCAGCCCTTTGCACAGGTCGAATTTTTCCTAGAAATAGTTTCAACAATTCCTTTACACTTTGTTTTAGTAAAACCACAAATAAGAGAGAAGATAAATGAGCTGGGCTTTTCTTTTTAATCCTGGAGAAGAGACAAATGAAAGGGGATCTTATGAATGCATAAAAGTATCTGAAAGGTGGGTGTGAAGAGGATGGGACCAGGTTCTTTTCAGTGGTGCCCAGACAGGACAAGGGGCAGTGGGCATATAAACTGAAACATGAGATGTTGCATCTGAATATGAGCTGTCAACCCACTCAAGGTTTTTCACTCAGATTTATACAGCTTGTGTAGCACAAGCAACCTAGAATGGATTTCTGGTGATACCCTGCAGCCATTCTAGTTCCATCAGCACTCTCATGGTTTATTCATGATATATAGATGCCTTTGTTTGTATCACATGGATATCAGAAGGGGCTGTTTGCCATTTTGGCTGTTTGCCAAAAACAGTGTTTTTGCTTGACAGGTTAAACTATAATAGCTATTAACTTCAGGATTTTCTTTTTCTTTTTGGCCTACCTAGGAAATAACATTTATTTTCTTTAATCAAAAAGAAGTGAAATGTAAGCTAGCTCTTCCTAATTCACTTTGTTCTAGAGAATGACTGCAAGTGGCAATGAGAGATTCTTAGAGACTTTCAGGAGGGTAAAAATGTATTCTACAACTCCTGTTCTGTATGGTGTAGCATCCAAAAGAGAGGAATTAGTCTGCTGCATTTTAGTGGTTTACACTGAAAAGAACTCATTATCCTGCAAATATCTCACTAGTTTGTACAATGTTAATACAGGGCATGTATTTTTTATGACTTATAATAGTACAAATATTTACAGAGGGTTTCATTCAGATGTAGTATCATTTTAGTACTAACTGTTAAGTTCTTCTTATATAAGATCAATATTTAATAATTGGATTTAGATATTTAATTTTACAAGATACATAGCTTTACCAAATATAAAAATATTCCTTCAGTATATATTTTTCACCTCTAAATTGACTACAAGTTCATTGTCCCTTGGAAGATAAAGTAACATCTTTATTTGGGCTCACTGGACTTTTCACAGGTGAGATCTAAGTGCTTTATGTCTTCTGTAATCAAAACATTTTGGCTTAGAGCTTGAATTCAGTAAAATAAAAAAAACACCTTTGAGCAAATACAGCAATCTTAAGTGTTCACCTCATAAATTCAACTTAAGTAGTCTTCCATTATTTTTATTTAAAATTATTTCAATATTGGTTGCATATTGTTTAAGTTTCGGGGAGTTTGAGGCCCAGGTTTGACTCACCCCAGGCCCTGAGCTAGGACGGGTCAGTGCCGTGCGGATGCCGGGAAGCTGGGCCTGGGATTCCCTGGGATGGCAGGTACACTCCATATCCCACACACCTGGGGCCTCTTGCCCCCTTAGGGCAGTGGGACACCACCATTTCTGCCAGAAAGCTGTGTCCAGCCCTTGCTGGGTGTGGCAGTCCTGGAGCAGTGTCACCCAGAGCTTGTCCCTAACCTGGGGCTGAGTGGCCTTTCCAAGAGCTGATGTGTAGACCTGCTTATATGCTGAATATTATTGCTATAACATGATAATTTGGCCTTGAAAAGAGTTAATTACTTAGAAAGCTAGATGGGAATTTGAATTTTTTTTTTAAGTAATCTATTACAATTTAATTCAATGAATACAGGACATAAAAAGATGAAAAAGATGCCTCAAACACTTGTTTGATTTGTAGAGAAAAAGAGCTCTGCAAATTCAAGCAGATACAAATTTGAGCTAGCGGGAGGAATTGGCTAACATTCACATACATGCCTACAGACTTTTTCATTGCATTATTCTCTTCTTTTGCCATGAAATTCATGTCTTGTGCCTTTTCTCTAATTATGCATCAGCTTTTGATGGAGTGGCAGTGGAGTATTATCACTTTTTTATTTTTCTTTTTTTTTAATGCTTCATTTAACAGAACTATTTTGCATGCAGTGTATTAAAATAATTTAATGTAATATAAAATTTCTGTCTTTATTGTGGTTCATTTCCCTTATAAAGAAGACATAAAATATCTTTTTCACAAACTACATTTTTCTCAGAGCTTTTATAGTCGTGCTCGTCTCCCAGTTAATTTTTTTCCCATGAATATCCCTTTCTAAAATTATGTGCCTGAAGAACAAACCAACAAATTTGCTTATCATCCTAGAATATGTGCAGAGGTTGTTTTTCAGACATTCATTCACCTTTTTGTTCTCCATTTTTAAACCAGATGAAGAAGATAAAATATTATTAATGTTAAACCAGAATAAAGCATACATAAGTTAAACTTCACTCTCATTTTGTTAAAAAAATAGGGTCAGTGCTTCATAGTCCTAGATCTCAGTAAAGAGCAATATTAATAAAAATATCCTTTCTGTATTTTTTAATATGAGATTTTTTGAGAAAGGCTGGATCTTGTGATCAAGTCAGATTTTGGAACCTGCCTGCCCCAGATGCCTCGGACTGGCTGTAGGCTTTTGCTGTGTCCTTGCAGTCATGTGGGAAATCAGGGGAGCCATAGCAGTAGCAGCCCACAGGTTCCTTTTGCATGGGTTTAGCTCTCTGAGAGTTTGGTGCCTCCCTGGGCCATCCTAAAGCAGGTGCTCTCCATAGGCACAATGAGGTTGCCTTTGGAATGGCTGGGTACAGAAAGAGGAGGAATGACTGGCTTGGAATAGGTGCCTGGGTATAAAGGAGAATTTGTGTGCCCAGCTTTTGGTAGATCCACATAATGGATTCTACTTTGATAATTTTTAGGTTCAGACTCTCGGTTATATTTCCACTTGGTTGTTTTAATAAGAAGTAAATCTCAGTAAAATTGCTTCTATTTATATCATATAATCCAAACCAATATTCTCTCCTATTTTTTCCTCTGTATTCTCATATTTTTCCTGGTTTATCCTTAGTAATTTTCCCCAGATGAAAGAATAGCAGCAATGCAAAATGCAGATTTTGCTTGTACTTGAAATCTACATATGTATGCTTATAAGATCAAGTAAATGTTTGGACATGTTTCATGCTTGAAGAGTGCCTGGTTTCTGTGGTGATGGAATTCATACTGGTTTTATATCCAGCCTTGAAGTGCAGATATCCCTTTTGTACTCCAAACTGGACTGCCATCCATGCCTGATTTTGGAGTTCTATCCGTAGGGTGGTGTGGCACTTGCACTGGCTGCTAGGAAGGGTTTTTGGAAGTGGTCAGGTGGTCACAGACTGACTCCATTGTCAAGGATGCCGTGCTGTTCTTACCCCAGGAGGAGACCGAAGCCGTTCCCAAAAGCAGGATGAGTGTTGTCATGATGCATTAGTGATCCCATGGCTAACGAAGCTGGTAATGATGGTTCCTACTGGATTGAGTAACTCAGGGAGCACTGGGAGCCCCATGGTCACAGGGTTTGGGCTGTTTGGGATTCCAGCTCAGGAAGCAGGATACTGACAAGGATTTAGAATACACCACACACCTGTTCCCACTTGCCTGATTTTCATGGTGTATTTCTGGAAGAGTTACAGTAACATCAAGAATTGTGAGAAGATGAACAGATGGTTAGAATTTCCAGCTAGCCTTCTCTTACTCTGTTTTCTTTCGGACTCATGCAATTGCTTGCATTGAGGTCAGCTGTTTTAAAGTACTTATAGGAACAGATTTTTTGAGTTACTAGAGTCTTTTGTGTGCCTCTAAATGTCACTAACTCAATTGCTTAGCATTAGATGATCAACATATGCAGACATTCCCAGGCTAGCTAACTAGAACACAGAAATGGGTTAGCTCTTGTGACTGCAGAACAAATAATGTAACCTCCAGACACTATTAATTACACATTTCAGCACAAGAAATTTGAAGAGATGTATCTAATGGATTGCAAGACTGGTTGGTGGCTTAATATAAACATATCAGGAGTGTTGACACCTAGGAACCAGTGAACTGGTAAATTGAAGATGACCTGGTTTTTACAAATCTCTGGTCATTTTCTCAGCCACATAAAATTGAATGGGCTGCTGCTGTTTTTAGGTTCTGCCTTTCTAGGACAGGTGCTGATTTTCATTTGTTTGTTTTTTAGCAAGTCAAAAGAAAGAGATGGCAGTTGCTTAAGAAAACAATGGAGACCATATGGGACACGTGCAGTATAAACACTCTCTACTGCAAGTTTAAGTCAGGTTTCTAATCTCAGAGCAGAAATGTCAGGGTAATAGACTGTAACTTGTTTGGCTGTTGCTGTTGCTCCAGCGTGCCGGGTGTCCAGTCTGGCGGTGACTCCCGCGGTGCTGCCCCTGGGTGCACAGTGGCAGGGTTGGTGGCCTTCTCTGGCTGAGGGCTGTGAGGCCAGGCTGTGGCCAGTCCGAGGGGTGATGTGGCTCTGGACCAGCCTGCTGTGCCCGTGGGAGAAGGGAGAGCAGGGCTCATGCTCCTGTTCCCTGTGCTGCTGCACCTGGTTAGATGGGAGCCTTTGGATGTGTTGGATGGCTGTGTATCCATTCATTCAGGCTCTGAGCGGCTTCCCAGGACTAGATTCTGGGAAAGGTTTGGCCCTTCTGTTTTCACATTGTGTTTCACAACGAGTTCAGCGTTGGCTACTTCAAGGCCTCTAAAACATCCCTGAGGTTTGGCAATGGCCCTGGAGAAACCCCTGGCAGCCGTTTGAGCCTGACCTGTTCCACCCCACCTCTGAGTCTGCACAGGAGCTTGGGTTTTGTTCTCACTAAACAGAGGGTAACCAGGCTTAAAGTGACAATTTGCTGAAAGATAGGTCAGAATCAAGGGCAGTGTCAGCCCTCATGTAAATGACTGCAGTTCCATCAATTCCAGCAAGGGAGTGCCTCTCCTGGGTGGATCCCCTCGCTTTGCTATGATGCTAGGCACAGTTGCTATAATCTCTCTTTCTCCCTAGAGAGGATTTTCCCATACACACACATGTGTGTTCACATAAATAAAATTAGGATTGATACCTTAAATATCAAGTGACCGTGTATCCACTCAGTTCAAGATGTAACTACTTAGAGCAATCATTAAAGATCAGTGTTTGTCAGGAGTATTACCTGACTGTAACAAATTTGTTTGGGGAGATTTACAGGGTGATATCTGGTGGGGGACAGATCAGGGCAGGGTTGACACACTGTTTTGAAATATGTGCTTGCATCTGTATATCCTTAAAGAGAATAAAGGAATTTCCTTTCCAGGGAAAAGGAAAACGAAAAGAAAAAAAGAAAAACTGTAGCTTCCAGGGAATTCAGAGCAGGAAAATTTTAAATCTGTCAGCAATGGTCGTATTTGGAGATTTCTCAAGGAATGCATGAAATAACGTTCACTGAGCTAGAGAATAGCAGTATCGGGTAAAGAACATCCAGCTTGAACCTTCCAGGCTTTCAGTGCCCTGCTCTCCTTTTCAAAGCACTGCAGCAGGACTTGAATACTGTTTGAGAAGTGTTTTTCCATTCTCCATTTGCAGAGTATAGCATCACAGAAAGTAGGATTCAAAGAGCCCCCCAGATGTTATGTTGGCCACTCCTTTGCCTGGAGAGAGGATAAACCGTACTTACTTCATTCCCAACAGATGCCTGTCTAACCTATTCATAAAAACTTCTAATGAGTGAGATCCCACAGGCTCCTGGGAAAATCCATGGCAGTGCTTCACGCTATTAATCCTTAATTTTTTCTCCTCCCCTGCCCGAGTAGCCCAAACCTCCCCACATCATTCATTTTATGTGATGATCTGGAATGCAATTCTATTTGCTTTTAGAGAACTGCATGAGCCACTTGGCTGCTAGGTAATTCAGTTCCTTTGGCAGTCTCACACTTCAATCCTGCACTAGGAAATTCTTGCCAGTTCTTTGTGATTTTCATGTCTGTCTCATGATACTTGGTGTTTTTCCTGAAGCTACAGTTACTGAGCCACAGATCTTCACTTTTATTGCAGAAAAAAAAAAATAAAAATCAAGTGTTCCCCACCCAGGAAAATGCTTGCAAAGAGTTATTAAAAAAGAACAGAAACAAAAGAACTGGCAACCAATGTTTTCAAGTTTGCTTTATAAATTTTTAGACTTTTTAAATGCTGGGACTGCAAAGAATTTGAGGTTTTGATCCACACATGCATGAAGGTCTGCTAACTTGCCTGGATCCGTGCAAGCACAGCAAGCACCTCAGAGAAGTGACTCCTAAACTTGATAATCTGTTACTGCAAAAATATATTTCTGCTGTTTTCAAAGTCAGTATAGAGTTGATTACTACAATTGCTCTGTGAACTAATGGTTAATAAACTTTATTTTATAAACTCATCGTATTTGCAATCACAACATCATACCAATATCAAACCATGGTAAGGAATGTAGAGTTTGCCTTGAAGGCACTGAAATGGTTCAGAAAGTTTGGTAAACAGGGAACTGCATTCCTGCAAGAAGGAAAATACTGAGGTTAAATATTTAGATGTGGCAGATCACTTTCAGGAGGAATATTGGAGGCATTTTCTTGGTTTGTCACATTTGCATAGTTATATATGAGATAGATGTTTATATATATATATATATACACTCCAAAATATATGTTACTTCATTTTCAGACTTTTTCACATAGATGTTACATTTTATGACCAAAACATTACCTCATATACATGTAAGAAATACTAAGATATAAGGACCTAAGTATTTTTTAAAATATTTAGGATTTTATAGATTTGCATTTAAGTGGAGTTACTTGTTCAGAAGAATTTTGCAAATTTCTTCAGAAAATAGCATTAAAGAAGGGATTTAGGGGATGCCAACTGCCCTCATTTTGTATGTTATTAACACATACCAGATGTCTCTTTTACAGAATAGATTATGATTTGTGACCAAGTGAGTTTTAGTAACAGACCTGTAACTTTTCAAGTCAGTGAAATACTAAATGCTCTGTGTATTTTGCCTTGTAGATTGCCATGATGCTGAAAATAGGTTTGGAGGTTTTTTCTCCTCCTCTTGCCCCAAATCAGATTACATCTGGTGTTTGTTGTCTTTCTGTAAATGATGGCTGGACTTAGTGGTTTTGACCCTGGTTCATTTTGATTAAGCTTGTTAATATTTTATGGGTTTAGTATCTGTTTTACAACATTTCCATTACTGTGTATTTTATTAAGGTTCAAGTGGTTTGTATTTTTATGGTTGCATCTGGTCTGCATAAACTCTGCTCCAGTTTAAAAAGCTGCTTGTCTCAGTACTGGGCATGGGGAATTTTGAGGTTCAGTGGGATGTGTGCGTGTTAATCACATGTTGGCACCTGCAAAACTCCTGCTCCTGGAGTAGCTCACAATAATCTTACTGCCTGAATTATGGAAAAGCTGCATGTCCTTGTTCATTCCTTTGTTTTTGTTCATGCTTGCCTTTGTTCATTGCCATACCTTCAGGATTTTGCCATGTTTTCCTTCAAAACAAGAGTAGTTTCTCTTGAAAGGTAGTTCAGAATGCTCTTGGGGTAAGTTGCATGATCCAAATACACTATTGGACTATTATGTATTTTATTAAGTCTTTAAGAAGAACTCCTTTGTCAGAGTCAAGAACTCTTGAGTTTCATTACCCATGAAGTTAATAGGATGTTGTTGTCTTGATAATCATACAAGTTATTCACTTGCTTTGGTGTTCAGCTGGCTGCATGTTGTGTAAGCTTCTCCTGCATTTATTGTTTGATTTATGTTTAAAAGGGGGGGAAAGGATACTCTCTTATTTTAGTCCTATAGATTAGTACCTTTCTGAAAACTAAAATAGACCAACATCAAAGCAAATTTAAATAGTATTAAATAACTAGTGTCTGGGACTGTAAATGCACTGAAAATAATGTTTCCCAAGTCTTTCTCGATTTTATTATCATACTCCTTTTAAAGTGTTTGTTCTGGAGCCCTGAAAATTTGATGGAGTCCTTACCTGACTTTCTTTAGAGGCATCTCCTCTATAAAGCATTTGCTGAAGGACTGAAAGGATGAGTTTGCAGGAGTGCACGGTCATGGAACATGATTAAACATTCTGTGATCCCTCTTTCAATTCTTTTCCCTAAAATCTGATCACATACCTGAGGATGCAATCATGATTCTGCTATGAGTTGGGATATAGACTCCTCATGAACTTCTGTGTCTGAACTTTGCATCCTTTGCTTGGCTCTATCTTGGCTCCTGTGCATCAAAACCAGCTTTTCTGCTCCAGCCTTTCAAAGAGGATATTGTTCAAATATTGTAACTGCTAAAGTGGTCTTGAAAATTATGTCTTACTCTTAGTGTACCTCACAACTCCACTGCAATTCTAGGTTTTTATTGCATGGTTTTTTTCTTTCTGCTCCTCCAGCACTGACTGCCTGTCTCTACTATTAGTCTTACTTTCTCCTGCAAGACAAATTTTAATGACTTGAGAGTATTCCAGTATGCCAGAGGTATATAAACAGACACATGAACATATGTATTTAGTGCATACAAAGTTTTCACAAACTGTAAGATGGGACTAAAACATATTCATTGGTGCTGATAAAGAAATTAGGCTAATAGGGCTCTCTGGTGGGTTTTAATTTCCACTTTATGTTTCTTCACAGCAGTAGGTGATTTGAAGATGGTCTGTCAGCAAAATCTCTATCAGTCTCACAACTCAAAAAAGGACAGTATTACAGATTAATTCCCTGATGTCTGTCTATGGTCTGTGGAGTATCAGAGAACTCAGTTTCTCACGTGCTTAGGCAGAGCAGTGAGACTGTGAGGGGAATAGTTTAACACCTTAGCACTGCAAGAGTATTTTCGCAGCACAAGGCGTGGCAGTTCATTTATGAGCACCTGTGCTTTGAAAAAAGTAATTTAATATCTGCAAAGTTTCAGTCTTACTGTGACAGAACAGCCCTGCCAATGAAAAAGCAAAATGAAAGCTAAATAAACACGTGCTCCTTGAAGAGCTCTGTCAGTGTAATCCAGCCCCAGCTGGCTGTAGCTCCATTCCCCAGCACTCTCTGGGCCCACACGTCCAGCCAGTCTTTTACCCAGTGAACAGGGAGAGTCCCTGTCCAAGCCAGGAGGAAAATGCTGTGGGAAACGGTGTCAAAGGCTTTGCTAAAGTCCAGGCAGACACCTCCACTGAGGGTCCCTCTGTCCTAGGAGATCAGGAGGGTCAGCAGGACCCACACACCCTGGCTCCATGCTGAATTTGCAGCATCTGTTAAGTTGAAGGTCTCCATGAGGGCAATGGTAGCGATCGTGAGACTTCTCCCCGAGAATGTTCTAACTCTAATATTATACTATAATAGAGTATTTCATCCAGCTCTTTGTCCTGGCTGGGTGGTCTGTAGCAGACTCCCACCAGGATACCTGCCTTGCTGGCTTTTGCTGATAAAACCATAAACACTCACCTCTGTCATTGCCATCAGCAAGCTCCAGACCATCCCAACTCCCAATCACACAGGGCTACCTCACCGCCTCCCCTGCCTTGCCTGACCCTCCTGCAGGGTTTGTAGCCACCCACTGCAGCCCTCCTGGTGTGCCAGTCATCCCACCTTGTCCCCCTGAGGGTAGCTCTGTTGGTTTTCCTGACATTGCTCATGCTGTGTGCATTGGTGTAGACGCACCCCAAGCAGGCTGTCTATCCCACCGGGGTTTTGGGGTGCAGAAGCCCTTCAAGTACAATGTAGCATTAAAGTAAAATGTTAATTAGAAACTAGTTTGCACAAAAATGTTTTATAGTAAGCTTGCTTTGAACTAAGTTATGTTGCATTTTATTTATTATGCTCTTAGCTCATGGGATAGTATTCTACTGCCCTTCTGAGCTTTATCAGGAAATGCAGAAAAACTTCATGCAGCAGCGGTTGCATATAAACTTCAAGACGTGGTGTTCTTTGACAAGAATGAATTAGAGATTCAGAAAGTTTTACTGGTGCTGGAAAATGTTTTTTCCAGTTTCAAGGATCTGGAAAATAATTGCAATGTTAAAAAAAAAAAAAGATACAACTCTGAAATGCCGTATAGCCATGGACAGCATCTCGGGGCACGCTTTTTCCAGGGCAAGAAAAGTCCCGTTGGTTTTTGGGCGCAGGCCGTCGTCCGTGGGTTGGGCGGGACGCGGGAGCTGCAGGGCCCGGCGNGATTCAGTGATTTAGGGGTGACACAGGGCTGAGCTGAGCGGAGGGATGGCCCCGAGCCTGCCGGTCCTGCCTTCTAGGCACAGCCTCGGGCTCCGAAGGGTTCACTGTACTGCTGCAAATACCGCGTTCAGTGGAAGCTTTACAGAAAGCTTATGTCTATTTACACCAGTGTTTATCTGCAAAACTTCTGATGTTCTGGTAGTTTTACGGTATGAGGAATTATGAATTCTGACGGCCTGCTGAAAAAAATCACTACAGCAAAGCAGAGAAGTATTAGTTGTGATTGGGGCTGTCAGCTTATGTCCAGTTCAGAAAAGAAGTAAAATCTTAAACCCAGCTCTCCCTGCACAGATCATTTGGTCACCCAGAGCGAGAAATTGCAAACAACTTAAATGCTGTGAACGTATTTGGTATTGCTTTTCCCTTGGTGATGTGTGCCATGGATGTGTGTGTGTTCCCAGAAGAGGAACAAGGAGGAGTGAATTTAGGAGGTTTGATTTTCATCTTTATCTTAAAATCTGCTTTAGTACCATCTGCAGCTTAGGGAGCATCTGCAGCACTGTCCTTGTTCTGCATACTTTATGGTGTTGTTCTGCATACTTGAGGGTGTTCTCTGCCTCAGACTTTTGTTCTTATTAAAGAAGACACAGGATTGAAACCATGAGTGTGTGCCTTTTCATGGGGTGTGCATATGCAGTTATTTGTACTGCACTGGTGATTTATGCTGTTGCCAGACATGCCATTTCACAGTTCCATTTAAAAATTGTGAACAGGAGGCATAGACAAAAAATTACCAGTGACCCATCAAGACGAAGTTAAGGGGGAATGTCATTGCCTCTATGATTCTGTTTTCTCTTTGACTTTTATTTTATTTTGATGTGGATATTTTAAAAGCAAATTGTCTGCATTTAAAATTAAAAGAACTCTGCTAGAAGTGAAGCAAAGACTCAGTAATTTGTTTAAACCTCTCCTGGGGTTCTAGCCTTCTACTAGTTGGCTAGTGATTTTTCTGTATTACTTTCTGGAAAAAAAACCCCAAAGCAGTAGGGAACTTACCTCATTGTATCCATATAGCTATGGATGTCTGTAGAGCTCTGTGAGTAGTTTATGGATATTTGATTGGTGTGGCACAAGTTTATGCCCTGGTGAATTCTTGCCTACTGAGAGTTCAGTGTTAGAAGTTTTTAGAAACTTAGCACGATATATTTGTGGGGTAAATAGATTGAGACAGGCACCAAACCCCCTCTGTTTCACTTAGCACACACTCAGCTTCTACATGTATTAATTAAGACTTGCACTGATTGTGCCATTGTCATTCCAGAGATTTTAAAATGCATGGTATTCTTTTTGACAGGTCAAATCATACAGAACATATTTTTTCACAACTTTATTAAATTCTAAGGACATGGATTGAAGTTGTTTGATTTTAATTGACCCCAATTTAAAAATGTGTTTATTCGGTCAATTTAAAAATGTGATTATCCTGTGCTTCAGACAGAGCCTATTGTTGAAGCACTTTTAAAAAGGAGTATCCCTTGGTAATTAAAACCCTCCCCTGCAGCTGGGTGGCTGTGTTCTTGCTGTGGGGACACAGGCAGGGCTTGGCCTTGCCCTCACACAGCAGACACAGCACAGTCTCATCCTGCAGTGCCTGGTGTGGCTGAACAGCACAAATCCGTACTCCCTGCAGGCCAGTGCTTCTGTGGTGTTAATGTGAGATACCATCACCTAGTTTGTTATCTGTATGGAACTGGCACTCTCAAAACCTAGAAGCCAAGGAGCCAGAAGTGGAAGTTGAGAAATTCCATTGACCCAGTTAACTGCGATTGCAGGGTTAGAACTGGGGCCAAGAAGTTGGAGTTGTGCATGTAACGTTTCAGTGCACAGCCCCGTTTGAGTGGCATTACCTCATCTCACATCCATTTGGGGAAAGAGTTCCAAATACCACAGGAACAGCTCCAAGTTATCCAAGGTCATTGTATGACCAGAATGGGGGGAATTCTCTGGACGTTTTCAGTTACAAGGGGATGCTTTAAACTCTGTTTGATGCAGAATTGCTTCTGTTATGATTGGTTTGGTTGGGGTAAAGTGAATTTGTCAGGCAATTCTTCTGCTTTGCCTTTCCCACGTGTTCCATGTGTCAGCTGGAAGTGAGTGATCACAGTGTCAGGAAGAAGGAAAGTATAAATATTCTAAGGTGCTTTGTAAAATACTGGCTTTCTGTGAGCAAATGGCATCAATTGGAACAAATGACATACTGCTTCCAGTGATGTAATCCAGAAAGTCTGAATTGCTTCTAATGCTTCCAACCTGAATAAATTCCTTTTCTCTTGAGTTCTGCCCAGTAATCAGCTTTTATATTGCAAGCAGCAGGCTTGATAAGTGTTTATTCCTTCATTTTGAAAATTTTGTGATAGAAAAGGCAGGTGGAAAAAAACCTAAACATATTTTATGGCAGAATTAGTATATCAGAAGTATCTGAAGGTTTGGATTTATTTTTTATAATGTTGCTGAGTGAGCTGCAGCAGTGTTTTTTATTTTTATAGGCATATTTTTATTATGCTGTAAATAGTGACAGGGATAGTAGGCTAAGTTATACAGTAAAAAAATTTAAGCTGGGAGTGGGTTTTGGAGTTTTTTAATCTGTATTCATTTTTGTATGTGTAGACATAAACATCAGTGCAATGAAATGAAGCAGTGAAATAATTTGAGTAATATACACATGAATATACAAGTACAGATTTTTAGTATATCTAACAGGTAACAATGTGAGAAAACATTGAATTTTAAGTGCTTGCTAAAGAATTAGCTTGATTTTCTTGGATATTTTTTAGATCTTGAAATAATTCTCATTGCCATTAAGAAAATGTCATAGTCGTGAGATCAGAATTTGGAAGGATCTTTGTTTCATTTAAGAAAACAAATTTTCTTTTCTGAAAATTATGTTACATTCTGTTGTTTATTTNAACATTGAATTTTAAGTGCTTGCTAAAGAATTAGCTTGATTTTCTTGGATATTTTTTAGATCTTGAAATAATTCTCATTGCCATTAAGAAAATGTCATAGTCGTGAGATCAGAATTTGGAAGGATCTTTGTTTACAAATTTTCTTTTCTGAAAATTATGTTACATTCTGTTGTTTATTTAATAAATTTCTCCCAGTCTCTGGCCCAAGGACCACATCTTTTGAAATTAGTTTGTCCAGCAAGGGCTTTGAATGCCTGTGTTGATTAACATTTGTAATTTCTTGATACACACAATGGAGAAATATTGCTGAATTGTGTCCAATTATTTATTGTCATTAACAATCCAATTAATTATTGAAATGAACAATGGAATTTCCTATAAAGACTGCTGTTAACACTCCAAGGGCCTTTCTCCCACCTCAGAGGATCAAGTAATTTACACGTGCCCATCCTAAGTCCTGTGACCCTCAGAATGCCATGGACTGCACTCAAACATTCTGTGAAAAAAATATGTGATTGCACAGGAGTGAAGGCAGCAGGATGCAGCTGGCAAAGTGTTTAGTGCTTCAGAGAGAGTGTGTATTTTTTGGAGTTTGAAAGCAGAAGCTACCACAACTCTTCTGTTATTTAATCTAAATTAGTAGAGTTGGGTGTTTTTTTCCTCAAATTGAATTGTGTCATTTTTAAGGGCTCAGTGTACTGTTTTATTACTGAAGTTTGTTTGGGTTTTTTTCTATGTAATAGTCTCTGGTAGTTTTTTCCGAAATTTGCTGTTGTTTTTACAAGTGTAACTGCTTGTTGAAATAGGAAAGCATTGTGAAAAGTTTTAACTACACTTCCTATGTCACATATACAACTACTGTACATTCTCAATGGCTTCATTGTTCCTTAAGTGTGCTTAAGTTATGTTTTCATTATTTTTATCAAAACAAAATGAAGAAATAAAGTTGTTTATTTCTTTGTGTTTACCTTGAAGGCAATCAGTGGTAAATATATGTAAGAATTAACACCAAAAAATGCTTATAATTCTGCAGGTGTTATGAAGTGTATTTCTGAGATTAGTCCAGTAGATACTACTTTGGGGAATATTTTCTTTTGGTGTAGTTTATGAAGGAATTTATCTCAAACCTTTTTGTTCGCAGAGTATAGAAAAACCTTCCAGTGCTCAACTTTTCAATGTTTAGACAAGTTGATTAATGGAAAAAGAACTGATTGATTCGACACATTATATGATGCCATTTAAATTTCCAATGCAATGCATTTTGTTGTACAAGAGATAAAATGCTTTGCTATAAGGCAAAAAAACCCCATAAAAAACTGTTACGTTCTTACAAGAAAAAAGAACCTCCCCTCATACTCTAAAGAATAGAAAGCAAGAGCATTATCTTTGAAAATCTATCCAGGGGAAAAATCGTGGAATTGAATCCCTTAATGCTTTTTTTCCTGAGCAGTTCCCTTTGCAGGACCCTGATGTGTCAGTGCAGTGGTGGCACTCGCTCCAGCTCTCGTGTCCTGAGGAGGGCAGGCACTGGGAATGTGCTGCCTGTCGTGCTGGCAAGGCCGGAGCTTGGCGAACGCCTGCGTTTTTTATGACTTTAATTTTAGGTTTTTTTACCTACACTGACATGTATGTAACATCAGTTTTATATGAGAAGAGTTCACCATCTCCTTCCTTCTCAATTGGCATTTCTCCCTGATGTTTCCTCTACTATAACAACTAGGAGTTTCACACAGCTGCCCCTACAACAGAAAGGGGAGAAAGGGAAAAAAAATGACTGAAATGTTTTATCCTCCCTCAGTGGAATATGGAATTTCCTGCATTGTTCTCTGGGTGTCTGGGATAGGCAAAAGTCCTGTGTAGTTCACTAACACATTTTGCATAAATATTTGTGACAGATTTTTAAAGCCTCTCCTCCCCCCTTCCCCTCTCTCTGCTCCCATTTCACAGCTAGAAACAACCAGGAGCTTTGTATCAGTGCAAAAGCATTGCTCACTTCCCTTTGATTGCAAACCCCACTATGTTATGTTTTTAAATGATGAGTTTTTCAGCATAAAGCTTTACATTGGGCATCTCTACATAACTTGTTTTACGTGTTCTTAATTTGAATGTTTCTTCCCTTTTGATCTGTTTGATTAAATCAGTTGTGCAAATGGCTCTGCTGGTGTCAGCAGAACCACTGGCTCGGGGTGTAATTGCTGGGGCTTGGTGGCCCAAATGGTGAACTCGTGTAACCTTGGAGCTTGTGGCTCTGAACTCTGTAAGAATGAGCACTCCTGAAACAGGAACTATGTCCTTTGAGCGTTTGTGTGGCACTTGGTGTGTGACCCAGCCCTCAGCTGTGCAGGGATGGACAGGAGGTGTGTCAGGAACAGCCTCTGGGCTGGTTGTTGGAATGCCATCCTCTGCTCTGAGCTGCACATGGCTCTCTCCAATACTCTGGGAGGAGGGATTGGTTCCATAGTTAGGGGGCTTTGTACCACTCCTGCTGTACTTGGACTTCCCTCTTCCCAGGAGCTGTCGAGGAAACAGTACACAGAGGAAGTTGGTTGTAGTTGGTATCTTCTTGCTGCTTAAGTCTCTGTGACTTAAACAATTGGTAATTGCTGTTGGCTAATTAAAAAAAGGTTTTTAAAATTATATGGGCAAGACAATTTTGCAGAAAACAAAGCATCCTTAAATTAAACTTAGAGCATGTTGCACTTCTAAGCTTTATGCTTTGGAGCAAAAGACCAAATTAAAAAGAAAAACTGAAGATTTTTCAAGGTATTTCTTTTCCTTATTGCTCCCTCAATTCTCTTCTTCCTCTCAAGAAATACCGATCTCCTACCTGTCTCTTCTGTTTTGTATCAGAGTGACTCTCATACTTCCCCAGAGCTAGTAGCCAGTTACTATGTGCATGAAGCTTTATTTCAGTATAGTATTTGGAATTCAGTGTTACCTAATTTTTAGCTAGGATTCTTTTCCTCCCCATCAGTCTCCTAAGAGGTGCTGCAGAAAAATGCCTCATTGCTGGGTAGTAGATGCACACAAAGGCAGTTGGCACTTGGATACAACTGAGAATCCCTTCCTTGTGTGAAACTGCTGTAATGTGTCACATTAGTTTGTCACATAAAGTGATGATGCAGTTGTAACATGGTGAAATCAAGCTTATTTGATCCATAGGTGGTAGTTTGGTTTTATATCCCTGCATAGAAAGAAATTTAGGCTTTAAAAAATAGTCTGTGGCTCTGGCAGGTTTGTGCTCTTACTAAGCCTCCAGTCATCTGTTCTTACTTGTAGCTGTAGTGTCTCTATTCTGGTCCCTTGCAGTTCCACACCGGGCAGGCACTGAGGCCTGGTCACCAAAGCAGATGACCAAAGCAGATGACCAAAGCAGATGACCAAAGCAGATGACCAGTTCTCTTACTGGCATTGGTACTACCTGGTTGGGGAAGTATCAAGTCACTTCTCTCTTATTGCTTTTTACCTTCCTTGTAAAAGGCATAATGACAATGACTTCTTCTACTGTCTGTAAATGAAATACCTGTAGGTAAACATTTCTTCATTAAAGAATTTGTACCCTTGAAAACAAAATATTTCAAAATACAGACAAGCACCTCTCTGTAAACCCCTATTTTAAGCATGTGCATCTGGTCATCTGGCAGCCTGTGTCATTTGCTTACCAAATATGATTTTGGGTGATGAACATCAGTGTTTGACACAGAAATTTTTTGCCTGGAGCTCTTCAGTCTACAGATGTTTGCACTGCACTTCTGCCTCAGTGTCTCCAGTCTGGATGTAATCAGTGATCTCACTTGCACTTGAAGTCTCTAGAGAAGAGATAAACTGTACATTGCGTCCTCATCCATCTGTGTCCTGAGTGATGTAATGGAATTACTGGTCTGGTGCAGTTCAGTCCCACTGGTTGACTTGCATGGCATCAGTGTCACTGCTGAGTTCACTTCATTGCCACTGCCACGCTGGCATACCCTGATGGAAATGTTTAGCAATGTGTTCTGCATTTTGTCAAAAGCCCTGTGGATTGCTCGTAGGTCAGCTGTGTCACACTTAAAGACTGAGCTGCTGTGTCTCCCTTCGTGTCCTGTAACATCACAGTTCTGTTTCCTGAGCCATCTGATCTCTCTGAACATTGCTGGCAATGGGATTTTGATATGCCAGAGTGTAGCTTTTGGTGGTTGGAGTCTCAAGTGACCAGTAACTTCCATAACTAGTGACTTGGGCAACTAGTAAATGCAAAGTTCCTGAAAGGCTGATCTGTTTCCCTGAAACATCTTCTCAGTGCCTGAATAGTCAGTAGGACATCAGCCAACAGCCTGATGGATTTCTGAGACAGAATTCTGCAATACAGACAGTAGACCTGCTGCTTCACAGTCCAGTCCTATGAAGGTGGTGTTTCACAGCCATAGCCTTGTACCATGTGGGAGAATGAAATGCTACAGCAGATCCATAACAGTGCAGCATAGTACTGTGTAATGCTTTTATGGAGTTAAGGAGAGGGAGATCATTCAAACAGAGAACTGCTCAAAACGCACCTGAGCCCTGTTGGCCCTGTTGAGGATTTACCTTAAGATCACAGATGTTTCAGGGTGAAGTATCTGATGGTGTTGTGAGACAGCTAAGAGATATTAAGAACACGAGATTGTCCTTCATTGTACCATCTCTTCTGATACAGATTTATGGTAAGGACTTGTTGTTCTAGAAACACTCTCCAGCTTGGGAGCAGATCCATGATAGTTACTGCAGATGGCATGGCTGAGAAGGCAGGCATGGGACAAGCATGGGGAAATGTCCCTGTGGTCTTGACCTTCTTTGCTCACCCTGGGAATGGTCATTTCAGGCTGCAAATGGTGAAGGGTGGAACAATCTGAGTGTATGGAAAATGCAGTGATAAACTGTTAGAGAGACAGTGTCTGTTCAGTGTTTGTTTAGACAAATGTCAGTGTAAAAGGACACTGGAAGGAGCATTCTGGGAGAGATCAGCATTCTGTGTCTCTAGATCTTGGTAGACCTCAGAAAGGTGGCCATGGGCTGTGGGCTGGCAGAATTAACAGGCAAAAGCATAAATTAAGTTCACACTTCCATGGCTTAAGTGGCTTGTGCCTGTTGACTCCTAAATGTGGATCAGAAACATTGCCAAAATTTGGAATTTGTACTATAAAATACCTTTAATTTTGCAAAATATACTTCACTTTCTTGTGGATTCATGCAGATTGCAGACCAGTGAGGTGTGGAACACTTTGGAGTTGAACTGCATTCCCCATGTCCATAAGGCAGGCTCAGTAAAACTCCGGGCTGGGTAAACTGTTCCAAAGTAGCAGCAGTTAAACACCCTGTGTCCTAACCTCTTGTTACAGTCTTATATAGGGACTTGGACTTCAGTTCACTTGACTTGACTGATTCAAGATGACATGCAGGATCCCTAATGTTCTAATGAAAAAGGAACTGCAGAACTGGCACACTGACTTCTCTGGTCAGAAGAAACAGCACAGAGAAAGTTCCCATTCAAATAATGCACTACATTACCCACTTGACAAAAAGTATTGAGAACAGGATGCTGATATTGATAGCTCCCACTCCTCCCTTAGAGAAAACCTGTTTTTTTTAACACCTACAATTGTTAATTAACTATTTTTAAAGTGCCTCTAAAAATATGAAATTATTAGAGTTTGCGTGTTGGGGGGGGTGTTGTGGGTTGCTTGTGGAGGGAAGTTGGTGAAAGTTAGCCTTTGCAGGGATTACCAGTGCCTTCTCTTTATAGAAGAAGACCAGGAGTTATAGTTGTACCTGACATTGAGTGAAAAGCCTGCCAAGGGCAGGAATAGTCATTTTGGGATGGGGACTTTGCTGTGACAGAACATACCTTCTGCTTTATGGCATAGCCCTGGTGCAGAAAGATGTAAAGACATGGAAAGATTTTATCAATAGTGGTTTGAAATAGACTATGTGGCTGCCTGTCATTTTATCATTTGTGGGTAATACGGAAAGCCTGTTCTCCTGCCAGGATGACTTGCATGGCACCACGCAATGTCTTTCTTCCCTCTGCCTCATTTCTAGAAAAGTTGTATTTAATGCTGTACTGAAAATCAGCTAGATAACCTGAGATGGTGAATTTCTGCTGAGAATGGTCAGTTTTCCTCCAAATACAGCAGTCTATGAAAATCTGATCAAGCCAAAAGTTCCTCACATTCCCAGGGAAACAGTCTCTTCTTCCAAAAACAGAAAATATTTGTCAGTGGTTTTCCCCCCCTCCCTCTCATCCTCACCTTCTGTGTGTAAGGGCACAGGTCCACATGAGAAGTGTAGTTGGGGAAGGGAAGGAACTCTGTGAAGAATATGTCCACGTGCATGTGTCAGCAACCTTTCAAATTCTAGTGAGGAGATGAGGCATGTTTTCATTTAAATATGCATAGGGAGTGGAGTGGAATTGAGTTAGATTAGGTAGAAAGTAGTGTACTTCCTACCAAGCCTGAGGCACCTAAGGTAGAACTCAGAATTTTATAGCAATTTTATTTTAATTTCTTTTTTTAGTTTTTAATTTTGCTTCTAAATAAAGTGAGTTAATCCAATCCATGTCTGTCTCAGACAGAAAACTGCTTTCTGCTCTATTAGTATGGATTAAATACAAACTAATGCCATTAAATACATCAGAGTGGAGCAGAGGAGAAAAATCAACTCTAATTTTAGGGGGTTTACTTGGTCTTCCTGACTTGCATAAGTTTTACTGTCTTCTGTACATGTAAATTTGTAATTGTCCCACAAAATACTGATGGGACATAGCTCAGCAGCTGTGAGTTTGAAAATGGGCAAAGCAGTTTTAGGTTTGGTGACTTTTTATAGTATCTGGCAGGTTTGCAGTATGTCTGGGACACACTGCTTCCCTGTGCAAAGTCATGATCCAGAAGGCAAACCAGGCTTTTCTGACAGGCTTTTACAATTTCTTGAACAGAAGGGATATTGCTTGATTTTGTTCTTTGAGTTGTGCTTTGGTACAAGCCAGTGACACCAGGATTCCAGGAGCTCAGTGTCAGACATCCCACAGGATGTCTTCTCAAAGGTTTTCCAGTGAAATATTAATACACATCACCTTTTTATCTTTGAGCAGAAGGTACTTCAAGTGTTTGCAAAACCTCTTGTCATTGTTATTGGAAAGCTAGAGTGGAGTAATATAGTAGTAGCATATAAATATCATATAAATATAAGCATATGTCCATCACATGTAAATGCAGTAGTATTCAAATACCACTTGCAGGTACCCTGAGTCTGAGGTGCACCATGTCTTTGCCCTGCCCCTGCAGCACCGTGACTCTGCAGGGAAGAGCTGGAAGTGCCCCTCAGCCTGCAGGAGCTGGGACAGACCCCAACGAGTGCAGCATCCAGCTGAAATTCCAGGGAGGATTTTACACTGCATGACACACACTGGACCCAAGAGGATCAGAGTGCTCTGCATTATCCAGCATAGGAGGGTTCTAGGTAGACAGCTGTGGCCTACTGCCACTCCTTGGGGCCTCTCTGAGGAGGAAAACAGTCCAATGTTAAATAACAGTCTGTATTGACCTTGCAGGACCTTGTGGTTACCTGAGGCCAAGCACAGCATTTTAAGTAGTAACTTCCCCTGGAGTGATTTGTTTAATAGTTTTTTATTGTGCTGATGAATATTCTTGGCAAAATCCACATTTAAAGAGAATTAAAATTGAGAACAGTTATCAGTGACTTCAGGCCACAAAACATTACAGAGATATTTTAAGTACCCCAATGAACAGGATTTGCAAAACTGAAGGACTTTAGATTTGCGGTGAAATTCCTCAGAAAGCTGAACAAAACAAAAGATAGATAAAGGTCACTGGGAATCTTCTGTCTCATGTTGGTTTTTGCGTGTTCCTCTGAACACTGCACTCAGATATCACAGGTACATACTCAGAACTTTGTCTTCCCACTCTTCTTGTCATACCTATCAGTGTTCTTCCTCTATAGCATGAATTATTGTTCCATTTGTTTGCCATATCCTCTTCTCTTTTATTCTTCTTCAGTGCTTGGTGATCGTATGTTTGAAGAATTGCTTTTCTCATTAAAGACCTCAAGGTTGTTTTGTCTTGTTGACTATATTTTTTTCTCTTAACTGTTTTTTTTTTCAAGAAGCTTCTTCACATTTTCTTCATGTGAAGTGCCTTTTTCAGAGGTTTTCCATTGTCCTCTGTGGCAACAGCACCACAGTTTGCTTACAGTGAAATCCTTGAAGTGATAAATTCCTGAAACTTTATGTATTAACATTGACTCTAAAACATTGTCCATGTAGATTGAGGTGACACAGGGAGGGACAAGTGCTTGAGTTTGTTTATGATCAGTCTGCATCCCATTTCTGTTGTGACTAGGGAGCTTTGGTTCTTAGAACAATAATTTAATTGAAGGTAATGTCTTGATACCCTGAAAGTCCATAGAAATAACAGCCATTTCTGTAGCTGACAGTTTGGAATGAAAGTCTCTAGGGGAAGAACAATTCAGCTGAATGAGAAAAGAAACATTTATTTTTAAAGAATAGTATCACACCCCACAAAGCCTAGATAAGCAATTTGAGTAAAACTGGTATTTAAGATTTCAATGAATTTTAATTCTATAAGTCTAATGAGCCTGCTTGCTTTGGTCAGGAGTCATAAGGATAAAAGTGTTGGATTTCTTCAAGGACCAATTTTACATTTAATTTAGTTTGTAGCCAAATTATTTATGTCTGAGAGGGAAAAAATAACTGGCCTGGGGATATGCATATGACCTTCCTGTTCTAAGAGGGAAATTTCTTTTGGCCACAGCCTGTATTTTTAAATTCCTGAACTGAAAAAAAAAAAACTTTAGAAGAAGAAGGGGGAAAAAAAAACCCTTTAAAAGGAAATAAAGCATGTAGAAATAATTACAGAAATAATGATAACCTTGATTCTTCCTGCTCTGACTGGACATAAGTGCCCAATACATGATACTCCTGAGGGATGCTTCTTACCCTGTTTATCAAAAATCCCCATAATGTGAATTCACAGGCTAGTCAGGTAACCCAAATATCCTCCTTTGTGCTTAGCAAGCTTCCACAAGGCCAAGCCAAGCAAATGTTCCCTTCACATAAGTTAATCCCAGTAACCCCACAGGGAGAGCCCCACCGTGCCCTGGTGGGACCCGGCAAAATTGTGTGAGTGACGCCCTGTTAGCACCCATTGCAGTTGTACGAATGCCTCCTCTGTCTCCTCCCCGTAGGATGAAGATGCCCAAGTCCCTGACCTTCTCTTCCTTGGCCATGTTTTGTCAGGAGCCCATCATTCCTTTCTCCTCCTGGATTCTCTGCTCAGCTCCGTCCGTCCCGCGAGCGGGGCCAGGCTCGGCATTCCGGCTGAACTCCGCCAGCCTGGACATGGGAGCCATCCTGCTTTGGTGAGGACAAAGTCAGCTCAAGTTAACTTGGTGCTTTAAGAAACAGAACAGCAGCTCTCAGTGTGGTTACTTAATTGCATCCATGTTCTGTGTGATGAATAACATTTCCCACTTACAGAGCAAAATTAGTAGACAAATGCCCTTCTTCCTCCCAAGCTGGGGGCAGGGGAGGACGTATGAAGATGTTGTATCTACAAAAACAGATGTGTAATTTAAATGCTGCAAGCTAAACAAGGAATAATTAAGGTTAACGTGCTGTCATTTGAGTTCTTAAAACCACATATGAGAACAATGTCTCAGACAGAAGGATCTGATTTAAGTTCAATTGTTACTTGCTAAACTTCCCTGACTGAATGGAAAATAATTTGGTTGGTTGTTCTTTGAGGTGGCAGGTTTAAATATCAATCTCTTCTATGCCATTTGGGTCTTGCTTTCAGTGCATTTCTTTCAAAATACAGATTCTTGACTGTCTAAATACTGAAGACTTCTACTAGAAATGTGTTTAAACTGTCTGAAACCTTGGCACCATATATTAACTGCCTTTTCTAAAAGAACCTAATTCAGCTGCAAGTCTTAATCCTAAGTTTTCTTCCTCTAAGTTACAGTTTTTTAGTGTCCATGGTGGCTCTAGAAAGTGAACTCTCTGTGAATGCAGTGCACTTGTAAATGCTAAAACTAGAGTTTCTGAAGCTGCTCTTTCATTGGGGCAAAAATGACTGACAAGTATGACAAGCAATATGAAAACTGATACTCATCTGTCAATCTTTGAGGCATCCCCTCTTATTTCAAAGGAGTTAATGAAAGCTGATTTTACTTTTCTCCCCTCTGTTTAGCACAGGAGGAGATCTAAATATGCAATATATGGGGTTTTTTGTTTTCAGTTTTACTTCATTCATAGAATTTAAATAATAGATATTTTTATTACAATACAGTAAAATAATTTATTCCAATACAGTAGTATGGAAAAATTTAAAAATATACATGGGAGAAATCTACCACCAGGGACAGCTTAAAAAAGGTTCTGAAAAAGTGGGAAATGTTTATAAATAAAAATACAAAATGAAATTGCAACTGTATATATATACATGTGTTGGCTGGGTGATAATAATGAATAAATTTTATCAAACAGCTTTAGTTGTTCACAATTTTGCAGAAGTAGGAAAAAACTCCACAAGCTGCTAGTAAAAAAAGATAATATTTGTAATTGTTTATTTGATGTCCATCTTGCAAAGACCCTTACATACCCAAGTTTGCAATTTATTTCCCTGGGAAAATTTCAATCTATTTTACACTGACTCCGTGCTGTATAACGAAGGCCACATTAAATATTGGATGGGCCTTGGAGCAGCCTGATCCAGTGGAAGGTGTTGTTGCCCATGGCAGAGAGTGTAATAAGATGAGCTTTAAGGTCCCTTCCAACCCAAAGTATTCTGTAATTCTAGGAAATACTGATAATACTGGTGTATACTTACATAGCCAGTGTCTGCATTCATGTTGTGGATACCTTGTTCTCCATTTTCACTAGAAATACCTGTATATTGTGTTTGCTATTCTCTCTGTAAAAGATGTGCTTGAAAACATAAACCAGATAAAACTAATTTTTAGAAGTGTAGTCGTATTCATGCATATCTGCTGAGAGCTCTGAGACACAAATTCTGAGAGTCGTGAACTCAGATACACATCAGTTTGAAACCATGGCCCAATGTAATAACAGCAAAGTGCTTTAGCCCATCTATCCATGCTCTGATGGACAAAGGAACCTGAAGGTCCTTCTCACTTTTTTCTTCTCAAGGATGGGGAACAAGCAAGGTAAGTGGGGAATTTCTGGCCCCAACCTTGAAGAGATGCAGGAGGACGTTGTATCTACGAGGTGAAAGGAGAAAGAAAAACATGTCACTGTTTTTCCAAGTGGGTTTATAGAGCTGTGAAAATTTGTTGGAAAAAAACGCATGATGTGCTGAAGATTTGAGACTTCTTAACAGTTTGTATCCTGTCTCGAATTAGATCCTTGGAAGTGGGATTGTGGCGTTGCTGTTCCAAGGCAGTGGTGCTGTGCTGTGTTTAGTATGGCACTAGGCTGCACTCATGTTCAAAATAAGCTCTTGAATTGTTTGAATATCAGTGTGTAAAAGGGAACTTCAGAAAATTTTCAGCAGGATGAGAAAAGAAAGTAGGATCTATCCATGAAGAGCTTGTTGGTCAGGTATTCAGGCAGCTGGAAGTCTTTCTGGAGAATTGGACTGAAGGGAGACTTTCACCTGGGTCTCCTGCTTCCTAGGGAGGTGTCCAAATCATCAGCCTATGGAAATGCAGACCAATAAGCACAAAAATAACCAATGAGTGATAAAGTATGCAAACAACAGCATAAACAGAAACCTGTGGTCATGGATTCACTTGCTGGGACTGGTTTGCTTTTTTAAGGCAAACTCTTACTTTTAATAGGTGATATTTCTGGCTTTCCAACTAGCTCTTGTCTTGGTAACTGTAGTCTTACTAGGTGCATCTTGCCTCGTGTGTTGTGCCAGGGGCCACAGCACTTTTCTGATAGAACAATCATGCATTTGCCTTTTGTGGTATCACACTGATATCCTTGAACCTTGCTTTCTGCCTGGCAAAGAGAAAGGGACAGTACTTACTCAGTCTTTCAGGATAAGAGCCAAAGCTGAAATATCTGCCAGATGAGCCAGTCAACTGAAATTCTTCTCTTCCTTTGTACTGCCCAAGAAGACAAGAGGAAAAAGAAAGTGGAAATGGGAAATAGAAGATTGGCAGTAGCCTTCAGTAGCTCATAAGGGCTGTTTTGATCCTTAGGACTGCTTGTGGGTAGAGCAGAAGCTGTTCTCTTTTAACTGGTACTGGCTTTGGCTGTGGGAATGGTCAAGGAGGAAGAGAATGAAGACAGACAATCCGGGGGATTTAAGACTGGAGAACAGCATGATAATAGTATGTAAAATGACCATCACATCTGGAGAACCCTGATACACTTTTCATTATAAGTCTGAATGTGTATTATCTAATTAAACATTCATCAAAGATTTTGTCGGAACTAATTTACTCATGTCTGTCTCCCCCCAAAATGAAAACAACAAAACCAAACAGCTAATTCAAAGCCTTCTGTAACTGAAGTCCTTAAAAACATTCCATATGTAGTTTTTTCTGTCAAAAAAAAAATACCACAGAGAAATACTTTGCTAGAGTCACTTTTTGTCAGCTAATCTCACGTGAAAACAAAAGCTGTTATTACTGCGAGGTCACTGTGAAAGAGAGGTTATGACTGCAGTAAACGAGACATCAGCATCACATGGGGGCTGCTGGGTAGACAGAAGGCCTATTTATATGGCAGGCAGAGGATGGGAGAAAACCAAGGCATTCAGGGATTCCAATGGCAAAATAGATCACCAGAGCACTAAATAGCTAAACTGTCTAACTCCTGAACAATTACAGTGATTCAGTAAGCTTGGGAGCTTTTGGTTTTGCTTTGTAGGAAGCTGAAGTCAGTAGAGGAAGAACAGACTTGACTCAAGAGGAAGAAATTGAGCAAGAAGTTTTTGTCTATGTTCCTGAAAATAGTTTGGGGGGTTTCTTCCCTGATGACTAATACCAAAATGATCTGCTTACAAATCTGAGAATAAAAAGTATAGCAGAATTGGAGGAGAAATTGAAACCATGTGTGCCTATTATGTCAGGGATTTATTTGGGTGTAAAATTTCATTTCAGTGGGCTTGCCCCTTGTACCATTAGACGAGGAGCAAGGGATAGCAGGAAGCTGAATGAGATTTGAACAGACACTGTCTGGAGAAAAAAAAGAAATTCAAAGAATTTAGGCTCTTAAATCTTGACTTTAGCTTACTCTATGTGACAGCTTGTCAGGGTATCGATCCTGGTTTTGTAGAGTGCAGAGTGAAGTCTCACACATTGATGAAATTTGTATGTGTATTTACCAGGATAATAAAAGCCACAAAACCATAAAGCATTTCTGCACAAAGATTTAATTTTTTTCCCCTTTTCTGAATATTGAACTTCGGAAGTCAGATGAGCTTTGTAACTACATTATTGACTTCTGCTCCTTTCACACCTTGGCTTTTCTTCCAGAGGCCCTACTGCAGTGATTTAGATGCGTAAAGATTTGGGCTGATAGTCACAGTCTGAAGTTTGCTTCCAGAGCAGTGCCATTTCTGTTAAAATGTAATTGCTCTAGTGTTCTGTACTCTGTTCCATGAGAAGGATTTTTCCTTCCCAGAAAATGGTGAAGGTTTCAAGGTTCTTTCTTTCATGTCCATTCTTATTCTTCAGCAAGAACTTGTGTGAGAATGAAATCCTTTGTACTAGGAATGAGAAAGTGTTGCGTTGCTGTTAGCTGATAATTGTAGTGGTCCTCACTTCCAAACAGCTTCTAATTTGTTGAATCATTCTAACTTCAATTTTTGCAGTAATTGTTGTACTGACATCAAAGTGGTTTGGTCAGGCCTCATGTGGTGTTGTGAAACCCTGGTCTCTCAGTTTCTGACTGACCGCTTTAGCTTTGGTCTAAAAAGGATTCTAAGACCTTGTCCACAAAAGAGTGTTTGTCAAAATTGCTATTCCAGTGTAATTATGTGACAAGACAAAACAAAACAAATAGGTTAATGCTCCAAGCTAATGTTCTTACGTTAAAAGGGGTTTGTTTTTTTTTTTTCAGTATAGCTTAGTTCATTTCCTTGACATTAGCTAAACACAGTAAACATAATTTTAACCTCAGCAAAACTATTTGGGCAGGCATTTGCAGAAATGTTGGTAACATTGTTCCAAGGACACCTTCAGTGACTGGTAGAACTGGGAGCATGACTGCTTTCATCCTAGGCCTCAGGGATAGAAAGGCAAATTATTCCCTGACATCAACAGGAGCTGGATTGGGTTGTACCTGGTTATTTACTGTGAGTACATGGGCATCCCATTTTCGTTATGCTCCTGTCACTTAAATCTAATATTGAAGTACATGGATTGAAAAAACCTGTCATAACTAATCATTTAAAGCTCTCTGATTTTTCTATATGCTAATACTCATTTTCTCTGAAATATTATTTGGATTGTAATGTAGCATGAAAAATGTACACTGACAAAGAAGTAAAGATGTGGGGACACACTGTCTCAAACATCTAAGAGTTAGATCTGATGTCCATGTTACCTTGTCTGTTTTCCTGTGCTTCCTGTAAATATCTGCTATATTTTCAGCCTTGGACTGCCATGAAATTTCTTATTGAAGAAATTACACCATTCTTAGGCAAGCCACTTTCATCTTTTGTCCCTTTCAATAGCAGGAACCCGTTGGAATTAGACAGAGGCTGTGAAAATTACGGAAGTGCTTGTATCATGTAATGTAATTGAATAATTTAATGACAACCCATCAAATAGTTTCATTATGGGTCAAATGATAGTGATCATTTGACTGCATTTGATCATTTGGCTTTTGGTAAGCCACCAAAAGCCAGGGAAGGGAAATGGATGAGAATTGTCAGCATTCTTTAAAGTGTTCAGCTAAGTGAACAGGCAAACTGGAAAAGAGAATGTCTATTTTTTTATTACATAGGCCTGAATGTAATGTATATGTACATTCACTTGGTTTATGCTTCTCTGTCCATCTCATGCAATGGCAGTGTTATAGTTCAGTACCAGTGATCCAAAGGGGATCACTGAATAAGGGGGGAAAGGCATGAGACATGTCTGCTGGGAGAAAAGGGAAGGCTGGGAACAAGTAATGTGCATGCATGGTTTCCTTCTAGAAGTCACTACTTTTTATCTCTCCTTTTTAATATTTGGGGGAGGGGGGTCAAAATAACTTTTTATTTCAGAGTTTTAGTGTATAGATTGTATACATCTTGTTTCTTCTGAAAAAAATATCTGCATTGCAAAAATCCTCACAAAAATCAATTTGACTCAGTCCATTTGTTGGTGGTGTCAAAGTAGCTGAGCAGATCTGGAGATTAAATAAATGACTCCAGGGTATTAAGCAATAAGTTCCATACTTCCAGGTGCATTGAGAGATGAGTCCCACGAGTAAGGTTTAATAGAAGTAAAGCTGCTGAAGGCAGTAATAACCTGTGATTCCAGGTGCTCTCTGTTTCATCCAGGGCTCCATGGCTCTGATCCCTGGCTATGGGAGTGCTACTGCCACATAAATTGTCATCCACAGCCTTTTGCCACAGTCTGTCATTGATTGTTTTCTTTCCTGGGTAAAATTTCTGGTCAGATTATTCATTGGCTGAAATCAGTATGGGTACGTGGTGTTTTCATTCAATAATGGTCTTAAGGCAACTTTTGTATCTCTTGGTAGCCTTAGAAATCTGCAATTAAAGTCAGCAGTCTGGTTATTCAGTGCATTCTCTGTACCACTTGAGTTTGTGACTGTTTTTCCTTTTTAGTGAAATATCAGCTCAAGAGCTGAAGCTGTTTCTTTTTCTGAGACTCCAGCTGCCGTTCTGAGGAAAGGCAGTAACTACAAGGCTGTTCCTCTGCCAGACAGGAGAGTACCAATTCTTTCCAAGGTGTTTTAATAGTGTGAAGAATGGTTAAACAGGGCATCCTGGGAATTGCATGTTTAATTCATTCCTTTCCCTGTGTCTATCTGCTTTTCTTTCCCTGAAAGACTTACAGATTGCCTTCCTTACAGGTCAGAGAAGGGTTCAATGTGAAAACCACTGTGTGCACTTGGAGCACTGCACTCACTGTAAGAATTCCCAGTTGGAATTCAGTATGCTGCTTGTGGCTGGTGTGCCCAGAAGGACACAGTTCAAGTGCTTTCACAGCCTTACTGTTGAAATTCTGGAAAGCCATTAAACTTTGGGAGGTTTTTCATTGTTTTAGAACAAGCAGGTGTGACTCAGCAATGCTTTAGGATCCAAAGTGCTGAATACAAAGATACTTGTTTTTATATACTCACCTGTTCTTTAATGCTCAGCCATCACATCTGAACAGACACAGGTTTTACAGGGAGATGGGAAGGAGACTCTTCTTTCCTGCTCCACTGGCCAGGAGTATCCATTAGGCTTTTCTTGAAGGTGATAGATGTCCTAATTTCTCATCAACCACCCATTCAAATAACTTTTTTAATGCAGACAGGAGAACTTAAGTTGACAGTATTAGGTGACCTTGGGTTGTCTCAGTTTTCCAGAGGTGGCGCAGGTGACTTCACTAAAGTTCTGTTTTCCTTCAATAATCTGTCTTACTTTCGCACCCTCATCATGGTTTTGAGGAGAGATGGTATTTGCCCTGTGTAAGGCACTTGTACATCCCCTGTAAGCCCTTCACCTTCTGAACAAGAAAAACAAGCTCTGTTTTCACCTGAGAAAACTCATGGGGTATTTTGTGCATCTCAGAACATTTACCTCAGGCAAGAACCCAGTAGCAGCCATGCCCAAGAAATCTTTTTCTCTTGAAATTAGGTGTACATGCACATATTGTCCTCTGAATTGCTTTGAGATTCCCTTAAAAAATACTTTGCTTTTCCTTTTCCACTTCTCTGAGATTTCACAGAGCCTATAACCTCCATTTCACCTTGACAGAGAAGACTGTGTGTGATTTTCAGAGGTGTCTGTTTGCATTCTGCTGGCTGGCTGAAACTGAACTTCCTCACTGCTGGTTCTCTAACATCAGCCTCCTCTCTTCTGCCGAGGAGCCAGGCACCAACATCCAAGTGCATCTGGGAAACAATGCTTTTATTTATCCTAGTAAACTAAGTAGGGCTGTGATGCAGGCAACTCAGATACTGGATCTCCATCCCATGTCTTTAAATTTTAAGTGTGTACTCTTGCACAATTTGAGTCCATGCAATCTCTCTGCTAAACCAAGCTTGAGAATATTTATCCTGCCAAAGTTCAAGCTTGTGGGCTTCAGGACCATCTGTCCTGTATGCAGGAACTTACAGTAGCTCTTCTGCTCACTGTTTTGCCAAGTTCAGATCTGAAGGGCACCTTTGTTTTCCTCACCCAGCTGCCCCTGTTGGCACAGACCTGAACCTACTTTTCAGTGAATTCTAAAGCCAGTGGAAGGTGGTGTCAGGAAGGGGCTGTTCCTCCCACTGCTGGGAACTCATGCCAGCCTAAGTGCTGTCTAGCTAATTACAAAACTTACATTTCAGAAGAAAAATCAATACTTTTTCAATATTTGGATTTAGCCCTACTAATCTTTGGAGTAACAAAAGAAAGGGTTTCAAAGTTTAGAAAGTGCTGCATCTGTGATACATGCCTGGCAGGTGTAGTCCCATCAGCAAGCAGCAGAACCACCTCTCCCTACTGAGGATGTGTTACCTGACAAAACCAAGGGACCTGGCTGTCCCTGACACTTTAAAAGTATTATGAAATGTATGGGGGGGAAAACAAGTGTTGCTCATTTTCATCCTGCAGGACTGTTGTTTTACTAAATGTGGTAGGTTTTTTTGTTGTTTCTGTAATTGTCTGGCTAAGGAAAAGGATTAGTCACTGGACCTAACTTTGCTTTTGTGCTATGTTCATCCAGGCTTCTTTAGGGTCCAGCTGACTCTGTAGGCGTGCTTTTCATCTTGGGCCTTTGGGGAAAAAAAGTTTGCAGGAGTCTTAATTAAATCTGTACTTCCAGGCCACCTATGTGCTGGTGGTGTTTGTCTCTCTTAAAATTTAGAAATTCGTTCTTTGTAGAAGCCTTGTAAGTTTTCCTATAGGTTTTCCTTTAGCTTGCATTTAGTCTAGGTCACCTTATGACAGTAAATCCTATTCTGTATTTGCTGAAGCCTTGGAAGAAATGGGTGGTTTTGGCAAGGCAGAACAGTTTCTGTATCACTGCCTTCACAGCTTTGCAGCAGTAAAGCTTCAGTCTTTGTTTTCCAGGGCTACAAACTGGACTTAAAAGATAATACAAATAGCAGCATAACAATAACAGGTGCTTTACAGATGTCTCTGTCTTTATCGTCCCCTTCCTCTTTCTGGTATGCTGCCCTGGAAATAATAGTTGTCTGCAGGTTGGATTCAGGGAATCCCCTCAATGTTAAATATGTTGAAATGGGGTTAAATCTGACGAAGGACATCAGAGTTTCAATAAAGTTCCAGAGTGTAAGTGCAAATCAGACAAACCTCTTAAAAAGACACACATTCCCCAGACACATGTGTGAAATTCTGCTGCCTACAGTGCTTTGGGAACTTGTTTCAAACTCCTAACTCCAAATAGGTTATATGCTGAATAAACCATAACTTGAACCAAATAATATTTGTAGTAGTTATCATACAATGAACCAAAACAGTATTCCAGCTAGTGTTGTTAAAGCTCTCTAGAAACATGCGTGATACAATTCAGGTGATCATGGCCTAGATTTTAGTTGAGAAAAATACCAGAACCTATGACCACTTGCTAATAATCAGGTAATTTAGGAAACAAACCCATACTGACATTTTGAAAGCAAAGCCATTCATTGTTTAGTATTTGCACAGACAGCACCTTTCTATTGTGAACCCCCTAGCACAGGGCAGGCACATTGTGACTGGGCCAGTAATGAGTGGAGGAGTTCTACATCAGCATCTCTCAGTGGTTTTCAGGATGTGGATGGGCATTTTCCCGTATCTTTAACCATATCAGTGGTGCTGTATCACATAGGCACAGTGATGGGGCACCTTGCTGTGTGTGGAACTCCTTGATATTTCTGTAGTTCGAGACCATGTGGCTAAAGCTCACAAAGCAAGGCTGCTGCCACTGCAGTGATCAGCATCTCATGTTCTGGCTTTCTGCCCTTCCTGGCAGTCAGACATGAATGGTTTCTGTGACGTGAATGGTCTAATGCCAAAGCAAGCATTACATTTCACTTCAGAAGTGAGTAGCATGAACTGTGAGCCTGGAGATCCCAAGCAAACACCACTTCTTACAACACCAGTGCTAAGAAAGAGCATAGATCCTCATGCAGCTGGCATGTCTGTGGGAGTGTGTCTCACATGCACTGACTTCTGAAGATGAGCATTTGTTACTTTGGATGGCATCTAAAAGGTTTCCTTTGATCTTAGCTGGACATTTGGTGGTGGTTTTCACTAGTCACTGCAGAAGTTTGGGTGAAACAAATCTCTAACAGGGCGTCCATGGTTAATGCTGCTTCAGATAAGGTACAACTCGCTGTTCTTATTTTCCAAACCAATCAAATCAGGCACAGACTCCATAAACTCTTCTGCTTGAGCTCTGCTTTATATCCAGGAGAATGTATAGAAGCTGAACACCTCTGTGACTGCTTTCACACAGAGGCTGCATGGACAATGATTTCTGGACATAGGTATGACATTTGCAAAGGTAAACTCCTGGCTAACAGGAATGCCTGCAGTGCCAATTCAGAGAGAGAGAGTGCTGCAAAAGTGGAGAAGCAGTGATACCCTGGGGTTGTAGAAAGATGAGATCACTCAGGGATGTGTTGAATGCTAATATTATGTGAATGCCGATGACCACACCTTCCCAGGGGCAGAATCATTCCCTCAGCTAAAGGGAAAATTTTCTGAATACAGCCTCTAAAGCTGCAAGAATTATTTGTCCAGGGACAGGTTCATTCTTGTTTGGTAGATTTTTTCAATGCTCAGCTTGAAGAGCAAGAGAACCTAGGAGAATCAGCATTTAGAAAAACACAAAAGCGCATAAAAATGATAAATCTTAGTGGTCTTGAAGAGATGCAAATAGCAATGGGTTTGTTAAAGCTACAAGTAGGAATGCCAATAAGGAAGATACCTTACAAATGAATATAAGAACAGGAACATTGGTAGGGCAAAAAAAACCTGAGGCTTTTTTTTTTTTTCCATTTTACATAAAAGACAAGCAGAAAATTCAAGGTAGTAGTTTTAAGAATTAAGACTTGGGTTAAAGATGGTCTTTACTCTATGGTAAATTTATTCAGTGGCTTGAACCCAACACTAAAGGTACTTAGGGCCAGAAGATGGAACAGGAAGGACTAAAATCTGGGAGGGAAGGAAAGAAACCCTTTTGCTACCTTGTGCAAAGGGATTGTGGTGCAGGAGCTGAGACACAGTGCCATCATTTCCTAAAGAGCACCGTGATCAAATGCAGGCCAGCATTTTGGCTGGTAAAACATAAATTTAAACCTGGAAATACATGGAAAAGCCTAGAAAAGAAACCAGATTACTGAGATCCATTATATGCAGGGAGAGGGCAGAAGGTCTCAAATGTGGGGTTGAAATGGCAGTTTGGTGAACTCAGAGTTGTTCTTTGCCATGGAGACTTCCATGAGCATTCAGGGGATACACAGGACAGGCATTAAGTGATGTGCTGCATCCACAATATGGAACTGAAGGAAGCCTGCAGGGAAAGCATGCTAAGCTACAGCTATGAACCATTAATATACAGATTAACAGAAATTGGGGCAGTAGATGTGGGTGCCTAGGTATAAAGGAGGAAGAATGAAGCTGAGGAAGTTGTTCAATGACACTGTTACCAGAAGAGAGATTTTGATGCAGAAGTACAGGCAGAATAATCTTACAGATACTAAATTAGAAATTTTTAAATTTTAGGAACAGTTTTTTATTGGTTTTACTCTTATTTGAAATCAGCCTGCAATTGCAGTTACAGAAACCAGAGTAAGATATTTTTCATATAAATACTAGTTCATAAAATTTCCCTCATCTTTCAGGTGAAGAGACTCTTTTGCCCCTTTGACTCCAGTTAGTTTAGTTTTTAAAGTAAGTTTTTTCTCCCAAATTAATACATTCCTTCTTTTTACCTGTCATTTAATATTTATTTAAAGAGCTATAGGCACTACTTTTCATGCATTAAATATAATTTATTGACTAGCTTGAAGAAAAAGTACAACTTGTCCCATGAAATCTGTTATTTGCCAGTTGCTGTCTCATTAAATACTCTGGCTTGTTTCATGATAGCTCTTTGCTGCTGAACTTTTGAAAGATAACATGAAACATATCAGGAAGCAAGAATTTGCCTTTTTTCCTTTTTTTCTCCCCACAGAAGTGGAATCTGTACTTCTATTGCTCTAGTAAAGTAGTGTGTGGGGGGTTATTTATAATTTAACCAACACAAAAAGTCTGTCCAGCTCCTCATCCACATGTGGCCTACGTGACTCAAATAATTACTCAGTTAAATACCATAGTTAAAGATTGGAGAAGAAATAAGTTGTGATTTTGCAATACCTCATCAAGTGGGCTATGTTTTTAAAAGCAAAATGTCTTTCATTTATTCTATGGTTCTTTTACTCTCTTCAGTGCAGGAAATGAAAAGGTAATCTTAAGGTTCATGTTTGTCAGGGAGTTCTAAGGCTCATCCTGTGCATTCTGCAATCCCCAAATTGTTTCTTATTTCCTTTCCTCCAGTAAGTCTTTGAGTGACTGTTCTTTGTGGAATTGATTTATGTTATTCATAGAGATGTGAGGGAAACCTCGTACTAAAGGTATGGTAATAAAGGGTGAAAAGAAATTGTTCAGTTCTGCTCTCACATTTGTATGTGATTGTGGGTATATGTGATTCTGCAATACCAAGAGAAAATTTGAATGCATTTCTGAGACAGAAAATTGCTTCTAGTGTGGGATAGCATCCAAAATACATACTGGTGGAGTTCCTTGTGTGTGTTGTGCCTGACAAGGCTTGAATACAGGACAGCTGGAATGCAAACACACACATTTAGGAACCTTTTTGTGCAGCATATACGGGGTGCAGGAAACCCCCAAGGTTTATTTTAAAATGAGGTTATATATAGGAGAAAAGGAAGATAAGGTAGAAAGTTAGAATTGGGTTCATGTCAGTCTTTTGTAGGTTTGCAGCATCAATATTAATTGGCCTTTACCTGTTTATAAATATTTGCATTACTCTGACTGGAATTTAAAATTGACTTCAAGACAATTCACTCTCAGATATGGTTTCCTTCAAGTCAGGAGAGCAGACACCACAGTTAATGTCCCAAAAAGTAGTCCTTCTAATTTCCTCAGTACTTTAGGGTGATACAGATAGGAGAACTAATTATTTTTATTATTTGTTTATCAATGCAACAGTGATTTTATAAATCTAAACTGGAAAAAAGGCAACTCAGCGCCCACTGAAAGTGTCAGACATTTGGAAAAGCTTTGTGTATTTAGTAAGTTCAAACTTCTCTGGCTTTATACTGCATTGCCCATGGTATGGTCAGTTTTTCCCTTCTGGCAGCAGCTCTTATCCTGGTCAGATGTGCTGCAGAAGCCTGGAATTTCATGCTTCTGCTGAAAATTTCCATTATGTTGTGCTGCCTCTAGATACTTCACTGTACTGAGCAAGGGTTTCAATTACCATCTTCATGCCATGACATCCAGATGCTGAGAATTTATTTCTGTTCATGTGGAAGAAGCAGTCTTGGAAAATGCTTATCAGATGGTCTCTATTACAAATTTATACAGCACCTACCAGCAGAAATAAGAATGCAATCTAAGAGCATGCAGGTATTAGCCTTGCTGAAAGAAGGTCGAGTGTGCTACTTTTTATCTCAGGCAATATCCTTCTGTGAAAAAGGGCTGTAGAAATTATTTATTATTAAAATTATTTATTATTAAAATAAATGCATTATTTTTAATAGAAAATTTTTATATTGATCCAGTGCTCATGGAAACATGGAATTTGGGGCTTTTTCCCATTGCCTTCAATGAACACATCTCAGCAATCCAGAATCAGGCACCTTCGATATTCCTTATGTGGGAAGCAACAAAATACTTTTTGGACATAAATCAGGATATCCTTGATTTTTTCTGTCCAAGAAAATGAAAGCAGCAGAAAGCAACCTGCTCAGGTTACCTGGGCCAGTGCTGCTAAAATCTTAGCAGGCTTGTACTAGAGGATTGAAGTGAACTGTGTCCAGGTGGCTCCTCACAGACTCATCACAAGCTCTGAGAGGATTGTCCAAGAAAGCATCTGATTGACTCTTTGGCAACACCAACAGACTGCTAAGCCCATTTCGTGTTTCTCCACTTGTCTGTGATTAAGAAAAAGCAGTGATCCCACCACAGAGCCCATGTCATGTTTCCATCTCTGTGAGTCAGCCATTTAGAGGAGAATGGGAAGTGCAAAGAAGCCTGGAGCCCAGATTTCCATCTGAGAGATGGAAGAGAGAGCTTCCATGGAGCTGCATCAGCTCCTGAGATGGAGACACTCGCTTCAACTGTGGCATCATCCCTGTGCAAAGACTGAGGCTCCCAATGTTCCCCTGCTGTTTTCATGGAAGGCAGCAGATTGCCCAGCAGAGCGCTGACAATGCCCTCCATGCACTTGGCTGCCCAGGTGGCTCCTCTGGGAGCACTTGTGATCTGAGCAGCAGATTGAATCAAGGCATCCCTGAAATGGGTGGGTCACCCTTGTGCAAAACTCAAATCCTTCACATGTCCAGCTGCAGTGGAGAGATTTAAGGGAGTGCTGTAATTTTTAGGTTTTATTTCCACCATTCAATATGAAAAATGTTTCCATGAAATCAGGGCAAAAGAATAAAATGCCTACAATTACAAATTGTGAAAATAATAATTTAGTAATTCACCTTCTGAGTTTTTCATTATTAAAAGCTCAGAAGTCTAATTTGCAAGATCCACCAAGCAATTTTATCTTCTGCTGGCAGAACTGGCTATGTAAAACTGGTCCAAGAATCCCCTCCCATGTAACCTTACACAGCAATGCCCTGTACTGAGATTACAAGTGACATGCACTGTGATGTCATGGGCAAAGGCTGGCCCAGGGACTGAGGTATCTCAGAAGCCCAAAAGGCTCCTGCTGAAGTCAGGAGGAGCCGTGGACGTTTGGCCTTTTTTACTTGGATGAAAATGCTTCCTTTGTAGTTTTATGAACTTAGGAATTTGTGCTCCTAGTTCTGTTCCCTTAAAGTTTAGAGGCAGGATGTGTTGCAGTTGCAAAACTCAGCTGGTGAAGTCCTGAAGCTGAATCTGTAGAGAAGTTGATCTTTTGCAGTTTGATTTAGCTTCTTGCAAGAAAAATGTGCTCACAAGGAGTCTTGAGCTGAGGTTCAGAAAAAAAGATTGCAACACATACCTTTTACAAAAAGCAGTTCTGCAGAAGGAGAGGATAAGTGTACTCCCTCCTTTTTAATGTTTCCCTGGGAAAACAAAATGGGGAGAGAATCCTATGTAAACCTTTCCATTTAGACCTACTGATTGTAAAGCACAGCTTTAGCTCAAAATTTCAGTTTGTATCATTTTTCTCTATATTTTGTAATTTTTAAACATTTGTGATAATTTATTCTGCTGCAATTTGCATCTGCTTTCAGATAGCAAAGGAAAAACTTAGTATGGCATCTGGAGGTCCATTTGGAAAAGGGGTGTCCTTACCAGGGTAATTACTGGTGCCTTGTGTAGGACTAATTCATCTTCCTTCATTGTTAGGCCCAGTGTTAACAATGAACTGATGAGTTCAGAGCTACTCAGGCAGGTTCGGGCTCTGCTGGTAGTTGCAGTCCTATATGTGTGTCAGACCATCTTATTCTGCATTAATTTCCAAGTGTTTCTCATAGGAGTTCCAGGGAGTTCCAATATGGAACATCTGTACAGGGTGAAACAGGAGCTCTGGTAACTGATCTCTTCCAGGGTTAGTTGGCTCTCTCGCTGCTTGTGTTGGCACTGCTTGGTTTTAAAGCTTCCAATTACAAAATTTTGTCTTCTTGCCTGAAAAAGTGAAGTTCATTTTGAGGTTAATGGCAGATATTTCACCTATTGTTACATTCAACTGTGTCCCAGCTTGTGTTTGGTGTCAGTACCCTGTTCCGTATCCCTCTCATCTTCATTGACCTGTTTTACACTCCAGTGAGAGAGAGTTTTAATACAAAGAAATGAGTACAACGAAGGTTGTTTAATATGGTGAAAAACTCCAGGATGTCTTCTAATGTTACAGAAGACTCAGAAACGTTGTGTTTGGGAGGAGTCTAACCTTATATAATTGTACTTTCTTGAAAAAATACTTTAATTGTGCTCTCCTCTCTTTCAAAAGGCCACCTTTTGTCAGTACAAAAGTTAACACTGTTAAGGCCCTTTTTTGTAATGTCTGACTTTATTGCTCAAAACGTTAAAGATTATATCTCAGTCTTGCAGAAGGGGGTGAGGTTTTCTTTGTCTCAGTAGCAAAATACTTTGCTAAATAAAAACAGTGGGGTCTGAAAAAATTTTTTTGCAAATGTGGATATAAAAGTTTTCCTTTATTTTTTCAAGTTGGAAAAAGAACCTACTAAGTATCTGGGCTTTTTCTTTGTCCAGTCATAAGCTTACTATTTCGTTTAGGGCATGTAACTTTCTCCAGCTGTTTGATTTTATGTTTGAGAGTTTCCTGAAGATTTTAAGAGGTATTTTTATACCATTTTGCTTTCTAAAATGTTGTAATTTTTGTCTTTAAACACTGGTAGCTTTGCCTAGCCCCTCCTTGTCACCCTCCTGGTACGCTTTTTAATACTTGAGTCTTTGGTAAATTTGTCAGCGGGGAGAGCAGGGGGCCTGTTCTGTGGCCTTGGAAATGCTGACAAGTCTGTCAACACTGGATGTGCGATTGTCCCTCGGAGCTTACATCCAAGTTTGTTGTACCGAGCAGAGAATAGAATGTGGGAGAAGTTATTCTGAGTGTGTGTGCATGTGATTGCAGTTTCCAAGGAGACCACCTTCTTTGTCTGAACATGTCCAAAATGATTGCCTAATTGATCTCATCATGTGGGACACTCTGTCTGTCTTTCTGTCTGCTTCTCTCTGGCGTTCTCCCCTCCACATTGTTAATCAGAAAGTAAAAAATGAAAAGTTATGTTCTCGCAAAGAGCCAAACAAAGCCATTAGCCTGTCCAAACTACAAGCTGGGGCTGTCCCCCAGTCAGAACCGATGGCCAGTGTGTCACCAGCGTGGATGTGAGACCTGTTGTTGCTATTTCTCCCCAGTCTGTGCTGTAACTCGTGCATAGATGATGCTGAGCGCGTCTTTGAAAGAGACAGCTGTTAATGCTCCTACTGAATTTCCACTAATTATAAAATGAAAGGACTGGCTCTCTTTTCCTTCCCAAAGCTCAATAGTCTAGTTTCACTGATTAAAGAACCAACAACAAAAAACCCCCCAAAACACAAAAAGCTCAGGGAAGGAGGAGACGTCAGCCAGTGCCGGTGGTGAAAAGCATGCTGATGTGCTTTTTTTGTTGCTTGTGGTTTTGTTAGTACTGATGATTTGCTAATGAAGGCCAAAGCCCTTTCAAATTTAGTCCTTGGACACTGGAACTGGAAATGAAGAGCTCAAGTTTAAAAACATTCCTGCTAAAGGGAGGAGAAGATTGCGCAGGGCAGTAAGAGTGAGGTGCTGCAGCAGAACTGGAGGTCACTGCATTCTGCAGTTCCTATCACTCAGGACTTTGGCCAATCCCCACTTTCTTGCTAAGCAAAGACTCCAATTAAGCTCAAGAGAAATGTAACTTGAACTATGGAAACACAATATTATGGAGACAGAAACTGAAATTACATCACAGTTCAGTATGTAAAAAAGCCTATTAGAAACAGAATATTTAATAAATACAGCAACTACTGAAAGAAATATTTTTTTAAATCCCCTCTGTGGTTTTATTTATTTAATTATAAATTTTATTACAGTCTTCTTCTAGAAATGCCGTGCTTATAGAAGAGGAATAGTTGCATAGCATGGTTTTGTTTGTTTGCAATAAGTGTCTGTAATCTGTGTGAAAGTGGGGAGAGGGCATATTCTGTGTCACTGTATCTACAGTGTGTCACACGGGGGTAAATACCAGCTGGCACATGAGAAAGGTCCAGGCACATGAAAGCCAACGGAATTAAGTGTGGACAGCTTGAGGAGAAGAGTTTGAGAAAATACATGGAGTTTGCAGCAGCCACAGCTCCCAACTTCCCTGGTGGTATTTATGGAGAGAATATGATTTATCTGTCTCTTCATGAAAAAGTCTCCATGACTGTTAGAAGCCAGTTCCTCTCTGCTTTTCCTACAAACTGGAAAGAAGGAAACAGTTTCAGAGGCTTTGATCTTGCCAGTTACTGCTGCCTCCCTTCTTTCCTACAAGTTGAGCTGCTGGGTCCGATCCAACACAGAGTCTTTGCAGTTGGACATGACCTGAGCATGGAGGGGTTACAGGCTGATCATTTATTGCACTCACACCTCTTTGTGACAGAGAATATTTTCTCTGTGTTCCATGAAGATCAAAATTTAGGCAATAAGCAGCTTGAGGACAACTTACATGATTGGGAAGTCCAGGGCAGAGCATAGATAATGTAATAGACTGAGACCATTAGGTGGGACAGAGCAGGTTGGAGCAAACTGGGGTGAAGCAGCAGTCCTTGTCAGCACCTGGGGGTTCATTTAGTGGCCTATTTAGGGAACACTGTGCTGATAAAAAGATACAGTACTCTGACTGTGAATCCTAAATGTCCATCACAAGGCACTCTGGTCCTTCCTGTACAACTCTGGGGAAATTCCTGAGCTGTATTTAATTAAAGCATGATAAATGCTGTATGTGAACAAATAAATTTCTTTCCCCCTTCTGTCACTCCCTTCTGGCCAGAGCCTGAGGCCATTTCATTTCTCTTCTGTTCTGGAAAAGTGATATGAAGAGGAGCTCATGACCTTTTAATTTGAATGTCTTATGTTTCAGCTAAGAGGAAAATCAAATTTGTAGATACACTGGATTATTTTTTTTTAAATAATAACAGTTTGAACCTACTTGCATTCCATGCAAACAGGGTACTGTTGAACAGGATTCATCTTTGACAGGCTAGCTGTGAGGTTTACAAAGTTTTCCAGAGAGACCTGTTCCCTCTGGGAGTCTGACATGGTATTAAGGAGGGTGCTTGCTGAGCAGTGGAGGTGCTGCTCCCACCTCGGAGCAAAGCAGAGAAGCAGCTCCTGCACCTGCACCTACCTGGCCTGAATGACCAAGGCTCCCAAGTGATGCGTGCCTGTTTTTGCAATATGGCCTGTTTGGAGTACTGTACAAACAGAACTCCCTCTATTTAACATTAGGGTCATGAAATAAACATTGTAATTAGACTTTTCTGGCTCACTTGACAAAATACATCTTTCTGAGGAAAACGTGGAGACATCACTATTGGCTTTAGCATTCATTTGAAAAAATCTCCTTATGCTCTGTAGGAGATTCAACTGCTTTTGAAACATGGGTCAGGTATTAGACCACCCAGTCAGAAGTGACAGCAGTGCATGGCACAGCTGCCTTTTCACTTGTGCACTGAAACACTGAGCTCTCCAGACACAGCTACCTGCTTGCTGCCCCTATGTAACAGCTGCCAGAAGAGACAGGCTGAAACATTTCCTCCCTCCTATTCCCTCATGTCCCAATTGCTATCTTCCCTTTTCTTAGCTTCTCCCAGAGCATATTATCAAAAGATGTTGGACAAAATCATGTTCTCAAAGGGTGCTCCTGACTCACAGAATTTTTTTTTTTTTTTATTATTAATCGGCCAGAGTCCCAAATACAAACTTTTTATTTGGTGTTTCTACACTTGTCATCTTTAAATTATTTGGTACAATATTCTGTGCCAAACTTGGGTGGATGCAGCCCAGCAGAGCCTTTCTTGTGGGAGCACTTATTAAACGGAAGTTAATGAACAGTAACCACGTAAGAGCTCTCACCTAAGACAAATTAATTTTTATTGCCATTTTAAAGTATATTCCATAGTACTTTGATAAAATATGTTTTAGTAATCTTTTTAAACCAAATAATGGACTAGAAGAGGTCCTTTTTTTTAACTTTATATATGGCTACTGTACATGTTTGTCTCTGACACATACCCTTTCCAGAACATGACTTTTGTTGTGATGATAATCAAGAAGGCTCAATGTGTTTTTTTCAGAATTAGGAAATATTTTTTAATTTGGTTAGGACTGGAGAACAATTTGTCGCAGTATCAGGCAAGTCAGGAAATCCCAGAATTTGCCTTTCACATGATCTGATTTCTCCCATAAGTAAAGCAAGCTGAGTGGAGGCATGTTACACACACGAAGCAGGAAGGCACAGGTGGGATTGTTGTTCTTCCCCACTGCAAGTAAGAAAGTTTATGAGGACATAGATTTGAATTAGGTAACTCTGTATTTTTTATATTTAACATTTGATTTTGCCTGAAATCTTTTGTGATTCTTTCTGTAACTGATTTCATTGGTCCTTTCTGGCTCCTTTTCTTCCATGACAGAGAGGTTTATTCTGTTCCAGTAGGTGATTCTAAGGGTCTGTGGAGCTGAGAGAACACAGCAAGTTTGTCATTTTACTCAGTTTGAGTATTTTGTCAATTCTTTCTCTCTCACCCACTGTCTTGAGTGGAACATAACTGTTTCCTTGCATTTCAGTGTCAAAGGGCTGCATTTTCTGACTGGGACAATATCCCAGATGTATGTTCAGACCTTTTAGGTCTCTCTTACGGCTGTTTCCCACTGTTCTGAGAGTCTAAGTGCTGGGGACAGGCTGTTGTGGTAGCCACACTGCTCCATGGACAGGAATCAGTACATTAGGGCAGCTTTTTTTCTCCCTCTGTTTCAGTATGTAAACGTTTCCAATCTCACAGTGGAGTCAAAGGGTGTGACTGTTGGAAAATCAAAATAAATAAAATTTTGATCAGCCTCACAGAGTGTTGGAAGCCAGGGATGTGTTTTCAGAGACCTACTTGCAGTGGGTATTGGCACAATAATATTTGCCCATCTAACAGAAAACTACCATCCCTGATGGTATTGATAATTAATATAATTTTATCACCTGTGGCACCACTTGTTAGATTGCCTTTGAAAGCAAGGTGGCAGAATAATAGTACTTCATGGACATTTAGGAAGTTATAATTTAAAATTATTCTTAAAACTATCCCTTCCATTTCCCTTCCATTTTTCTAATTTAAACATTTCTAAATAAATATTGGAAACAAAACAATTCTTCTTGTTCCATGTATTCTGGTTTTGCTACTCCCACAATAGTAGAGCCTAATGTGCAGATGCAGAACTTCCCATCTTAGTCCAGAAGGGATTTTAGAGCTATTTATGTATTTGTCATACTGATAAGGAGACATTATTTTATTGTGCTGGGCACTGCATAAACAGAAAAAAAGAATGATCACAGCTTTAAAAGTTTTCCATCTTTTTTTCCTCTTCAGTACTTGTCTGAGTTTTGAAATTTGATGGTGTTTGTGTGCTGAGGCCAAAAAAACCAAGAGCTCAGTATCTATAGTATCCAAAATTGGAGCTGGAGTAAGAATTGCAAAAAAAAATCAACAGAGAGAGGTGCTTATGGCAAATTCCCATGGTGTTCCCTAGTGGACATGATTTTGCCTGAATCTTCCTCTTACGTGTACGGGAGAAGAAACTCATCAGTTTGGCTGACCAGCTCACTCGGTCCTGTGTGGAGGTACATGGTGTGGGCATGGAGATGGTAGGAGTTAATTAAGAAATATAATTTGGTGATGTCTGGCTAAGGCCCTTGGAGGATAACACTCACTGACTATTATCAGGCTCTGTCCCCAAGGCAAGGTTGCACTGGCAGGAGAAGGGAACACGTATTTCTTGAGCCGTAGTAACAGGACCATTCCATTTTTCCAGTAGTTCTGTGATGTGGGCATGCAGTGTCCTCATGGATATATGTGCACACCAATATCCATAAATAAACCATAATTGGCCATGGATTGTGTAGCTGGTTCATCAATATATAATCTCTGGAAGAACTCTCATAATCTCTTCTTACAGCTTAAAGCTACTCTTAACAAAACACACACACACATCTATGTCTCTGCCAGGGACCTATTTCCTTTTTTCCCCCTTTCCGTATGTGGAATTTCTCCCCAAACTCTTTTGGCCCAGTGCCCAGGAGTCCACAACAGTCAGTGGTGCAGTGGCATGTTGTAAGTTCTGCATGAAACAAGTCTCCTGCTGGAGAGGAGAAAGAACCAGTTCTGGGGACACATGGCACTTGTTACCAGTTACAGTTCAAAGAATGGTGTTCACATCATGAGTTTTGCACATAAAAAAGCTATGCTGGGTTGTAGTTAGCAATTTTTTAATATGTTGTTTCTGTTTTCCTTTCACTTCTGAGATTTTAGAGAAGGACTTAACATATAAGAGAGGAAAAATATCAAAGCTCATGGTATTTTCAGTGTATATGCAGAAGATACAATGATGTCAGGTGTGGTGTTGCTGTTTTATTGGCATTCACTTTTGATGATATGTATTGTTCTGGGCTTCACAGTTTCGAGGTCTCATGGTTAGTAGGGATAAAGCTGTTCTACCACAGCATCTCCATTCTGTGTGACTTCTGCAGGATATTTAGTGTGCAGATAGGACTTGGTGTACAAATTACATTTCTTCCATTCTTAAGCACAAAGAGCAATGAAAAAGATTTATAAAAGCATGGGATTATAAATATGCATAACACTTTCCAGGAAGGCAGTCTTTTACCCACTTAATTGAAAGTAAAGGGATAAAAATGAATAACTGATATGTGGATGACAATGCAGTGCAGAGGGTGATTGTTTACCTAAATGCCTTAACTAAGAAGTCAGTTGTATGGAGTTTTATGCTAAGGCAGCAGGAATGAGAAGGCTTCTCTTGTGTCTGTCTTGTCACAGCTTTTCTGGTGCTGTAGAGGATTTTGGCCTATGGAACTCTTTGGACATGCACAGGAAGCTATCCCAAAGCTCAGACATATGTTCAGACTTTAATGCTGGGTTGTTATGTCAGAAATTACGCTGTAGAAGGATCTTAGACATTTACCTCCTTTGTGTGGTTTATTTTCATCTTGAAATTTGGACCAAAGAATGAAGCTCACAAGTAGCATATTTTATTTATATGTGTATGTGTGTGTATGTGTGTGTATGTGTGTGTATAATGTAAGGCTATCACAATGCCTTCAGATTGAACCTGTAATTTGTGAATAGGATACAATGAAATTGTATTTGCCCTGAGACACATACTGTCATTTTCTCATATGAAATAAAGTTACCCATCTTTCTTTCCCTCAGATCAATACCATGAGCATTGTAACACAAGGACTGAATGACTGAATGACCTGCTATGACTGAAGGAAAGGTAGAATATTGTGGTGGTTTATTCTAAACAATGCTTCAGAATGAACAGGACTTTTTTTTTTCTGTGTTCTTTCCCTATTAAGCTGTTGTTATCTGGGTGTCTGATTCATGGTCTGGATAAGTGAGAAGGATTATGTTGAGAAACCTCTTTCCAGCACACATGGACCCAATATCTAGATGCAATCAGTTCAGATATAGAAACTCAAAGTCTCCTCCAAAGTGTTACAATGCTCCTGAAGCATGACTATGAATTGTCTCATATATCCATGTGTTTTATATATTTGTGCTAGAAATGAAAACACAAGAAAACATGAATGTAGTAGCATGAAATCGTCCTGTAAAAAGCAGAATGGAGAGGTGAACTAAGATAAAATCAGGCCGCAGAGAGAAGGCAAGGCTCTGTTGCTATTTTGTTATGCAAAAAATAAGCAGGGAAAGGAATAAACTTTCCACAAAAGGAGATTGTTGAAGAAAATGTGTTCACAAAAATGTGGAATGATTTTTGAGACTCCTGTAGTTTTTGAGGGTATTGGAGTATTTAATGTAGAAGCTCTCTGATCACCCCTGTAGTTCTCAGCTTAGCTAATGTCTTTTTTAAAATGGTCTTAGTGAAGTGTACAGAAATGTTAAGTTAAAATGTATATAGAAGAAGTCAGCAGTTACAACCATCCTGTAGATTGTTTACAGCAAGGACATACCAATATTTTAGTTTCCTCAAAAAAAACCAGGAATGTAGGTAGATTAGTTTTGGGACTAAATAAAAGTATTAATGTCTAGAAGTCTGAATATAAAACAATCAAGAAGATTGTATGGAGTATGTGTGTATTTTTTGTGCTCTTCCAAGTGTTGGCAGTAACTAAAATTGATTTTTGGAATAAGGAAGGAGATAACTCCATGTATTTATTGGGGATTTAATGAGGGTCAGTATGTGAATCCTTTTACTTTTCTCCTGATTTCACTTGTTTCTATTGTGATCTTCCAAAATCTCAGAAAAAGTAATTCAAATGTATGCTATATTGTCATCTGTGAGTGAACAGCCTGGAAGTGAAAATGCTTCTCTTAAAAGTGAGCCTGATTCACAGAATTTTATTAATAGCCACCTCTGCCAGGGCAATGAGGCAGATGAAATGCATGTCCCCTCCCTTCACTCTCGGGGTGTCCTGAGCACACGAGGACAGAGCCCAGGCTCGGGGACACAGAAGGACAGAGGTGATTTAGCACAGCCCAGGGTAGGCGTGGGAACTGCCCCCACCTCACAGGCAGGCTCACACTGCCCCGTGCAGAACAATCGGGGGGATTGTGTTGCTTGGCTGTTCAGTGCAGCATTTGGAGACTTCCTAATGATCCATTCCAAAAGGTTTGGCCAGGCAACCCCTTTGTACAACTCAGCATATAACCTTGTGTGCTTCCCACTTTGTGCTGTGACAGACAGTGCTGCCGCTTACGGGGGGTTTGGCCGTGTTTCTAAAAACAAGATTCTTTTACCTCAGTCATGAACTTGCAGGAATATTGGAGGAAGCATGGGAACACAAGAAACATCTTTAATTAATTGATAGAATTATCAAAAAAGACTTGTCTCCTAGTCACACACAAGTGAGCCTCCTCTGCTGCTCTTGTGATTATGAGTCCAGTTTCACCCTTGAGAACGCTGCAGCAGGCAGTGGCAGAAGGAAACTCTGGGCCATCTTCATACAGCAATGGGTGGAAAATCTGTGCTGCCTTTGGGATTCAAAAAAACAGCAGCCTGCTAGGAATAGAAAACCACTGGCCAAGAGTTTCAGAACAGTGGATCTAAAAGGTGGTTTTCTGCGTTCATTCTTGAGCTTACAGTATGTGAAAAGCTCCCCATGTGAGCGACCTTTTGCTAGTGCTGGGTTTGTGTTTGTCTAATCTGTGGCCTTCCTAGCTTGCTGAGGGTTTCGTAGCACTCAAAGCATTCTGATTAATACCTTTTTGTAGTGTATCTAATCTCTACTGTTAATGATTTCCTGATCTCATATGAGGAAACTTAATCAAGAGACCCTTGGACTGAAAAGACCATTTAGTCTGAATTTAAATTTCAATTGACCGAAACACCTCCTCAGGTGTTCTTCTTACTTCTGCAAAAGGGATCGCTGAAAAATTGTGCTGTTTCAAAAAAATGAAGGCCTTTTTTCCCCCCTCAGCTCTTCAGCTTCATGTAAGACATGACACACATGTGAAGTGTCATGTAAGTTCATGCTCTTCTGGCTGGGTGTTCATAGTATCCCCTGTGGGCCCACAGGTTGGTCTTGTCACCAGTCATGAAAGACTAAATGGTTCTGCCATGTCTGTCTGGCATTAGTGAGAATTTTCAGTGCTTTTTAAAAAGAACAAGGACCAGGAAAACTGCATGAAGAGAACTGTGGTGTATACCACTACTTTATTAGCTTTACTTGTAATCATCATGGAGCTGTCCAGTGGAGCAGACCTTTGGGGAAATGTGTCCTACCCTGCAGCAAACAGTGCCATGAACGCCTGGATGGAGGAGGTGATGTGAACAGAGAGCCAGGAGGTGCATGGAGCAGTGCCCTGACCCAAGGGAGACTGGGCAGGCTTTTCTGTGTCAGATTTGATTGGTTTGAGTAAACAGAGCCTGTGCATTTCCAAAAGGCCTCTAACAAATGTGTGAGGCATCCTGCAGCCCTGTACCGGAGCTCACCTTCCAGCTGTGCTTTGCCTGCTTCCATATTTCAAAAGTTTGCAAGGAAAAGATGAAAGTTTTAGATAAGTTAATGCTTTTGAAACTCATATGACCCTTCAAGTTCTTGGAACTGTAGCAGGAAAAGATTTTTAAAAAAGAAAAAGTGTAGTTGTTTTTCACATTGAAGCAAGTCCATAAAATCTGTGCATTTTAATGTACGGTTCAGAGGTAAACTCCTTTTAATCCACAGAATAATTTTTCTGCTTTATGTTAAATGTAAAAGAGACTTTTTACACATGTTTATGTTTTGCAGAACTATCTGTTAGTTGTTTCTAAGCTAGAATAATGGTAATTTGGCTTTGTTCTTCATCCTTGATTTCATCACATGGCAGAATATTGCTGACACTCTGCAACACTAACATCTTTAGTAAGCATAGGTTGAGAAAAACCAAAGGAAGAGCATGCCTTTCATTTTCTCATATTTGTCTTCCTACAGGCTTTAGCCCCACAATGCCTATAAATGATGCAAATCCAGACAAATTAAGATCAATACCAATGTTCTTAACACCAATTAAGATCAATGCCACTGAAAAAGTATTTAAAAGCAAAATACAATTAGAGGATACAAAGTTTATGCAGAAATGCAAGGAAGAGATGACCGTCAGTGAGTTTCAATTAAATACTTGCTTTTGTTTCAGCATTTTCCATTTCAACATAGTGGAATTTAATTTATTTTTGGGATATGTTTTTGCTGTATAATAAAACACTGTGGATTGAAAGCTTCGGCCTTTGCATGTTACATCTTGTCTTTTGAGGGCATCAAGGACATCAAGGATCCTCTCGTAATAGCTCTGGAGATAGAGAAGGCCTTCTGTCCCCTCAGAAGACAACTCCTATCATTGCTTCTTGTTCTGGCTGCACAAGCAGCTCAAAAGGCAAGTCACACTTGGTTCCTAACAGAGTCAGCTGCTACTCATGGGAAGAATTCCAGCCTAAACACCGTGTGGGCTGCTGCAAGCCCAAATCTCCTGGATGTCCAAGAGAGTTGGGGATATGGATCTCCTTTCATCAGGAACATGCCAAAATGGCAGGTCTTTCTGTTCACTGCAGGGGATTCCCCACAGATACATTAGTTATTTTGGACATCTCTTGCATCTGTCACTGCATGTAAGTCAGTGATTCTGAAGTGATTCCACACAGAGCCAGACTCTGCTTTTAAATACCCCAGTGTGCACATCCATTGACGTTTGGTCCAGAAGATACTTCCCTCTTCCTGTGCAAATTCAGTAGCCTCTTACAAGGGTTCTACCTTACCTTTTTCTCCCAGGTGATGGAAAATGTGAGCTTCTCTTTTTGTGGTATCTTTTAAGCTATTCTGGCTGCCAGTGGCCTCTGCTTTTTTTATGAGGCAATGGGGAATGTTTATGAAATGGAAGTATGTCATACGCGCTTTAATGGAAACTTGAGACAAATCTTCTCAGCTTTCCTTAACACTCTGTTCTTAAAAGCCAGATGTTGAAAAAGTTTCAAAAATGTATCTGTCATGCTCAGAATCCAGGCATTTGCACACAATCAATTTTAGACACGCAAATAATTTTCTGAATGCAAAGAGAGTAATGACAGCTGCTTGGAGGACTGATGCTCTGACCTGAATTGTTTCTGCTGTAGGAGGGTTAGGTCTGGGCACTAAATCTCAGTTCCAGATCAGGAGTTTGCTCTACCCAGGCTTCCAGCAGAGCCAGGGGGTGATCTGAGCACTCATCATGAGATGCCCTTTTTCTTCACTGCTTACATCCACAGGTTCAGGGAATTAGATGGATGAATGCCTGAATTAAGGGAGGATAAATTAGACACAAATTTATCTGATAAGGTGAAAGTGCTCAGGCTGCAGTCTAGGGCCAGACTCCATCCCTAGTGACTCCTTAACACAGCAGGAGCACTGAGGTAGCACCATATTCCCTCTGCATTCCTCTGCTCTTGTTCAGCCTTTTCCATCTGCACAAGAACTTTTGCCTGTTTTACCTGGCCTCTGGTGAAGGTAAACCAAGGGAAGGCTGCTGGGTCCCATTCAGTCACAGACCTGTACTCAGCCAAATACAAGGATAGCGAGGGCATGCAAATACTTGGGAAGAGAGCCACCCACTTCCCTGCTTTAGCTCCCTCATGAAGAGAAATTATTTGTTTCACTGAGTAAATGCCCTGCAGTGGTGCCTTGTTTCCTTTCTATGATTGGAAAAGATTTTGTATGAGTTGGATCATCCTCGACTGAAGCTTTTTTTGGGCCTGTATGGAAGCTGGAGTAGTCAATTGCATCAGTTATCTCCCTTCACTAAATAAAAACATAGGAATGGTGATCACTTTAAAGAGAAATATCCAGGAATTTTTGTAGTCAAGCAGACCTTTTACTCTGAATACACTTTTTCTGAAGTGTAGTGTAGTTCAGTGCTAGTATGCAATTGGTTATCATAGAACCATTTTTTAGGCTTGTAATTTACTGTAAGTTTGCTTTTAGGGCGTGAAATTTGGCGGCTGAAGCCGATGGGACTTCAGACAGTGCAGTCCCTGATTATTTCAGCTGCCAATTTCCAGCCTGTTTTTAAAACTGTGTGCTCTTCTTTTAATAATTAGATAATTTTACTCCATATGACTTTATATGGTGGAATTTTAGATGAAGTATAAAAAAGAAAAGAAAAAGATATCTTTTTTTTTTTTTTTTTCTGGCATAGTCTGCACTTTATGTCTCCGTCAAGTGCTTTTCTAAAGCTGTTTTTCCCAGACTGTGTGTTTTGCATGGGTGGGACAGTGGGTTATTGTTAGCCTGTTAGACACAACTCAGCTTGAATACCCTTCAGTAGTTTGGGAGGCAAGTCAGCTCTATTTGCATTTGTTCCAGTCACAAAGGTTTATAGGTCAGCAAAGGCTGGCTGGAAAAATTCAACATGCCAATGCACTATTCTTCTATGGTTGTCAGGAATTCAAACGTGCTGGTTTTTATATTTCTTCTTGGTCATGAATATATGATCGCACAGTCTGAAGTCGCTTTGTTTCTTCGGAGCTTGGTACCAGCTGGGACTAAGATGGAGGATGTGACTTGATGCCAGCTTTCCCCCCCCCTCTTTTGCCCACACTAATCAGCAGCAAATCAAATGTCCGTGCGTCTGGAGGCAGTGAGAGGGCACTGCTCACCACTGCACTGGAGTGCTGCCGGCTTTTTCTCCTCTGTGAAAAAGACTCCAGCTGAATAAAAGATGACATTTGTCCTTTAACAGAAAACATTGCATTAGCTTAATCTCCCTTCTGGTTTGGGTTTGGGTGCTCTTTTTTCTTTCTGTTTCTATTTAGGTGTATGAAATGTTTCCTGCTTAGTTAGATGCAGAGATGATGTGGAGACCTTCATTTGTGTACGGACTGACAAAGAGTTGGCATCTTTTAGGATTCAGAAAATTGAAAGCCATTCATATAGTTTTAATGTACACTGATAAAGATATTGCCTGAAAACTTTGGAGTATCACCAACAGCCTGATCTTTTGAGGGCTTGCAATCAAAGCCTAAAATATGTACTAAAAAGACTGTCTTTCCCAAAGAAAGCAGTTCCTTAGCTTTGTTTTTCATCTTCTAGTTTTAGAGAAGGTATGGCCTTTTGCAGTTCTTAAAATGAAATATAGATTTATCCACTGTAATTCGATTCCTTCCAAGCTGCATTTTGAATTTTAAATGGTGTGTCTGAACGCATTGTGCAGGATACTATTGCAGTTTTGCTGGGAGCTGACATCTCATTTCCAGGCTGGCTCACTGTAGCCCATTACCCTGGACCCGTAAGCCCTGCTTGAGTTGGACTGATTTTAACTCAGTTACAAAACCCACTTATCTTTATAGCTGTAGCTTGGGATCTGAGAATTTTCTTATGAAGGAATAAAATAATGCCAGATCTCCTTTTAATATGCTCATTGAAATTCAAACTGTGACCTTTCTTGTTCTGTTGCAAAGAGTCTCTCTGCAAAGTAGGGGCTGTTTGGGGGCGTCGCATGTGCAGCCTGGGCAGGCAGCAACTCCCCCTCCTCCTGCTGCCTCCGTTGGGGCAGCCAGGGAGCCCCGTTCCTTTTGAATGCAGGATTCACTGCCAAGTTGGCACCATCGTTCATGTTTATAGATTTAAATTCAGCACATGGCTTTAACTCTTCAGCTGCGCTGGCTGCAAACAATCGCCCCAAACCAAACGCAAAGGTATAATCAGTTCATTGTCTCCGCCTTGCCAAGTTGCATCTGACCCTTGGAAATCCAGTTGGGAACATTATTTGAAATGCCATCTTGGGTAAGACACATGCAGAGAGCAAAAGCATGTTTTACAAGGAAATGTTTACAAAATATTAAACCTTTTGGGGAAAAAGCAGCTCCTAAAATAAACATTTTGAAAAATCACATAAAGTATTGAGGGGCAGATAGTCTGGAATAATTGAAGAAGACTCCACAGTTAGAATACTAGTAAGCACCAAAAAAAAATAGTTGTTTATAAACTGCCTTTTTCAGCCTACACAACTACTAATGTGGTGCAAACAGCATAAAATTGTCAGTTGCTGGAAATTAGTCTGAGAAGAACATGAGGTTTTTTTTCTTTTAAAAAACAGTTCAGTGTGTTTTAGTAAATAAGTATTTCAGTCAGTTTTGGCTATTTTATTAAATAAAATATTTTACCACACATAAAATAATCTGTAAAATGCAACCATGATTGACTTATTAAGAATGTTTTCCACAATTAGAGACATATTGCTCCATGGCTTTAGTATTTGGTAAAGGAACAATGATAACCTGACTGCAGATGTAGTCATGCTCTGAAATCTAATGTGAATCTTAGCTTCGAAATGGACAAATAAATATTTCATACAGTGATTGGGTAAGAATCATCCACCCAGTTAAAGCACACTGGGTGTGCTGAATCCCACCACCTCCAGGCACTGATAAGGTTTAGTATGGACAAAAATGCAAAGAAATGCAATTTCCAAGTTTTCAGCTGCAGCCTTTTATCTGAATCAAATATTTTTTTTCTAACTTGCTCATGTGCTTCATACAAACAAGCATCTCAGTTATGACTCTTGGATACAAAAACAGTATGATTTTAGCACCTGTATTCAATCATATTAGAGTTACAACAGGGTTGGGGGGGTGGAGAATTTACCTATTTTTTCCCAACAATTTGCAAGGCATAAAGCACTTTGCATGTGACAAAATAGCTCTTTCATTCACAAATGATTTCCTTCAGCATTAAGTTCTGGATGCAGGTGGGTAGTGATCTGTCTGTAAAGCATTCAGTGTAATCAGAGGGTAATTTGATAAGTCCCTTTCTGGGATTTTAAGTATCTTCATAATCATGGATGTGCTGTAGCCTATGGGAAGATTCTTTGCAGCTAGCTCTGAAAACAGATAAAGAGCAACAAAGCATCTCAGCTACATTGTAAATATGAAACGATATTCTTATTTTAGAATAATAAAAATTTGTCTTATCTTTTTCTCTCAAACCCTATTGAGTGTTTTGGTACAGGATGCACTCAAAATAGCTTTCTTTTTGGCAATTTTCAGTCTTTTCAATTACTCTTGAAAGGGAATAATTCCTTTGCAGTGTATCAGATATACCACATTAATCGTTTCTTGGCATTTTTCTACTAATTGACACGTGTGTGTGTGTGTGTGTGTGTGTGTGTGTGTACATCCGCATGTGCTCTTCCGTTGTTTCTGGAATTTTAAGGAGGTGAGAAGCACACAAACTGAAGAGTCTCTTAATTGTTTGCTTGCTGTAGAAAACAGATTTATTTTTATAAAAATACGCACTGTTTTCTGACCTAGTGTGAAAGATGCTGTATTTATACAAACGCTAATGCTGGAAACGCAGCTGTTACGTTACTTTGTGCTTTTATTGGTGCGGCTTCCACCAGCTTCTAAACCCCTTGGATTACTCCTAAGTGAAAGCCAAAGTTGCAGGCACAGCTTGGATGCCCTTGGGTGTCCAGGACTGCAGTGGATTTTTTGGTGGTTGCAGCCATGATCCATAGGTGGATTTTTGGTTTTGTTTGGTTTTGTGGAATTGGTTTTGAATAGTGGAGGGAAAACACAGAAATTACATATTGAGATTTCAGCGCCACAGAAGAGGAGCAAGCAGGTCACTGACATATTGCAGTAATTTTGGATGATGACAAATCCTTTAACTAGGTGTGTGCACTGTGAGAAACCCCATGGATAATGTTGTTTAGAGTTTGCAGGTTTCTAGAGAGAAAAGATAATAAATCGACCTTGGAGAATTCCTTTATTTTAAGTTGGAAAAACGACATGGGACTTTCTTACTTGGTGCTTTAATTTTCCTCTACTTGTTCTTTTTTTTTTTTCCCCAACACTGATCTTATCTTTGTGAATCTCTCCCCTTGTGTTTTTCAGCACCTGCTAGCTCTGCCTTGTGGCTGATGGCTGTGTTCAGACCCCAGCAATAAACTCTGAAGAGGTAGGATACATGGGATATTTCAGTATTAGACAGATGGCCCTTTTCCTTGTCGTGTCATTATGCAATTTGTAGACATCTAGAAAAGCCTGGGAACTGGACAAGTATTTACATGCCCTGATACTGCCAACAGCCCACTGAGCTTCACCTTCCCAGGGGGGTTATCCCTGTGCCAGGAGAGGCCCTTATCCCAAGGCTGCTTGTCCTCCCTCCTCACCCATGTCCCAGGAGCTGTGGCAGCCTGTCAGTGTCTGCCTCTTGGGATGTGGCAGTGGCAGCTCGCTGATGTGGATGTTGGCTGATCCCATGCTGTGTTCTGTGCCTTTTCTCCCCAGCTGAAGTCTGAAACCAAACAGTGTGACCAGGAGCTGGAGTTTGCAAAGGCTGGTCACTGTCGGGAGTGTTCTGGGCTGGAGGGTAGAGGAGGGAATGAGAGACTATTGGTGTCAGTTCTTGGACAGAAGAATTGTTGGGAAGCCTCATCTCTGTTCACCTCTTGCTCTGACTAAGGGGAAACTGCAAAGACCAATTCCGTTGACAAACAAAACTTGGATCCCTGAAAAGGACCCATATTTCCCTCCTGTCAGATCTTTAAAAGATCAGAAAAAAAGTTTTGCTCTTTTTGCCTTTAATGCACGCCCTTCCATCCCCTACTTCAGGACACACATATGTAATCTTTTTCACTCACACTGAGAAAATGGTGTTGGAAAAGCCGAGAACATGCCTGACGTAATGAAGAATCCCCTTATGATGGTGACCATTTTTCATTATGAAATAGTTCTGGCTTTCTGTCCCGTGGGCCTCAGCACAAAGATGTACTGCCCCACTAAGCGTAGTTTTGCTCCTCGTCTTACCTCATGCTGTTATTTTATCTCAGTACTTTTTCACTGATCCATTAAAATAGGAAATACTTCTGAAGAGTTGCTCTCATTGAATTCAGATTCTCAGAAAAGTAGATGCTGATTTTAGTTTTTGCAATGGAAGTTTTTAGGAACATAAACAATTAAGTTAAAAATAGTTACTCTTTAGAAAGCATTTAGCAATCTAAAACCTAAACTGTGGAATTTTGTGTAGTACTTCTCTACTTGGTGCACATCCATGTGGGCTGCACAATGAAATGTGGCCTCTAAGCAGATGGGTTACTTTATACAACACTACTTGAAATAAATTTAATTGTATTAATGCAGGAAATCATGGCACTGCTTGATAATCCTTTTTCATTCCTGCTATGTGCAGGAGTTAAAGGATATTTCTGGTGTGAACACATGCAGTTCTTTGAGCAAGGGTTCCTTTAGGAATTGGGGTGGAGGACAGTCTCCTTTTGATCGCTCCATTTGTTTGTCCCTTCGCTGAAGTTCAAGTTGAAGGCACACACAGAACAGCTACACCTGACAAAGGACATTTTGAATTCCTTGGCCCTCCCAGAGGTAATGGAAAGGAGCACAGGAGCCCCAGGACTGTCCATATAAGAAATACCTCCCTTGCCAAGATTGTTATTGTGCTGTATTTCACACCAATTGCCCCCTGTAGGAAGGGGATGTTTTTTACACTTAACAATACCCAACCAAACAGAAGTGGGTGTAATTGTGACCATGGTTCTCCTGTCCCAGTGCACTGTTCTGTGGCACTCAGAGCTGGATTGTGCAGGAGCTGAAAGCACTGGAGTGGAAGCTGGAAGGGTGTGATGGCACAAGGGGGCCTGGAGATGAACCCAGGGTAGGAAACTGGTGAGACACAGGAGAAAAATTGTTTCTTTCCTTGTATCAAGGTCTAGATCAGCCTGACCCCTCCGTGCCCTTCCTGCTGTCACCACATTAGCACTAGCTTTGACACTTAGAGCTGACCTGTGAGACAGTGCAACCCCAGGCTGAGAATGAGTAAATAAAAGTGTGGCATAAAAATATGTGGGAATGGCAGTGAGAGAATTTCCAGCCATATAAATTTCATATAAATTGTTTTTCCTTAGAAGGGAGATTTGCACTTGTTGCGTTTAGTGGACTTGTGTTTGCCCGACATGCCACAGAGTAAGGTGTTGTATATAGTCCCTCTGGGATTTTTTTTTACACAACCAAAGGATTTTTACTTTGCAGGGAATGTTAGCCTGGAATGTGGCCAGGTCTGAGCACTCTGTGTAAATTCTGGATGTCTGAAGGGGGAGATGCCATGCTTGGTTGGGGCTCCTTCTGTCACATCTCGTGGGGAGTGTTCTCCTCCCTTGGTGAGGTCAGAGTGCTGCTGCTGGAGGGAAAGCTCTAGCGAGGCACTTCTTGCAGAGTGGAGAGGTCACTCAAAAGAATAATTGCCATGAAAGATTAGTACTGTGTTTTAATTACTTTTAATGGCGGTGACTCTGGTTCTGCAGCCACTCTTTCTTTCTCTTTGTGCATCTGGTGCTGGAAAATTTTGAGTTGTGCAAGAAGTACAGGTGAATAATTTGCTCTCAAATGTATTTTACAATGCTTCACCTAAAAATAGGTCCTTCTAAACAATGCAAAAGTGAACCAAAACCAAGAACCAGACGTAGCTGGGTTTTTTCTGATGAACATTCTTTCTTTATAAAAGCATCCAAGTGTACATACTGGTACATACAATGTGTACTTGCTATGTATTAATTGTTGCTGTCCTGTTAAACAGTATGGTGATATTAGCTAGACAAACTGCTTTTTGTGCATTTTTTGCACTAATCTAGCTCTTTTATGACTTTCTCTAACTTGCAAAATTTTCTGTTTCCTCAGAAGGGCAGGAATCTAACAGAACAGTAATTATCTACCACAAATACGGGTTTTTTTCTAAATAAAGAGTTACAGTAGCTGCAGTATTCAGTCCAGAATCAGTGGCACAGTTTGAGATCAGGTAATTCAGCAGAATAGCAACAGAGAGTCCTTAGGTGGCACTCACTTCAGTGCAGGTTACAGCTTCAAGTCTGGTTTAGATACCAGACTCTGGAAAATTATAGCATTCCATTGCATAAGAAACATGTAAAATATTTTTAGGGAGCTTAACACTTATTAGTACTCTGATCTTTGCACAGCAAAACCTTTGGTAACCAAAGTAACTGATGTTAAAATGTTGAGACTAAAGTAGGTTGTACCAGCATTTCTGTCAGCATTGCAAAACTCAAGGGGACTCATAAATCTGGTTATGCCACCAGTGTCTTGTAGTGCAATGAACCGTGGGTTGAAGTATCTGGAAAATCATTTCACAGGTACAATTCCCACTGGCAGTGAGTGAGGGCCAGCTGCACACCTGGAGTTCTGGTATTGGCAGGGGAAGGCTGGGGAGGCTGCACGGTGCCATTCCTGCAGGGAAGTTCTCCACTGCCTCCACAGACAGCATGCACATCCAAGTAGGTCCCAGCTGCAGGGAGATGCTGTGTAACTGTGACATGGGCTGGTGAGAGATGCTGTCACACTTCACTGGAGCATGTCAGGTGTCCAAACATTGGTCTGAGTAAGAGTGTCAAAGGTTCTATTGTTATTGTAGCTTATTAGTTCTTGAAAGAATTTTAAAACAGAAAAATGAATTCACTTGCTAACTGCTAACACATTTTCTGAGCACTTGTGAATAGCTGCTGGCTACTGTCTTTGGATATAATAATGGAGTTCAGGCATGTTCACCAACAAGTGTATTGGAAAACTTTATGGATATATAAAGAACATGAGCTGTCCTCTGCTGATGGTGTGTACTGGCCTTTGCAGCCTTCTGAAAGCAAAGATGCTTTAGTAAGGTCGTTTTACAGACAATACACACAATAAACATCTTCTGGCACTTAAAAGTTGGTAAATCTACACCCTGAATGAAAAGATAAAGCACTGGGATTTTAGCCTCCTAATGTGCCTTAAAACTTCTATATCTTGGCTAATTTCTGCCTTCCAACTAGTAGTTGGCAGGGAAGACTGGGAGCTGCTCTTCAGGAGCAATGCTTGATGGATCTGTCACTAGCAGGCTGCTCTGCAAAAATTCCATGTGAACTGGACATGCAGGCCACCAGCCCTCAATACACTCGAGTTCTGCTTAGCAGAGGGCAAGTGGAAAAGGAGTTTGAAATGGCTCAGCTGTAGAAGCATCACCCCTGGTTAAAATAAAGAAACCAGAAGCTTGGGGGACTCTGTTCTGTGGAGTTCAGGGCATCTCAGCAGGAACTCTTCTGATGTAAAATTGTGCAAATAAACACTGTAAGTAAGTTGCAGCCTCAGAAAGACATAACACAGGATAAGGTAATGGGTGGCAGGACATAGAATGGCCTGCATAAAAATTGACTTCAGTTCCATAGTTCTGAGTGCATCAGAGAGCAAGAGTGGGCCCAAGCTGACCAAAAAGGGAGGTGGGAGAAAGCTTAGTTAGTAGAGGTGGTTTAGGAGAAAATCTGACCTTTCCAGAGCATCATATCACATTATAATCAGTGCAGGGCATTCTACACACACCATCTAATCCTTCTGCCTGAGGAAGGATACTCTGGCCAAGGCCTCAAGGGCATTCATGGGCCAGAGCAGGTGGGGGAAGCTCCAGGACAGACCTTCTACATCTCATGTTTATAGGCAGAAAGCAGAGATCTTTGTGGGTTCAACATCATAACTGCCTTGTGTGAAATAATGCTGTGTATTTACAATCTTGTATTTTGGGGAGGGGATGTTTGAGGCATAATGTGTTTTTTTCAGAGGCACTTGGAAAATACTGCAGTACCTTTCAAAAGCTATTTTTGTTCATTTATAAACTGTTACATTCAGCCCTTGCAGATAAGAAAATCATCTGATATATGAAAAACCTACAGTACTGCATTTTCCTTTCTAAATAATAGATGAACATTTATAGATGAAAGCCCCTCCCATTAGTTAAATAATAAATAAAGAGTTGGATGAGTTTTCTTTCAAAGGAAACATTTTAATTGTTCCTTATCATCCCAAGAAAACGCAACTATTATGGTGATGGCTCCAAATATCTCACACAGTCAGCATAACAGGGCCTTATTTGCCCAGCTGTGCTAAAAGTACCACACATCATGGCCTTATGATTAGTTTTGACTTATACTTTAAAAAGAAAATCTTCATATTTTCAGAGAAAACTCTGATTAGCTGCATGATCGTTATAGCTCTGTTCTCCTTCCTCCCTCATTTTTATTTATATTTTACAATATTTGGATACCTTAAGGTTGAAATAACAACAGGTAACACTAAATCACCTCTTGAATTAAAAGGACCTCTGAAGTCAGAGATACTACTTTACTTCCACCTTGAGTTACTAAGCTTGTTTTAAAGGCAGCATTTTAATTTATTTCTTAGTCTCTCCTTCCCCAAGATTCAAGGCATCCCCCAAACTGGCACTCTTGCTCCCAGCCTTGCCCTGTATTGTATTTCTTCTCGTTAATATCTGTATTAACCCTATACATTTTCCAAAGTATACAGTACCACAGCAGTGCCCAAAAATTCAGAAGAGATCTCCTATAACACTAATGAATATCAGTAGTAAATTCTGGAGAGCAGGTAATAGATAACTAATGACAACTAAACCCATTTTAAAAAAAAGTGACTAAAAGTTGAAAATAATCCACTGTACTTCGCATCCTTCATACCTTGACCACTGCCTTGGCCAGGTTTTTGTTGAAGCAGAAGATATTTACCCCACAATTGACACACACAGCCAGTTTTCCATTAAAAAGTTCCTTTCTTTTGCACAATGTCTGTGTAAGTGTTCAAATATTTACCACAGAGCTAGAAACTAAGAATTGGCCAATGATGACTTAAAAACAAGTATGAGCTTGCAGTCCTGAACCACATGCTCTGTTTTTCCATACCAGATGGTTAAACTGAATGACAGCTCAAACCCAGACACTGTCTTCCCTCCAGCAAGGTAACCAGACTGTGTCAGACCTGTCCTCAGAGGGGTATTTGCCTCCAGCCTTGTCCCTGCACAGCCCAGGTCCCAGGGTGATGTGAAGCACCCTCATCCTCGTTGGGTTACTGGTGTTTAGACCAGCCCAGCAAAGAACCTCCTCTGAAACCTGGGAAGAGAAGGGTGGGGAAGTTTCTGTAGTTTACTTCATCCGGATTCTGCTTTGTCATTTTAGCAGCCTTTCCCTCTGCAGTTGAACAAAGGTTTCATTGTGTGAGAAACTCTGTCATGGTTGAACCCCAGATGGAAACTCAGCCCCATGCGGCCGCTCGTTCCCTTGTGCCCATGGGACACAGGAGAGAATTGGGGGAAAAAGTGAGACAAAAGCAAGAAAACTCATGGGATGAGATGAACACAGGGAAATAATAGGGAAATTTAATAGGGAAAGCAAAATTGTGTGCACAAGCAAAGTAAAACCAGGGATTCATTCCTCACTTCTCTTGGACAGGCAGATGCTCAGCCATCCCAGGAAAGCTGGGCTCCATCATGGGTCACAGTGACTTGGGAAGACAAACTCCATCACTGCAAATATTCCCTCCTAGCTCCTCCTCCTGCCCCAGCTTTGTACACTGGAATGATGCTGTATGGTCCAGGATGTCCCTGTGGCCAGTTGGGGTCACCTGTCCTGGATGTCCCCTCCCAATGCCTTGTGCCCCCCAGGCCCTCACTGGTGGGGTGGGAGAGGAGCAGAAAAGGCCTTGGCTCTGTGCATGTCCTGCTCAGCAGGAACTGAAACATCCCTGTGTTATCAGCACTGTTCCAGCACAGATCCTAAACACAGCTGCTGGAAGGAAATTTAACTCTACCCCAGCCTAAACCTGCCCAAATCCTGAGTCCTGTCAGGTCCTGAGGAGTAAGGTCTGTGACTGGGGAGATCAGAGATATGGCCCCATGACATTTACATGACACACGTGTTCCCTGCATCCTCTTGGCAGCCCTGGGTATCCTGCTGGGCCTCAGGTGCTTGGTGCAGTGTGCTGAGAGTGTGTGGGCTGCTCTGGCAGGGGGCTTCTGGGCAGAGTTGGGGCCAGCCCCTCTCTCACCTCCTGCTCCTGGCACTGGAGTGGTTGGTGGAGGGGACAGAGCCATTCCTCGGGTGCTGCTTGAGCCACTGAGGTCACTTCAGGGGAAAGAAAAGATCCAAACAGCACACAGCCAGTGGGGTGGAGTGACAGCTCAGCAAGGGAAAGGGAAAGGGAAAGGCAAAGTGTGGAGAATATTGTGGAGAATATTGTTCAGGAATGGCTAAAAGGAAGAGGATATAGCTAGAGCAATTTGCTGGAGTGAGGACTAAGGTAAAGGAAGAAGTAAACAGCTGAAGGTCCTTTCGGATAAGATAACAAGGTGCAAGCACTCAGCTGTAGCTACTAAGTAATCAAGTAGAATAGCCAATCATGAGCCTTGCTTTTGTAACACGTATGAGCTCATTACGAGGTGTATTTAAGCAGAGAGCTCTGCTCAATAAACGAGACCGTTGGATGATCAAAAGTGGTGTCCTGGTCTCCCTTCTCTGACAGGAAAGGGAAAGGGAAAGGGCCTTTTTGCTGCCACCTCGAAGTTCAGGAATTTGGATAACTTCAAAGCACACAGTAAACTCCAGGTTCCTTAAATGACCAAGGAAATAATTTCTAGGAATTTTTAAGTGGGGAATGGTATTTTATCTGAAGTGAACAGAAAGTATGGGATATAAAAGCTTCAATGGGCTTTTTTCAGTTATTGCCCTGGTCTTTCCCAAATAATGGCAATTTTCTGTTCATTTTCTGCTAATTGCACGTGCAGTCAGATTTTGAGCCATCTGTGGTGGCTCCAAATCAGAGAATTTCCTGCAAAGCAGTCAAGTTCCAGAGGAACTGGTCTGTGGTTCAAGCATGTCCTCGTTTGAGCTCCCTCCCACCCTGAGATCTGGGTCCCTGTCAGCATCTCTACAGAAGTGACATGCACTGTATAATCCATATTACAAATAATGCAGGAGTGTATGAAAACTGCAAGGCTTTCTGCTGTGAGGAGCAAGATGAACACAAATCAGTGTCTCCCACTGTTTTTTCTCAGTTAAGAAACGAATCCCTCCCATTTTATAACTTGACATCTTGATATTATAAAATGTAAAGGTGGGCAAGGCATTTTTGGGTTATGCCAAGCTGTGGTTGGTGTGTTCCCTCAGACTGTGCTGTGAAAGAGCCATAATTCTCACTAATCTTCATTCAATGAGATTTAATCATAGAAAATTCTAAATAGGTTTAGGTGGGATGACAGTTTTTGGATTAAAGATAATGCATCTTAAAATAGTGATGCAGAAATAAAAAAGCAAATCTAGAAAAGCCAATAAGGCATGAATCATTCAATAAAATAAGATCTAATGGTAGGAGTGTATTACGGTAGATGTATTCTGATGTACAGATGTATCTCTGATGTATTTTTTTTTCCATCACCTGTTAGATTTTGTATGTAAATTCAGTAAGCTACAGCTCCTGGAAACAAACTTTGATTTCCTAGATCTGTATCTGCCTGTGAGAGCTGTAGTCACAAGTGTGTTTAGATTGAGAGCAGACAAATACAGATTTATTTTACAGCACACACAATCCTGGGAGTCCCATTCAAGCTTGTGCACCAATTCCTGACAGATGTATCTGTTTCAAAACAAGCAGGCAGAATGTGCTTGGCCACTTTTTCAAATGTCAGGAAAGCCTCAAAAGTGTGATTGAATTAACCCTGATTTCACTACTCTTGCTCATTTTTCACTCTTTATTTTAAAATAATTCAAAATTTTATCTTGTGAGACTAAAAAAACCCATGGAAGGTATCTTTGAGGGATAGCCTGCATGGTTTGTGGGGAGGAAACTAATGACATAGGACAAAATGCAGAAACATTGCTTGTCATACAGTCCTGTGCTATCATCAACCAAAATCCACATTTCAGTTACAATGTTGTGACCAAAAAAACCCAAGCTAGGAAATAAGAGATGGATGNGAGTACTGCTGTTACAACGTTTAGATAAGAAGAATTGACTTTTATACAGAGGATTACCTGCAGCTGAGTGTTGGAAATGACATAGAGAAGGAAGTTCCAGTACTTTCTCATCTCCTAAGCTCCTTTTTATTCCACTTGCCTTTTCACCTTTGAAAATTTAACAGTGTCCATTGTGAACGTAGGAAGTTTAACTCTTACTTTCCCTACTTCTTCATCAATAAATCACTTACCAGGTTCATTTTTCTCTTAATTATGAGAGTACAGGGGGGTGAGGTGTACCTTCTCCAAAGAAACAGATTTTTTTAAATCACAAGTTTTATCAGAGCATTTTATCCAGCGTTCTGTAGGAAAATGAAAGAGCTGCTTTCACATTCAGGTTCTTCTTTTTGGTTTTGGTTTGGTTTTTTTTTTCATTGAAAATGCTCTCACATTAGCCAACAGTTCCAGCTGATTTAGGACATTTCTTCCACATAGGTAATTTAGGGTTCCAGAATGTGATTTTAGCAGTTTTTTATAAGTATATTTCTGGTGAAATAGAAGTTCTGAGCTGAGGCAAGAATGAAAAAAATACTTTGTAGGGAGGAACATGAATTTTCCTTTCTCCAGATCAGAAGAATGCCTTCAAAATAATACTTGAGTCCTTTACAGATTTTGTTTGGACTCTTTTAACTGGTTTTCTCCTGGAATTGTTTCCTTCAGCCTTGGTCAAGCTTGCCCTGAGCGAGGCTGGTTTAAGAGTGTGCCAAGAACGTTTTACCCCAAAAGGCCACCACCATTCCATTGAGAAGATGCTGGTCTTTGTGTTTGAAATAGCAACATTTTGCCCATATCTTCAGAGTTTCAGTAATTTGTTCTATCATATATTCAGGCAACTGTTTGCTCTTCACTCAAACATACCGTGTGTCCTCCTGGAAGGTGCCATCTGACCACACATCATTGTGCTGCGATGTAGAAGCTTATTCTGCCAAAGACTCAGCTGCCCTTTGGGGCTCAAGGTCTCCTATGCTGTGCAAAAATGAATTTATGGTTCAATCTCTTTTGCAGTGAGTTCTTGCCAAACTCATTCACCTTGAAAAATTATTTTCTTTCTAAATACTCTCTCACAAGGAGTGTTGCCTGTGATTTCTGGATTTATCCTATTCAGAGGTTTGCTTCCAGAGGTGTCTGAAGGTTCCTGTAAAAGCTGGCATAAGCATTCCTGTTATTACAGGTTTCTTTGAGTTATGACTCTCAGCTCTAGGCACATTCAAAATACTGAAAATACTCAAGAAGGATGAAAATTCAGAAGAAGCTGAAAAAAGTGTTACTGGAACAATAATCCAAAATAACCACAACCTCAGACAGCCAGAACGTGCACTGCAGGCCTTCCCTGCTGCCCTGACCTGGACCCTCCTGCCTCAGGCAGTGTGAAAGGAATGTGCATTCCCTGCAGCCTCCCAGTCTTCCTTTTGTGCCAGAGGTAAAGGAAACCTGACTTTGGCCTGCCAGGTGGTTTCGATGGTCACTTGGTGTCCTTGCCCTCAGTTCAGCACACACAAGTGAGCCCATGTGGACCCTGAGCTGTCTCCAGTCACAGGAGCTGTGGGTCTCGGCTAGTGCCCGCCGTGTCTGCTTGGACACAACCAGCAATGCTCAGCAGCCCATTACACCCCACAAAGCATTACTGCAGTTGCCAACTGTATAAAATTTATGAGTCAAACTTTCTCCAATCTTAATACTTACTTAAAAAGAAGATATTAAAGGATAGAAAATGGTTTTAAAAACTGATTTTATTTTATATAGTGTTTCAGCACTATAACACTGAGAAAACAATTTTATTAACCTGGGATAATGGGAAATGTTCCCTAACTTCCTAATGCCTGGTAGTGCTTGCTTTAGGACTGTGTCTTGTATAGAACAAAGGGTGTGTATTTGGCAGAAATCCATGAGGGCAGGTATTTTACTTTTTGTTTTTAACACACTTAAATTATAAGTCAGTTAATGTTGGTTCCTCGTGTGCTCCTTGATTGTGAACTCTGGAAAGGGTTTGCCCGTGCCAGTGGGATCCAGGCAAAAGGTGCTTCCAGCACACAGTGCCAGTATCTGTAGTGTTTTACGAGGAGTTTGGGCTGCCAGGATGGAGAGGTGTTTGTGCCAAAATCTTTCCCTTGAAATGTGGGTAGTATCTCTCCTTTAGCTCATGGGATTTCTGTGAATATGAATCAGAGGATCTCTGAGAAGCGTCCAAGGATCACAGTGGTAAATAGTGCCACAGGAAAACCTTGTAATTCAGGCTCCAATGGGTAGCTTGAGAAGCATCCAGCAAATAAGACATGGAACTGCACCTTGTTAGTGAGGAGAATACGAAATAGGGTAGCTGCCAATATTGGCATTGTTTTGTTTCATCCGGTTCCTGAAGCTGGGCCCCAGCAGAAAAGGTGGAAGGCCCACGAGTGAGAATTGTACCGTACAAACAAGGACTGTATACAAGAAATGCTGCTTGCTGCACAGCAGATTTTATTCTGGTTTTTCTCTAGTTGATTCTATATACTTTAATCCTCTTTGAACAAGATTAACCCTTGTTTCAATACAGTTTTGACATGTGTATGCATGTGTCTGTGTGTCAGTGCACATGCTTGAGCAAGTCGCTTCTTGCAAGAGAGGTGAGGGGGTTAATAGCAAATGGCATGAACAGAGATTTTATCCTGTAGCAGTCTACTAAGATCTAAATGAGTCATCAGGAGGAGTGGAATATTCTGAACCATCCCATAGTGCTACTTGAGCCATCTGATGGCAATAAGATAATTCTCTATTTCAAGCATCTCCATAAACAACATAGTTGTTGGTGATTCCCTCTTTTCCCTTGACAATGCCCTGCCTTGTCAGCACTGTCTATTCTCTACCTGCTCCCATTTGCTTCCCCAGCCAAGATGCCCAGTTTCTTTTTGCAAATAGCTTTAGCTTCCCTGTTCAGACAGAGTCTATTCCCACCTTCTGTACCCAGCCTGCCTCCCCTGCTCCACCAGTCTCCGTCACTTTACTGATGCCCTTCTCCCTTCTTTTCTTTGCATTCTGGTTTAATAGTTTTAGTTCTTCCATACTGAAATCAAGTAACTTGATGGTTGTTGTCTGGATGCCACAGGAGAGACATTAATACCAGAGGACGGTGGTTTCGTGGCGCCCAGACAAACAGTTCCAGCATCCCAGGTGGAATGACAGAGCTCTGGTGTCAGGCAGAATGTTTGTCTCCATCTCACCAGCAGCATGGGGAAAGTGAGGGCTTTGGGATTTTCTCTGTCAAACCTCAGGAAGCCCCTGGCCAGTGTAAAAAGCTGAGCCTTTCTCACCTTGGCAGCCTGGCCAGAGTGAAGCAGCACCTCCTTACCAGGCCACTCCCATCCTAACCCCTGCTCCAAACATGGGCAAGAAGGAGCTTCTCAAAGAAGAGCTTTCTGTAATCTGGCAACATGACCAAACAGTCTTTGATAGGCTCCTTCTCAGAAGGGCCTAAAATGTTTGGCTGAAGATTTTCAAACAAGTCATCCCCGAGGCACACACCTGGTGAGGGCTGTTTTCAGCCAAACAGTTAAAAGTTTGGCAAACTCTTTAACCAACTGAAAATGTAGTCCTCTAATAGGAGGTATCTGGCAATCATTCCACCTGGCAGTTATGCCAGCCCCACCTCTCATTTTTGGATCATTTAATAAAGCAGTGAAGAATTTAAGGGAGTATTTTTTCCATTAGAATTTAATAATATACAACCCTGCTGCTTCCTCATACCCCTTTGAGCTACAAACCGTAGAGAGAAAATTTCAAACCAGCATGTGGAGTTTGGAATCACTAGCCAATTCCCACGAGCTTCAGAATACTGGGAAGTTTGTAATTGAACATGTAGATAAAAAATGAGAAAAAGTATACTAAAATTGTTACTTACTTTTTCATCTTGAATACCATCAGTATGCCTTTAATTATTTTAAAAACATGTTTTTACATGTTCTGAAAATTATTTTATAAAAGAGAAACTAAAGCCTTACTGCTATGTTCCATCCTTGGGTTTGACTGTCTATTGTATTAGCTCTGACAATGCCTTGCTGCTTTAAACTAGAGAAATGCAGTAAAGGACACTGAAAATGAAGAACATTTTGGTATATGCAAGTTTCATTTGTACGAACTATTTGGTACTTGCTCTTATGACAACACCGAGAAAATTTTGTAAGAAAGAAGAAGGCTTTTACTCACTTTGACTTGAGTATTTATTAGTATTTTTGTAGCTAAAGGATTTTATCTTCCAAAGAGTTCTAGCCTCTAAAGCCAAACACGTATCTAAAGACCTGGGGCCTGCCTTTCTAAGTCTTTATGGGCTGTGGTTTGCTTGATTTGCACTTTGCTTCTTTGTTGGATGCAAACTCGAATGCAAAACCTTCAGGTGTAACAAGTTGTTCTTCATATATGCTTTATTCTGATCTGTGAGGGGATAAAGATGTTCCTGACAGTGGTAGTCACAGTGTGACTTCATTGAGTTGCCCAGTGTGGCTTCACCCATTAAAAGGATAAACAGATTACAGCCAGTAAAAACTTTTATAGAATGTCAGCAGTAGAAAGAAAAACACAAAACTTTGTCATTCCTGATCAGCCCACTGGTGTTTCAGCTCTCTCCAAGTCACCAAATGCTTTAGAGGAAATGGGAGGACTCTGACAAACACATATCTGTTAATGGGGAAAATTGCTAATGCAAGTTATTATTATCTAGCAGGTCCTAAAAGTGGGGCTCTGTAAAGGAATTTGTGTCAGTTTGAAGCCTGTCCTTTCTCTCATTGGGCAGAATGTCGATGAATAGTGCCAGTGGGATTACAGCTGCTCAGGGTGAATTTGGTATCATGCTGCAGACTGAGCATGCTGAGGAGATGGAGCATACCCGGTCTGAGTTGTACCTGGATAAATTCTGCTTGCTGGAGCCACCCAGCAGGTGACAGCCAGAATTCATACTCTGCAAAAAAAGGAGAGGTTAATAAGTCAAATGAATGTGTGCTTGGCTTCACAAAAGAAGGTGCTTTAGTTTAGTGCACAGTTCATCTATTCCACATCCCCCCCTAGCCAAATAAAGGGCCCGTCTGCAGAAAAGACTGTAAGTGATGCTAAGTAATAACCAAGGGAATTAAATGGCCAAAGAGTCACAGGTGAAATTCTGGAGCAGCTGGATGTAAAACAAGGGAAGGATTGCAAAAGGAACAGGGTTAAGAAGGCGAGTTGGGGCAGTGAACGGTGGGGAAGGGAAGGGAAGGGAAGNCTCGCGTGCGCGCGCTCGCCGCCGCGCGTGTCCGTGTCTGTGTGCGCGCCCCCGGGCCCCGCCGCGCGGGTACCCCGAGCCAGGGCCCCTGGGCTCCGGGCGCGGCCCCGCCGAGCGGCGAGTGCCCTGCGAGCGCTTCGCAGCCTCGCTTCCCAGCGAGCGCCTCCGGGAGCGCTCAGACATCCCGGCTGTGCCCGAGACAAACCGCGGCCCTGTGACCCGGGGAGCCGAGTGACCGAGTGCTCGTGGGAGACACAGGCGTCGGAAGTTGGAGCGCTCTGAGAAAATGCTTTAATATTTTGATTACTATATAGAGCGTATTTATTACTCCCATTTCTGTCTGAGGATCTGCGATTCCGCGTGCGAGTCAATCACAGAATTGCAATGGGAAATACTTTCATGATTTGGAGCACTCGGATGAGTTTAAATTACACATTTCGCAAGATTTTAATTGTAATATCTCTTTATATAAATAACCTTGTAAATACTCTTTGAACCTCACTGTATCAGAATACTCTAATTTACAGTCACAGTAAGATTTACAAAACGTTTTTTGTAGGGTTTTTCCCCAAATGAAAAGCTGATGATGAGCGGATTGCAGCAAATTCTGTTCATTAATCGGCGGCTCTGGAGAGCCTGTGCCAGAGGCCTCACGTGGTCGCCTAACCACACGCAAACAGCAGAATTAATTGATATTCCCGGCGAGTTCCCGGGCGGCGGGCGCGAAGGGGTTAACGCGGCCGGGCCCGCGCGGGCCTCCCTCGCTCGCCCCTTTCTGTTTTCCCTCCTTAATTAATCATGCGCTGCTCCGCAATTTCAATATGGAGATGGCGAGCAATTATTAATGAGCCCGCGGGCTGTCCCGCGGCGCCTCTGGACGAGCCGCGGCCGCTGCGCCCCGGTGGGTGTGAAACCTGCGCGCACAAAGGCTCCTCCTCACCGGGAACACGCCCCAAATCCATAAATAAATAACGAGGGAAGGGCTTTTGTTCGTCGAGCCGAGGGCACATGACCTTGTGGCTGAGCCGCGCCGTGCCCCTGCGCTGTGCCCGGAGAGGGGAAAGCAGGGGGTGCGGGCAAAGCCCCCGAGCCGGCGTTCCCTGGCAGGCGGGGGGGTGGATTTAACGGGAAATAATACAAATAACCCGCAGATCCAGCTCTGCCGGGCAGGAATGTGCAGGGGGGGTGGTGTTGGTGGGGGATTTAACGGGGAATAACACAAGTCGCCCGCAGATGCAGCGCTCCGCCGCACAGCGCAGTGCCCCGCGCTGACCCCGCGCACAACATGGCCGTGTTCGCCCGGCCCCGCTCCCGCTCCTCCCCAGCCGGAGAGGCGGCTCGGGGGCTCCCGCGGCACCATCCCGCTCTCTTTATATATTTATTTTTTATTTATTTTTACTCCACCCACATCCCCCCCTCTTTTTCTTTTTTTAATTTTTTTTTTTTTTTTTTTATGCCCTTTCTCCCTTTTGGCNNNTCCTTCTGCCGGTATGCCCGCTATCCACACCATGCAGTGCACGAATAGGTAAAAACCCCTCACGGGCAGCTACTTCAATTAGCCGGGTTGGTTTTTTTACAGAGCCGTGATAAACGAGGAGCAGCCCAAGGTGGGAGGAGGAAGCGCGGAGCGGAAGGGCCCGGGGATGAGCGGTGAGGGATAACAAAGAGTCAGGTGCAGCGCGTACGGCGCCCTCACGGCCGCTCGTGGACGGCTCTGGTCTTTAAGCACTCCCCTCACAATTAACTAAGAAAACAGGAAAGCAGCGGAGGCAAAAGCCGCGTCTGTGCCGGCAGCTGCAGCGCTGGGAGAGGCGAGTGCATTGTGCGGGGAGCGGGTGAGGGGCGGCCGTCCCACCGCATCCCGCGGGACAGCGGCGAGGAAAGGTGCGCCTGGCGCGGCCCGCGTCCTGCAGGTTTGCCGCATCGGAGCGGGGCTCCCTGGGCTGCATGTCGCCGCGGAGCCAAACCAACGCGAGCAGAGACGGGCATTTCAGCAATGGCGAGGGGGGGGCGGCGGGGGGAGCGGGGTAAAAAAAAAGGGGGGATCAGGATATGATAAACAGCACTGAAAAATGGCAGGAGGATAATGTTTACTTTTGAATCCCTGGCCCGCTGCCAGGCTGGCGCTGGTTTNGCTGTTCTCAGCTTTTTTCTCTCCTCTCCTCCACCCCCGCCCTCCCCCGAAAAAAGGCAGTGCTTTCTTAGGCTCTTAAAAATTATGCAGAATTTTAACCATCTGCTGTACCCGGAGCTCTTCGCTGGTGCTGCGCAGCTGAATTTTTTGCAAAGGGAACAAATTGCAAAGCTTTCCGAAATAGTAAACCGTTTGTAAGCGTGTAAAATATTTTAGGGACTCCTTTCTTTAAAGGAAGATTCTATTTAATTGCGGGCTGAGAAGTGGATATTAACAGGCCTGAAACGTTTTTTGCCTACTGTGGATTTTTTGGTAGAAGAGACACAGGTGGACGGCTCCATCACGGCTTTGCAAACGTAGCATGAGCATTCGGAGACTCGGGAAGTGTACAGTGACGGGTGCTCATCATTTTTGTAACGCTGGGATTTTTTTATTTCGAGGCTCACTCTGGACATGTAGATGTAACTGAATGCAGCAAAGTCATCCCTTTACCAGCTGCGTGTGCATATATAGGAATAAAATTATTTAATGAGCAATATGGGGGCTGGCAAAGGAACCATGTAACTGCCACGGCCTCCTGAACTACCATAGTATGTCCAGTTCACGAAGGGAGACTATTCCTAAATAATAAGGGATGGGGAAAAGGCTTTGGAAGTGGGGAAGCTTAAAGGAGAAGGTAGAAGGATTCTTTAATGTGGAATCCTTACTTCCCATAAATTAGATTAACTGTTTAAATGCCATGAACAGCAAATTAAATATTTCAGATGTTCATAAATCAGAATATAATGTTTGTCTGGAGTAAGAGCTAAGAAAATTGGAGATTATTGGCTCATATTTCATCTACATATTTAAGATCAGCAAGTTATGGGAAAAAGAGATGGTAGTGAAATATTTGAGGCATGCAGTTCCTTTGAAAATGCAATTTGGATTTTCTCTTCTAAGATCTGTCCATACCAGATTGTTACCTCAAGTCACTAGTTATTGTTTGTAACTGTGAGAACTGTATTTTCTTTAAATGAAACCTCTATACATAAATATTAAGAAAAGCATATACTTTCTAAAGCTGATGTAGAGGCCCAGCTAAGTCTCTTAATTCAATTCAAATTTATTTTAAAAGCCTATATTACAGTGCACGTCTCATAGTCTGGAGCCCTTCTGGGCTTCTACAATAGTCTACCTACATTTTCTTATTTGAAATGCCGAAGATTTGGGCTGTATTTTGTCACCTGTTGCCTACACAGGACAAAAGGGGTGGAGGAAGAAGATTTACTGATCATGCAAGCTTTTTCAGGGAACTTGTTCCTCGTTTCATTACCGATTGGTAAAAACCAGCCACTTTTTTCCCCTTGCTTTTAGGTGCCCCAGAAAATCGTACAATATGCGTGCTTCAGACAGTGCCAGAGAAGCATAATGAGGTGTTTAGTCACAGTTTGGATGTGGTATTTGTAGAAAACAGTGCAGGAACTGTGGGCTGGATTTTCAAGGGAATAGTCCTTGTAATCCAAGGCTGCTTAAATCCCAAACTGGTATCCAGGCAATAGCGGCACTAAATTCTCTGTTTGCTTTTTGTTAGGCTCTTGTCTGCTGAACATTTTCCTTTTCTTGCAAGGACTGCATCATGGCTGGGCATTTTGGTGGTGGGGTTTGTTGGTTTGGTTTAGGGTTTGGTTTTGTTTTGTTTCTTTTGTTAACCCTTGGATTTCTGTTCTCTCCCTTTATTGCAGAGCATCTCCGTAAATAGGAATGCAGACAGTCTGGAGTAAGTGTGCTTTTCTGATATGGAATACATGGGTGGGAGGGCTTGGAAGGGTGAATCTTTGTTTAGTGGGCCAGTGAAATACTAATGTGATAGCATTTTCCCTTATTGTGTATTTAGGTTTAAAAGTCAGTGGTGTAGTGGAGCACTCCGGTATAAATGGCACTTACCTAATATTCTGCAGTTTGGAGAACAAAGATTTCTTTGGGAATAACCATGTCTGAAAGACTTCAGTATTGATGTACTCTGCAAGGCAGTTATACATACTTTACTGTATGTGCAAATACAGCATTGTGCTGGCTTTGAGAATTGAGAATTGTACATTAGAAACCTGTTAGGACTGTATGGAACTGCAAACACCTCGACTAGTAGTGAAGTGTATCACTTGCTGATAGCAGTGTTTTTCTCTGGGTGTACGATTGTATGTGAATAAATATGTAGGAGATGCTGCTCTTACAAAATCTTTTTAGATTTGGCATTATTTAATAAACTACCTGTAAGATATGTTGTCATCCCCTAACACACATCTCAACATAACCTCTGTTCTTAATACTAATTTTTTTCTTTCAGCAAGCATAATAGCATGAATCTGTGGATTCAGGTATAAATTTTGTTCCAAATTTAAATAAACATGCAGCTTATTTTAATATTAATTTCACAGTCCTAATGATAGTTAAACAGAAGTGTCTTTGTGCAGTTATTTGCAAAAAAAAAATTGAGCTTAAGTTGATGAACCCTAAATGTTTTATTTCTGCTTTGTTGTTGAATGCTGGAACTGGTTATTTGAAAATAAGTAGGGTTTTTTTGAGATATGGGGGAAGTTTGCTTTCTCACTTTGAATTCATATTGACTCTTTTCTGGTTAAATAGAATATGAAATGTAGTATAATTAAAGTGTTGTTTAAATAATGAATTAAAGCCAGCAGATGACACAATATGCTAAACAGTTTATAGCAACAATCAATTTCCAGATAGTTCTGTGTACTGCTGAATTATGGATAAAATAAATTGTATGAAATATAATAAGAGTAAGGACATATTGTCTGGTACTTGCTATGCAGCATCATTATTACCTGGGAGAGTTTGAGTTACACATGAGACAGGAAAGTCTTACTTTTTATTCTCTCTCTTTTTTTTTTTTT
>VYXF01006757.1:728476-740560 GCA_013397295.1 Polioptila caerulea | reverse complement strand
TTTTTTTCTTTTTTATATAAAGTCATAGATCTGCCTGAGTGTCAAATCCATAGAATCCCTGAAGAGACAAGTTCTGGGATGTCTCTCTCAGCTTGTCTTGTGCTGGCATCTATTACTGCTACAAAACATACAGGTTCATCTGAAGATTCCTGAAAAGCCCCTGTTCTGTGAATTTTACCAGTACCAATGGACAACGTGTCATATAAAACTCTAAAAAGAGATAGCCAGAGGGCTTAATTCTGCTGTCAGCATAGAACACATTTTCATTATTTTTTCCTGTGGTTTGAATAGAGATTCAAATTAGGCCTACCAAATTTGTTTGAAATGAAACAGAAAATACAAATATGGGTGTGTGTGCAAATATATTTATTTGTTTCTAATCTGCCTAATTAAATCAGCAGTATGGTATCTGGTGTCCATTAAAAATATGGGGTTATTTTTTTTTCAGTGCCTGATTTGGAAAGTATTTAATGGTCAGTGGAAAAAAATGAGGAAGAGGAGGGTGTGGCTGCTGCTGGGAGGCTCTGGCCGTGCAAAGGGTCCCTGGCTTACAGAGATGTGGTCCTGCATCGGCACAAAATGAAGACTTCTTTTAGGTAAAACTGAATTACTTTCTTTTTTTTGTTGTTGTTAATCAGAAAACAAGCAAGCATGTAATCCTGCTGTTTCTTATGCCTATTTCTGAAGGCTGGTCAGGGTCCTCACCTGAGTTTGGTAGCTTTATTTGCATCTTCTTTTGCTCCAGACTTTCAACTCTTTCCCTGATCAGTCATGACAAAAATAACAAAAACTAGTTTCAGCTCTGCAGAGTAATAAGAAAACTGGTTTGATGTTCTGTTTATTCTGAATAGCCAGTAAGAGACTGACCCTGTACATGCTGGAGTGGATCTGTACCCACATCTGAATTTTCATTTCCACTCTTCATTGTGCCTTTAGTCCCTGAGCTGGCACATGTACACACAGATACTTCTGGCTATAGTTCTTTATATTATGGCCACACTTACAGCACCATAAAGTCTTGAGATGAAACTGAGAATATTTTCAGGTTACAATTCTCGTGGGATGAAACATTGACAGTATTTTTAGCAAAACTGGATGCTGGTTTGCTTTTTTTTTTTTTTGTTATATATAAACCTTGCTTCTTACAAAGACAATTTTTTAATAATACTGATTGACAATTTCAGTTCTGACCAGTTGATGTTAAAACTATTTTTATGCAGCGGTACAGTTTTAGCATTCCTTTTTTTCATTTTTTTCCACTTTGCTGCTGCAAATGTAGTTTGAAAACATGTGAGTTCTACTGATACCATAAGACAGAGCTCATGAAACTTCAGTAGTAAAACCACTCACCGGTGTGGTTACAGAATCTGCTCCCACATCTCATGTCTTATATTTGAGCTCATCATCTCTTAATTATGTATCCTTGTCTTCCTTTGAAGAGCAGCAGTGTGTGGGTTGTGGTGAGGTATTCTCACAGCTTGGGTGAATTGTTAGCCACAAGACCAAAGGCTGAGTGTGGCAAACCACCGTATGTGTGGCAATATCCCAGGATCTGACACACAACTTGGACTCTCCTGTAATTATTAAATAGGTTTTGCAAATAATGATGCATGGATGGGAAGAAAGATAGTAAGATTAAAAAAAGGAAATGCCTTTATCTGAAGCAAAGTGCTATACACAACATTTATTTAGTAAAACAAAGTCTTAAAATTTGGGTTCCTGCTCATTGTTTGTGGTGGCAGGGGGGAGAGCAGGTGGCAAGGTAAACATGCATGTCTTTATGTGTTTTTGTGACATTTGAATGATGCCTTCACAGCGTTGTGTCAGGCACCATAGCTAGCTTAGAGGATGAGACATTTTGCTTTAGGTAAAGTGAACTCCTTTATTTTCTTGCCATTCCTTTTGGCCACAGAAAACAAAAGGTGAAATTACCACACTGGAACAGGCTCACAGTGCAATTAATGCCGAGTCTACCCTGACATTTTTTACAAAGGGTTGATTGGTAAGAGGGTGAAGTTGACCAACATCAGATCCTTTTGGAATTGTCCTTGTCAGAAAGTGGGGCAGGCAGGCCCCTTGGCTTTGCACAAAGGTCCATGTGGTCATTCCAGCAACCAGTCCCATCCAACGCTGTATTTTTCTAGGCTGTGGATAGAATCATTCTTTCTGATACCTGCTCATGTCCCTTAACAAGGCACTGATTTTCACATGGTCAGGCTGCACATTGAAAAATAATATATTGCTATAGTTAGAATTTACTGCTTGTTTAATTTAGCTGAATTCCCTTTCAAGACTGGAAGCAGGTGAGAAAGTCAGATTACAGATCCTGGCTTTCAGACTGTGTATCTGTGTTGTGTTCCCTGTTGCTCATGTGCTCACTACATAAATAGTTTGATCACTTTGTGTTTCATATATGGCAGTCTCTTAAAAGTGACATTGTTGTAGACATCTGCCCTTGCACTCCTGTTACTTCTGTAGCTTTAATGAGGAAAGGCTCATTAGCATTCTCCAGGAAGCTTCCCTGGCAGGCAGATATTAGAAGGATAATGTTTTCAATACAGGACTCTGTTTTCCTGATTGACTTACCTGACATTTTTGCATATGCCTGAAAGTTTCTGTTGATTTGTTATGGCGGCACCCATGTCCTCCCCTTGGAGAATGTTGCAGTATGATCTCCGTGGCAATTATTAAAAAAAACATTGATTGTGTTTCACATTCACTCAGCTCGGTTAAACCCTTCCGTAACCCCAGTACTCACCCCTTGCTTGGCATTTTTGCCACTCTTTATTTTACAGCTGATCTTTCTGGACATGAACTAAAGTTAAAAACTGATACCAGCATGGCCTCTGCATTCAACAGCTCCTAACATTTCTCTTGTCTAAGTGTCTTTTCATTCTCACATTTTACTTTTGGCTCCTTAGCTTGTTTTTAATCATGACTCCAGCTTCCAGTCGTGACTATTGTGTTTTCTTTATGGTCTTCATGAGTCACATTGTCAAAGCCCTTTTGAAAGGCCGAATAAATAATAGTGAATTCTGTGGATGTACTCAAAAGTTAAAAAGATGTATTTTTTGTTATGTTATCAATGTTGTTTTTCTGCCCATTATGTAATCCCTCCTCAGGCATTAAAGTTATAATCTTTTAAAGTAGCCTTTCAGACGGTTTACTAAATCACAGAATTCATTGGCATGTAATCTGGATCATTATTTGTGGCTATTTTTGAGGACTGCTATCCTTTCAATCCTGATGGAGAGTGCAGATTTTTGTTGGAAGCCATGCCTACAACCTTGGGCTGCTTCTGAAAGGCTGTGTGTGTCCTCAGAATGGCTTGCCTTTAATTTATCCCTTTATTTCTGCAGTTTCTGTTTTCCTATCTGCTGTTCTTTCACCCTTTACTTGCAAAAGAATTGATTAATGGGATTTGCTGTTTGAGAGGACCAGAGGAGACAATTTCGTGACTTGAATGTCATAGATTTTTCCTTCTGTATTAAGCCTAAAAACTTATTTTTAGCCGAAAAGGTACCTTTTGGTCTGTCTGGATTTCTGGGTATCAGGAGATAGAGAGGCATATCTTAGAATATGAGGTAGGGTCAAGATTGCTCCATCCCCCCAAAAAATGGGCAGTGCAAGGATTTCGTGTCGCAGGATCATGCTTCTTCTGTTTTCCTGTTCAAGAGAAGGGACATCTCGTTCCCTCACTTTCCTGAGTGTTGTTTTTGCTTCCCATCTCTTGGAGGGAGAGTGCTGTTGGCTGCTGTGAAAGTGAAAGAGAACTGAAAAAGAAAAGACTAGAAATTTCCACTGGAAGAAATAGTGGGTATTTTTAATTTTCTATGACTATCCCAGATTAGGAACCCAGCTAACAAGAAATGTTAGTATGATCATAGAGGGTGAGAAAAGGCAAGGTTCCTCTTTTGCATAACTAAATAGCTCAAGGTCATAATCAGCCATTATTTTTTCTGTGGTGTTTTTCATCCTCTTTCTTCACTCTCTTTGTTTTCCAGTACTATTTCAGACTTGCCAGACAATTGTTGTGCAGTCTTCCTGCTTCTAATTTATGTCAATAAATTGTCCTTATGCCACTGGTTCAGTCCTTATGCTCCCAATCTCCATTTTTAAATCTTAATGTCTAAGAATATTCTTTGTTCTGGTTGTTTCAGTCCAGTGCTTTTTGGAAAAGGTACCCCTTTGCCTCAGCCTGATACAAAGCTTTGCTCAGTACTCACATTGCTCTTGCCCACCTGCTCCTTCTGTGTCTAGAGATTTTGTTACCCTTTTTTCCTCATGGATATACTATGCCTGCATAATCTTTTGTGCCAAAAAGCAGAGTGTTTCCCTTGAAATTAGTGGGAAGATCTGATGAACACACAACATTATTTTAAATACCTGCTGTACATTTTTGCTTTGTCCTGGACACAGCCTTTTCTAAACCTGTTATCAAGGCTTGCTGACTGCACTTTCTCTCCTTGACTCCTGGTGTATAGTAAAAAGCCCAATACTGTCATATCAGATTTCAGAGAAGTGTGTCACAGGAAAGTGTGTTACCAGATTTGGTTGTTTCAGGCACAGAACTGGACAGGTGAGAGTTACCCCAAGTGCCAGCCTTTCACCCAGCTGCAGTGGGAATGCTGCCCATCATGGTGCAGACATGTGGTTTGCAAGTTTCTTCTTTTCTCTTGGCTGTGTTGGAATCTGCAGTGAGTTTCTGACTCCTGCTGCTGGGGTGAGAAAAGATCAGAAACCACAGGAGCAGGAGCTGCAGTGGTGGGTGAAGAAGGGTCAGTGCAGGCATCTCTAAGGAGATCCCAGCTTGCCACCCCTCTTGCAATAATTCATGCTGCTAGAAACTAAAAAGGTGAACATATTGTTATGGATCCAAAAATAGCTATTTTGCACTAAGTGTCTGAGAAGGGAAGGACACCCTCTCAGCCCTCCCCCTGTATAGTTCATGCTGTTTTTTGGGACTCGAGGACCTTGATTTTTGGAGTTTTGGCCGCTCTTGGACCTCTTCTCAAAGTTTCTGGTGATGGGTGATCTCATGATTCCAACTCATTTACCCTATGTGGGGTTTGTCTGTGAGGCTGAGCTCCCTGCACCAAAGATTATGGTCAAAAGCTTGCCCCCTTGCCTGGCCTGATTCTTAATATTTTCTTCTGGAGGCACTAACATAATGTTCAGCTTAATCAGAGGTGCCTCTGCCAGAGGATAAAGAAGGGAAAATATCTTGGTCTGAACCACTCTCATGTATGTGCTCTTTTCCTCTTGTTGTGGCCATCTAACTGATGGTAACATCTGCATCCCAGTGAGCCACATCATCACAGGTGAGGAAAGCAAGGTACAGAGCAAATTTGGGATCATTCAGCTGGGCAGTGGATTAGAGGTGAGAATGGAGACACTCCAACATGTACGTTACCAAAGCAGCATTAATTTAGCTGTTTCAAGAGATGCTTCTCTAATATCCATATTAATAATGATGTTCTAAGATATTGTGAGAAGTTGGTAAAGGAAATCTTAACAGCCAAAATCAGTGCTTATTTAGCCTGATAAAGTTTAGCAATCAGCATATGTGAAATTTTATAGGCAGCATATTTTCAATTTATTTTCCTTGTTCTCCCCTTTGCAAGTGAGGCATCATGGAGTTAGCAATTATCTGCAGCAACAGGCAACTTCTCTGCCCATCCACAGACTGCAGCATATTTTAAGAATTTCATTTATAATAGTTACTTGCACTTTTTAATAACCACTTTAAGGTCCAATCAATTTTATAAATCCACTCAGAATTTTTCAAAAGGAGATACAAAATTTAAAAAAATTTATTGGAATGACAAGTTTTCACTTAGAATATTTAGATAACTTTAAAAATAACTTTCAAGCAGCTGGCTAGCTCTGCAAAAATTAAGCTGGCTCTGAAACGTAAATTTGTACAGACTTTTGCTCTGAAAATAAAGCGCCAGTGAGCCATGACAGCTTAAGGTGTCTCTTTCTTGGAGGGGGAGTAGGTGGGGAAGTCCAGTGATTTAGTGACTGAAGAGAGTTGCCACTTGCGTGAGCTCCATCCCTGGGGATATGACCTTTTTAATCCTCTTTAGTTAATGTATTGGTGATCTTTACTTAGGCAGAGTAAACAGTGCTGTTCTGAACAAAGGGGAGGTCATGCTTCCTGCATTACACTCTGACCCCGGGGTCACGGCCTTTGTTCACTTCTCAATGGGAATTGCTCTCCGAGGGCCACCACAAAATGGAGAACTAATTTCGGCACGTGCTGGCGGAGAATGGCAGAGGATCAGGTTTGCCTCAGCCGAGCCTCCGAGGGCGCCGCGCTCGCCGCCGGAGGAAAAGTCAAAGTGTTTCAAAGAGGACGTATTAGCTCTTTAATTACCAGTGGCCGTGGCACTTAATCCCTCGTTGAACTAAATATATTGCTTGGGTCTTCCCCCTGTAATTCAATTGCTCACTTCTCAGCCTTTAATTTATTTATTTTTTTTTTACCCCTGACTGGAGTCTTCCAAAGGAAGAAGCACGGACTAGTGAAAAAGAGCGGTTTCTTCCTTTAAAAGAAAATGAGAAAGCACATGGCAACTGCAGCATCAAACTTGGGTCTCTGAGGTCTCAGGATGAGCCTTGTTTCTCAGTCCGTAAGGGAACGTGGGGCTGTGTCCCAGAAGATCGTGCTCAGCAGCTTTTCCATAACTTTTGCTGTGTGTTGCAGCAGTGCACACACAGGGCCCTGTGAGGCCAAGCACGGCAAGCACGGGGAACTCAGACAGAGAGAACGAGAACTTCCTCATCTTTATCACTGATTTTATGCAAAAAGGCTGGGATTTAAAATTTTTTTTTAAATTTTTTTTTTTCTTCTTGGCTTTGAAAGTAACTGGTGGCAGAATGTGGTGCATCTCATTTTTAGTTGCTGTGACTAGGGAACATATATAAACATGGAAGCTGAGATAAATTATCTGGAAGAGTTGTATAGAGAAAACCACCACCTCTACTGAAAGTTGGTTCTTTTTCATCTGTATGCTCTCTTTGCTCAGCAGTAAAGCTTGTGAAATACAATTTTTGATCATAAAATAATTAAGCTGTAATCACATAACTTCAGTCAGCATACGGCTTTTCCACATTTCTTCCTTCTCTCAAGAAAACTCCAAACCAAAAAAAAACTTAATTGCTGATGACAGCCAAGTTGTGTAAAACACAGCAGGGTTAGAACTGAGCACAAGGGATCTGAGTGTATTGGGGGGAGCTTGTAATGTTACCATCACAAAATAAATAACGCTACAATAGTAATCCTTGAGACGTCTGTGGCTGTCAACATAAATACGATTAAGGTAAAAATGTGTCTTTGCATTCCAGTCATTTCGAGTAAAACGTTACTTCCCTCTTTTAAGTTTCCTCGCAGTTGAATTATTTAAACAAACACTTCTAACAATCTACTCGTAGATGTAAAGGTACATTCTGTAATAGAGCAGAACAAGCTCCTTTAACAAAAGAAGTGGCCGAGCAGCTGAGCCTTCACGCGCCCTTTGAGTGAAAACTTGCATTCAGAGCTGAACCAAATGTGTGTGAGCAGCAAGGGATGCTGTCTGCAGCAATACTGAAACCAGCCCTTCTGTGTCCCTTTTTTGTTGCTGGAAATTCCCAAAGTCCACTACCTTTAGATTTTTTTTATTGGAAGATAGAGTGGGAATGTATATTTACCTGTTTTCCACTAAAAATAATATCGTCAGGTTGTCATAAGTCTGTTACTCCCTCGTGTTACCTAGTTATAATTAATATGTTTACTAACAAAAAATACGAAGACCATCCCCTTTCATCATTTATTTTCAGTACTAATGTTGCTTTTCTGTTATCTGCAGGATTTTAGAGACTAAAAAGAGTCTCGAGGCAATGCTATTTGGATTATTTTGGATTATTTTGGGGTTTTTTTCCTTGCCTTAGAGCATTGATATGGTTCTGCTTTCTTTGGAGTTAATGAGCTGTCGTAGTCAAATTTTAAAATGTGGATAGCAGTTTGGAGTTTAAAAGAAAAAAGTTAAGAAAATACTCAGCTAATACTCAATTTTAAAATACTTCTTTTTCTTTAGAAAGATACTGGAACTTCACAATAACTATAGGAAGTGCCCGATGAAAGGGAAAACTATTTTTTTTTTTTAATATGTTAAACATTTCAGCATGCAGTGTGATAATTTAGGATGCCATTGTAGAAGTACCTCTTCCGAAAGATTCTTAGTGAAGGAAATCTTTTGGAATGCTTTTGCTTTGAAAGTTCCTGACTCAAATCTCTCAGGATTTTTTTGGTTTTGTTTAGTTTTGTTTTACTGTTTAAAAAAGGGCTTTATCTGTGGCAATATTTAGATTGATAGAATGAGCAGAGAATAGCCTGTTTTACTGTGTGAACTTGATTCCTCTGCATTACTATTTCTGGCACTGATTTTTCCAGCTAGTGTACCTGGTAAAGCTAAATGGTGGGTAAGATTTCTCTCATTTCCTAGACAAAGATGTTGCTGAAATTAAAACATGAGCTTCTAATTTTGGTATCAAAATTGTTTCCAAATGTGACCCCTGCATTGAAAACCAAGTAGGAACCGTTCATATTTAATAGTCTTCTCCCTTTAGCAACTGGTGTACACTTGTCTGTACTGCTTTATGTGTGAAACCATTTCTGTTTCCCTGCTGATTTCCTTGATTTTCTGGACCATTCATATATATGAGTTTAAGAGGGAAAACATGAAAAGTTTTAAAAATAGTCCTGTAGAACATGGTGTTTGGTCAGGCTTTAGGTGTGCTATGGAAATTACGAAGCCTGTTCTTTACATTTTGAAGATAAACATTTTTCTGAACACTAAGATATATATTCAGGCCTAGTGCAATTCAGCAAAATTAATTTGAAGTGAATGCGTATTTTCCTTATTTGTCTTAAGTCAAAAATCTGTTCTTCTGCCTCTTTCCATTACATACTGGAGTAAAAAGAAGTATATGAAAGTGAAAAAAAGCTACCTGGGTGCAGATAGCTGCATATCATACGTTCATGTGTGTATGGTTTTTAGATTAATACTTGGGTGAGCAGAAAACACAAGGCAGACGTCAGTTGCACCTGTAAAAATAAAAAGGCAGCTTCTCTGGGAAACTGCATTGCTCAGTTTTTCTGTGGTAAGAGGATCCTTGCGTTTTCCACTGGCGTTAACCCCTTTGGAAGGAAAAATGCATGGCAGCCTCAAAATGGTGTTCTCTTAGGGGAAAGGCAAAGGTGAGCTGGAATTGTGCAGTTGGTCAGTTACAAAAGGGCCTTTTCTAATAGATTTCCAATAATTTTCTTAGACTGCTTAGACAGTAAACGTGATACTCCTATAGAAAAGTTTCCCTGTGAGCATGGGATCCCCATTTGCTACACAAACAGTCGTGTCAGTGCAGTTTTAAAGCAAAGCTGTTTTTTGAAGTCCCCGCAATGAGTCTGAAGTACCTGTTTGTACCCTGAACACTCAGGGCACTGCCAGCTGAAGGCTGGAACATCTTGGTCTATGCATGCAGTGCTTTATTCAATGAAATCCCTGATGTTTATGTGGGTCTCCCTCCTGCTTCCATGAGTGGGAGCAAGGTCCTGCATGCAGGCAGTCCCAGGGCAGGGAGCCTTGTTCCCTGAATGTAGGGATGAGTTGTTACGGTAACACCGAGGGATAACATTCCTGCTGCTGTTGTGCTGTTACGATCAGCTTCTTTCATGTAGTTCTTCCTCTGTGTTTAAGTTGTGTTGAGGTTTTTAAAATGTTGCATTTATTTATATAATTAGAAAAACACTGGTCCTGAGCCGTGCCTTCCATTGATTTTCCTGTTGTAATTCAATGTAACCCTTCATTAGTAACATTTAGGCTGCATTATAAAAATATTATCATTTCTATTGTGCAGAATTACATTAACAATATTAATTTCGAGTTTTATTCTAGTAGTCATCACACCTACTGTGTGGAAGCATGAGACTATAACTGCATATGCACACATGCATATTTGTACTCACGTGTCCCATACTGCACCCTCATACAGAAGGGACAGAGGATGTATTTTTGTTGAAATGATTGCTGGGGGAAGGTGGAATTGTTTAATTTTATTACAGTTAAGTTATGGAAGTAATATGAGCTTCAGACATCAACTTTAATTTTGGTATTTGGCTTCAAAATTTTTTTAAAAGCAGATGTATTTCTAATTGAGTCAGGGAGACTTCTCCAAGTCAAGCCCAGTCACATTCTCCTGTTGCCAAGAGACAAAAGGTTTGGGTTTTTCTCCCTGTACAGTTTTCTTACTAAGTTACTTGTTTGCATTAGAAAAAGAACTGTACAGTTTTCTTGACATTTTTGGTGGATCAAAAAAAATTCATTGCGTTTTATTTCTGTTGGTAACTTTTTCTGTTGGGAATATACATCTAAGAGTTGACCTTTTCATATTTCAATGCTTTGATCAGCCATCTAAAATATCCAGTAAAATGCTTTTAGGCCCTAAGAAAAAAAAAAATTGCTAAATTTGAAACTTGAAATTTCCATGGATTAGTCACAGACATCCCCTGGGATGAACTGAAAAACAGAGTTTGCTGAATAAGTCTGGAAGCAGGTTTTCACAATTTTGCCCCTCCCCCTTTTTTTTCTTTTTTTGCAATGCCAGTTTTAGTATTCGTGCTGCACTTTATTAGTGTGGACAACATAGCAAAAAATTCATTTGGTCTTTTCCTTTTAGGGGCTTTTATGTTGGTAATAAACTTCAGTAAAATCACCTTTTCTAAATTACAGCACACATTTAACCACGTGGATGCTGATTCGTCTTTGAAACGGCAAAGCGGGAAATTAGGGGGGAAAAAGATATTTTTTGCACTGAATTTCTGGTTTGCTGGCAACACCAAAATGATTCTCCTTTCTAAAACACATTTTACACGCCAGTGTGGAGTGAGAGCCCAGGAGGAGCACGGCCTCACCCCAAGCCTTGGAACTGGCCCTTTCTGTCCACAGGGAGAGAAGAGACCTTTAGTTATATCACCTTTGCATCTGTGCAGGACATTTTGTTCACTAAAACTGAAACGTAGCAGAATCGTGTTAAAATTGAGTTTATAACTTCAGGCATCCCTTCGAAATTCATGAAACTTAATAATGCACGTGTGACAACTCCAATAAGTGTGACATGACAGACAAAAAGACAAAAGACTCAAATGACACCATTCATGGAACACAAATTCTATAAAGTATTGTCCTTTTTCCACAACTATATATTATACCTGCAGCTGATACCAGGAGTGCAGAAGCCTATATTTATCTGGCTGGATAAACACATGAATACTTCCAGTACGTTCATGGTTCTCTTGACATTATATTTGATTATAACAATAATGTGTCAATATCATTCATGTTAGGAGGGGTTTATTTTCAAGATGAAGGATTTAAATTTACCAGTGCCAATATACTGTTATTATGTGAGGTTCCAGTCATCCTTATGATAGCAAATCTAAGGTGCACCTTATGTACCATATATTTTACCTTAAATGGGCTCAAAAGAAATGGCAGCTTGAACTGCAGAGCTGAAGTTGGCCAGATAAATACGTCTGATACTAACACTCAGCTCACAAACAGAATTCTGTATCTACAACCATTTTGGATTGTCTCTGTGTGTAGTAAGTAATTGCAGCTGTGCTGTGAAAGTGATACTGTAATGCAAGTCCCTTTTTATTTTCTTACAGTTTATGCAAATTTTTCATCTTTGCTAACATTTCACGACCAAAAAAAAAAAAAACACAAAGGAATTTGTGCTGTATGTAAATTACGTGCATTGCAATTCGCTTTGTTCAGGATTGTCGCACTCTGGTGTAATTAAAACATAGTTAATGTAAGAGAACTTCATCACTGGACAGCTCGTGAGTAGTTTAAAAACCTTTAAGTAATTTATGATTAAAAGGAATTTTTAAGCCCTTTTAATACCCGAGAAATTGTAGGTTTTCAATGAAGATTTTGTCATGTATATTTGCTTACTTTTTGCTGCTAGTCAGTCTCTAAACCCAAACATTGGGGATTTTTTCCCCAACGTGTTATTTTAACCTTTCTTTTTCATCCCCCC
>VYXF01006757.1:625417-721917 GCA_013397295.1 Polioptila caerulea | reverse complement strand
CGTGAGAGAGGCGCGGGGGTGGGGGTGGGGGAAATTAATAGGCAACAAAAATAGGAATCGAAAATCTCTGAGAGGCAGGGCTGGCGAAAGGGCTGGTGCCCGGCCGGCCTTTTTGCTGAATATTTTCTGTGCGATGGGTGGGGAGGAGAAAGTTGCGGCACACTTTTTATTCCCGTCTCCTCTGCAGACGTTTGGGAGNNNNCTTCTTCTTTTCCCTCCTTTCTACTGAATTATTCATATTGTCAGTGGTGAAGCCAGGACTATTAGCATGCATCAGACATGCTGTTTGTCTGTTTGCTAACATTCTTCATTCAAGACTTGTTAACTACCAGACAAGCTTAACACGCTTCTCTTTTTTTCCCCTCCCCTCCTCTTTCCCTCCGTCTCTCCCCCCTCTCTCCCTCCCTCGCTCCCTCCCCTCTCTTCTGCCTTCCCTTCTGCCTGCTCTGCTCCCTTCCCTTCGCCGCCGTCCCTGCCACCCCTCGCAGCCGCCCATTGTTGCCGGCGGGCCCGGTGCGGGGCGCGGGGGGCGGCCGCCTCCCGGGCCTGCCCGGCCGCGCAGATGCGCCGCCTCGCCCGGAGCCTCCCGCCCGCCTTCCCGGGGACTGCGGAGCTGCGAGGGGAACACCCAGCGCCGCATCCATCGGCGGCTCCGGGCCGCCGTCCCGCCCTGCCAGGGTAAGCTGCTCCCGCCGGAGCGCAGGGGATGCCAAGTGGGAAAATCAAGTTTCGGGAACTACGTGGGGATCGGCGCATTGGCTCGCGTCTGCCTGGTAATTTATGATTAACCAGGAGTGCGTTATTAGCCCAGCGAGGTCCAGGCTCATTCGGGAGGATCGCTTTGCTGCCTATTAAGGATGTGATAGACTAATATTTGCTATTGTTGCTGTTTTTTAGGTTCTCTTCTCCCTCTCTATCGAGTCTGCCCCTCCCTTCGCTAGCCTGTTTAAAACCAGCAAGCTTCATTTTCTTAGCAGACAAAGGTCGATCACAGCTTTTATTTCTGAATGCAAATGTTCTAGGACTTGTGCCAGTCCTGCCTTCATTGAGCACAATATAGCTGCTTTCCTGAATGGCGCTTCCCCCTTCCCTTCTAAAAAATAAAAATAGAAGGGAGCTTAAGAGAAGAAACAAAGTTGGGCGGTGCAAGTTTTTTACATTTATTTAATATTTCGGTCTGTGTGAAGCATTCTTAAGCATCCCTGTGCGGAGCAGCTGTAACGTAGCCACCAGCCAGTGCATGGGGCTTATTTGTAGGGACACATACGAGAGGAGGGAAGGGACCTGGTGGCATTGCTCAACTCCTGGCTTTGCAGGTAACTATCTGATGCTCTTCAGTCATTGTATCTCATCACAGTTATGTTTCCTGATTTTCTTAGGAACGTGTATTTGAACGTAAATATTTCCAGCATTCGTGTTTAAATTTTTCAATATCTGGAATTGTTCAGGATTAGTTTCTAATTATCATTTTATCATATATTTATAAAATACTATTTTTCAAGGCCTTTAAAGGTCCATAAGCGCCAAAAGTGTGTTTTCTTTTTATCTTTTACATGTGCACCCTGGCACATGCTCACGTACGCTCCCACTATTTCTGTTCGGGTGTTAATGAAGGAATTTATTTTAAGTAGAATACTTAAATGTTAGAGTAATGCCATTTATGGACCAAAAGAGCATGTGGATAGAGATGTAGTGAGTTAGGCGCAATTTGACAGACGGTTGAACACTTAAGATTTATTACTACTGTGAAATAGCCAGACTTATGATAATAGGTATTTTCAGTTCTCTATATAGACTAATCTATGTGGAAATTAAAGTATCTGAAAATAAATATATTTTAGGACACTTTATGAGGAAACTAGTCCTTTCATGTGTGTTTCTAAACCAAGTTGCTTTTTCTGCATACTGGAAAAAATGGGAGGCTTGTATAAAATACTTTAATCTTTTCCTGTTAATTTTATTTATGTCTAGGATTGAAAGTAAATAACAGGACAAATACAAATTAGTTTGGGGGTTTTCTCTGGGAAAAACAAAAAAACCCCAAAAATCCAAACCAAACAAATAACCCCCCCCCAAAAAATAAACCAAACAAAATAATTTAAAATACCTAATGATTTATACAAAAGTAGTTTTAAATTCAGGCCATTGACAGCATTGTATCAAAACCATCTCCGTATTGGCATGGCATTGGAAGTGTTTTATGGCAACATAAACTGAAATACAACTCATAACTGTAAGTAGTAAAGTAGTATTTATTGGCTGATCATGCTCAAAGTAACTAGAGAATGTTTTAGTGAACTGTGTAGATTAAGAAAGGAATTTAGGAGCATATGGCTTGGTGATAGCTAAAATTAATTTCTTCAAAGTAGTTTTTAGAGGCCTGTAGCAGCTACACGGTACAATGCAAATAAAATATTAGTTGAGGGTTCACAAACTGCTGAACACTCCTCACTGAGAAATTTCAGGGTATTTGGTGATACTGCTCCTAATTATGCTATTTATCTAAAGTAAATTTTTTTATCCTTAGGTTGTAATACTTGGGGGCTGGTTTTTTTGATGAGGACTAGCTTTAAAGGAATATAAAATTGTTTCTCACATATTAGTTCATTATTTTGTGGAGGCTTGCTAGAAATTGCCTCTGAAAGTAAAAGAAGCAGAATTGCCTGGTTTATTTCACAGTGAGGGTTTCTATAAGTATGCTGAAAATTAACATAGCAATGTATAAAGACCACGTGCATGTTAATTGAAGAGGGATTAAAATCTGTTCATTAGATTGGCAATTTCCAGAGTTTAAATTTAAAATTATTTTTAGTCTGTAACTTGAAATATAACTGCTGATAGAACTATTCAGCTCCTCAGATGAATGTCTTCAGAAATTATGCATGTGAGCTGGAGCATTTACATTTTGAAAGTGTTTTGTGTTGGAGTGCCAAGATTCTCGTACAGAATGTTTGGTGCATGGAATGAAAAATCAAAAGCATAGACAATACTTTGCTTAATTAAAAGATTTTTTTTTTTTTAGCTGGTTAGGATGAAGTTTGACCTATTTTCAGATAATGATTATGAAGTTTTGCATATTTTCAGGTAATAATTGAGTAAAACACAGTGAAAATAATCTAAGATAGAGTGAGTTGAGGGCAAAATTAGTATTTCTCCCTTACCTCAATCCTTGAAATGCAGTTTTGTCCTCCAGAAGGAAATTTAAGGAGTTACTGATAAATGAACTGTCTCTTCTTAACCTCCCACCTATCTTGGCTGAAAATCTGGCTTTTACCTCGTAGTGTGGAGAACGAGGGGAACACAAGGACAAGGTCCATGTGTTCTAGGCCTGGGAGGGGTGTGGAGTGCTGGGCAGAGCCGTGCTCCGTGCATGGCACAGCAGTGATCCTGCGGGAGCAGGATCCGCAGGCAGGCGGGCTGCCACAGATAGCAAGTCTGGCTAAACTTCTTAAAATTAATCGTAATTTCGTCCAGATGAACATTGCCAGGTTTGGATCAGGGTAAGAGAGATTTTATTGTGGGTAAAGGAGAGGGGAGAGGGAGGAGGAGGTGGAGAGGAGAAAGGGAAAGAGAATGGAACGGGAATGAGTTCTTTTAGATGTGGGTGCAGTCCGGGGTTCTTATCTTTGTTGAATATGTAAGATGAGTAGGACTGTGAGGCTGGATTGTATTTTGTGTGGCTCTATGGGTACAGCACTGTCTTCTCATAGTACATGCCAAGTATTCATAAACCTTTTGTAGCAGCTAAGGAGAAATAAAAGGAGTGGAAGGAATGCCTCGTTCCATCCAGTTTTCTTGGGAAAAAAACCCCAGGTTTTTTTGGGGTTTTTTTTTTTTTTGGATGGAGGGGGATGTGATTCACATCCACTCACTGCTTCATCAGCTCCCCTGCGAGCAGAATGGGTTCTGGGCTGCACTCGGCCTCCATCCATGTGCCACATGTTCCATAAACCTTGGCAGGGCCTTGGTGCTCAGAGTCTGCCGTGCACATGGGTGCTCAGGGCAGGGGCAGCCCAGTGATCGTGACACCTTCCCTCAGGAAAATGGAAATGTGCTCTAATTAGGCATTTTTCCTGCTAACTGCATCAGTCCCTCGCAGCTTGAAGCAGGTGCCGGTAATCAGCCCTCCCTCCTCCCCCCGCACTGGTGGTGCTTGTGCAGGTCTGAGATGCACAACAAAGCCACGCTGCCACGGTTCTAATGCTGATTTATGGCGCCTGTACCTGTCCGAGAAAGAGGGGAAAATAATTTAAAAATACAATGTCTTTTGTTTGTCAAATAAGACCCACTGTGGAGCGTGTTCCTTCGCAGCCGCATGCGTGTTCGTGCAGCGTGTGCTCGCCCAGCGCGTTTGATTGTCGCAGAGATAAGTGTTCATTTATTCAGGGTGCGTGCAGCTAGCTAGACTCACGTTCGCAGCCAGAAGACAAAAAGTTGGAATTCCTGTGGCCAGCACAATAGATATTCCCCAGCAGTGATCCCAGTAGATAGAAAATGGACGGGCAGGTTGTTTGGGAGTGCACACACACTTCTGCAAGTCCCGAGTTTATCTGCTGTAGGCTGGACTGGGCTGTGCAGATCTGTACTTGTTTATGCGTCTGACTCCACACCTGAGCCACAAAACACTGAATTCTATTGAGCTGAGTTTGATAGGCTTGGGAGCAGTCCCCCTCCACCAGGTATTCACTAACATAGTCTGTGTGCACATTTGTGGAATCACTAATAATTCTGGCCTGTAACTTCTCACTAGAGAGCAAACCAGCCCGTGATCCTCTTAGGAATGGTGCAGAAATCTGTCCACAGGTATTCCTCTGCACTCACAGAAGATATTTTAAATCTCCAGTTCTAACAGGGTTTTATTTAAATTTGAGTTATGATCTCCAAAATAGAACGTAATGCTGTTCAAGACGCCTTCATTTGTAGAGGGGTATGTAGGAATAAAATGCCCAGGATCAGGCCCTTTGCAGCCGGTCTTTTAAAGAAAATATAGCATCAAATATGAGATCTCATCATTTTGAGTTGCCCTTTATAAAAACTGTCTTTTTTCACTGATTAATGTTACCATTTATTTAGTAGTTGTATACTCCTTGTTCTTGCATACGTCTGAAATTTGCTGTTCTGTACCTCTGGAAACAAAGGATCTGATCCAAAGGCCTCTGAAGGCGACGGGGGTTTTTCCACCGACTTCAAATGGGATTTGGATTAAGACTATATACATAATAGTTTCAAATAAAGATCTGACTGCTACAGTGGTTTTCAGGGTCTTCCACAAAACTTCAAAACTCTCATAAAAAATGCCTAATGTTCCAAAATGATGCTCCAAAATACACATCTAAGCGTGAATCATGTTTTGTTGTTTTGCTTTAAAAAAAAAAGAGGGGGGGTGCAGGGTGGCGCTCCGAAGAGCTTTATCTCACTGGTGCTCCAAATGAGTGTTCTATGAATAAAAAAGAGGGAATGTTGGGTCAATATTTGGTATGTAGCTGATGCATTACCTTATGCATTCTTTATTTAAATTAGGGCAGCCTTTTTGGAAGGAGTCTACAGATTTGAGATGGCAATGCACTGCCTGTTTATTTTTACACACGTAAATTTAAATTAACCTCAACCGTCGTATCCTGTTATCTGCCAAGGAAAACATTTAGCTCCTGTCCAATCTGTGTGGAGTTTCAAAGTGATTTGCTCTTTTCAAATTTGTGAAGCACAAATAGAAAAGTAAATTGCTTTGCATACCGATCGAACATTTTGTATAGGGGAAGGAAGAGGAGCTAAGGAAAAACGAATTTATTATTATAATAACCAATATACCTTTATCAAATATTAATTAAGTCATCATTTTCTACAGCCCTTGATTGATTGCATTTGAATTGCTGACTGATATTTTGCCACACTTTAAATCTGAGGGACACTTTGCATATTTCCCATTTATTCAGACACCTTCACACAGATATGTTTGCTGTGGCATTCATTCAGTTTGTGAACTTCTTTTGTCAATAAAAGCAGACATTTCCAGAGGAGAGGGCAGCTACAATTTCAGTAATAGAAGAGTTCACATGGTTTTATAACTACAGAGGTGAATATTTTTGGAGTGCCAAATTAGAAAAAAATAGTAATATTTAGACTGGTCTTGTTTTCTTTATTTTTCTCTGTTTTGTGTTTTTTTTTTTTCTCGTTTTATGTAGTTTCAAAAGTAGGAAAGTACCCTGCAAACCGTTGATCTCAGGAGCTAGAAAACAAGGAGCAGCACCATCAGGTCTGTTTGTTTTAATGCTGGGGGGATAGGTTGCTGAACTGAGTAGCTCAGAGAAATAAGGGAGAGCAGAGCATTTTTGTTTTTCACAGCCCTGCTAGGCCAAGGTGTTTTACACTGGAGTGAATTCCTCGGAGAGAGGAGTCAGTTCGAGGGGCCTGTAAAAGTGATCACCACATGCTGCTTTCTTGACACGAGTTCTGTTGTTATTTCTAAAGCCTTGCTCACAGTAACCGCTCATGGAATCGCAGTGGCATAGGTGATCGAGGAGGGGCTGCTCTCTGAGAGTTCATTTGCATTTTCATCTGCAGGATGTAATAACCATAAAGCAGCTACAAATATTGACAGTGTCTCAGATGGACAGTTGCCTCAGTTCAGGCAGTTCTGTGTTGGTGAACACAAAGCTTTGACATGGACTTCTAAATGCATTGGCAATCTTTTCAGAGCTGCTCCTGCTTTTTATTGGAATGCATTCTGCAAAAGGCTGGGAAGGCTGTTCTGTTGCATCCAAGAGATTTTGATCGCTGTATTTGTTTTGCTACCCAAACACAAAGGGCTCTGGTATATTTACTTCTACATTTGTGTATACAGCAAGTATCATTTTCAAAAGATTTTCCTCTTTGATAAATCATTCTTTATTTTTTTCTTTTTTTATGTATGTATTTATTTTTCTCTCTGGTTGCAGATTTTTTTTTTTTTTTTTAAAGAAAGGAGAGTTCTCATGATAGTTTTGTTACCTTTGGCAGATAAGATGTATTGTCTAATTTGTCTATAGGAAACAAAATAGTATATCCAGTCCTGAGTCAGTGGAAAGTCTCCCACAGATATCAGAGGGTTTTGGACTGTGCTCTCAAACCCAACTTAACACTAATTTAAAAACCTGATGCAGGAAGCCTGAACTCGAGTGTCTCTTAAAGTGCATTTAAAGAATGGTACATTCTGCACAACCCTTGGGCTTGGGCAGTGAGCTTTTGTACCTTCTTGCTTTACCCAGTTTAACCAGACAAGTGTCAGAGTCCTGCTTTCTGGTGTTAAGGGACATGGCATCAGTATTCTCCCTACTCCAGCATGCATTTCTGAATTTCAGAGTGCACAGAAGGAATTGATCACATCCCAAAATGGATGGAAACTCTTTACAGGCCCAAAAAACATATATAATTTTACTGCATGGATTCATAATGAAGTTTAGTTTTGGTTTTAATGCAGTGTGACATATAGGGGTTTTTCTTATTGCTTAGTTATTATGTGAATAAATAATTAGCATTTTAAAATTTATTTTTATTAGTAACCATTTTATAGAAACAGTTTTTCAACTCGATCTGTTATAAAGATAGCTAGTTACCAGTTTTTAATTGAAGGTTATATGTTTCTCATTCTATAATTATTATAGAAGGAGGAATTAACATGATCACATGGAAATTTTGTTTCTTAAATGGAGATTTACATTGATGGATTGAAGGTTTAAGGTGCAGATTTACATTTAAATTACATATTACATGACATTTACATTTTAAATTATACTAAAACAATTATTTCTACTGTCTTATTGGTACCTTTGGATGTCTCTATAAAATTATTTCATTTAAACTATAACCTACTCTACTATATATATGTCTCACCTGTGAGATCTGAGTATTTTTTGTATGAGTGCACTCCTATTTGTTGTAAACAAAAGTGAAGTTGCATGTATAATATTCACATATATACATTTAAGATGCTATTTAGCACTTTACAGTGTAGTGATTACTTCTCTATAACACAAAATGTTTTTAGGGGTAGTGTTTGACAGCATAAAATTATATCTATCTGGTGCTTGCATTTTGTTTTCTTCAAAATACTTTCAAGAATCAAAACTCAGCAGTGTTGCTTAAGAGAAGATTAAGGATTTCTATTTCATTAATTAATTAAAAATCTATTAAGGAATAACATATGGCTGGAGGTGCAGCCAGCTGGGAACAAGGTGGCCTGGAGTGTCGAGGAGGGCTAATTTGGGACAGGAAAGCCAACTGGAAGGTGGTTGTACCTGCTGTAAGGAGCAAGCCAGAGTGGAAGGCAGTGGACATAGAATAAGTGTGATTTTGTGAGGAGACCTTCATGTTTGTGGAAGGTACCATGTGTGTGTGTGTGTCCATGTCCTTGCTGGTGCAGGTCCCTTTGGTCCGAGACACTGCGGGCCAGGTCTCACAATCAGTTTTATCAAGTTGGAAGGAACTTAAAATATGAGCATAATTCTTGTCCCAAAATAGATTTTTTTTACAGTGTCGGTTGGATATGGCTGGTTTGCACCCATACAATGTTCTGGGCTGGACGCAGAAGCACTGAAATTCCATCATTGTTGAAATAATTGCTGCAAGCTTTTTAACTTTTGATGCCTGCTGAGCTGAATACACCAGAGAGTCTTCCCAGGCCTGGTGGTGGGTTGGATTTCACCTGGAAAAGGGGAGTGAGTGCACCTGTATCCAGTCCCTGAATTTCGTAATGTGATGAATTTTTCCTGTGATCAGTATGTTCCTCCTGCTATACAATCTACCTAGAACATTAAATGGAAGAGCAATTGAAGGTTCAGCAGGAAGTGCTAACAAGCTCTCCTGGACATTAATCTGTGAAAAGCTAGGCCTACCCCTTAACTGTTTATATTAGTTTTAAGGTTGCAAGTAGTGGAAGAACAAATAGAAAAGCCTTATAATTCAGTTAACACCAAGAGATCAAGCTGAAAAATCACTTTGCCTGTGCACTTGCAGCCTCTGTTCCTGCTCTGTCTGAGCATTTCTGTAGAGCACACAGGACAAAAAAGTTTCCACAGGTGACCAGTGGCTGTCAGGTGGGTATTGCTTCTAATGGCAATAAAAAAAATTAGGCCACTCTTCACAGAGTGAACTTCACCTTTGTGCTGATGGCTGCTTCAAGGCCTACATAGGGTTTAAGCCCCACTCAAATCACTTCAGATAGCCCCCATGTTTTTTCTGTCTGTCATGTACCATGAGCTGCTACTGGAGAAGCCACTGGAAGAAATAATGAGTACAAAGAATAATTAACACTTCTAGGACTGCAGATTATTTTGATCACAGAGTTTCTTTAGTCATTCTTCTATCTTTTCTTATGATATCCTTAATTTGTGAAATATACATCTGGACATGCTATTGTCCAGAAATTAGGCCTTGATGAAACTGGAATTGTTATGCCCTTGTCTGGAAAAGTGAGTGAGAAGTTGGGAGATTCTTTTTCACTCAGCCTTGGGTATAAAAGTAAGAACCTCTTCAAGTTTCCTCCTCTTTCCGTGCCTCAGCACCTCCCCTTGTAAACTGGAGATAAATCTGGTGTTGCCCATGAGATTTCTGCTGTGAGGAACATGTCTGAATGAACCACGGACAGCAAACACACAGCACAGAACACTGATCTGGGAAGGGAGAGCTGCTCAGAATGCAGAGCCTGCAGAATTGGAGAGGTCCAACACATGGACAAGGGTCTTCTCTTAGTCTAGATCTGGGGTGTAGCTGCTGTTCTAGGCCTTGACTGCCTTTTAATGGAGGCTTTGTCTCATAGCAAGCCTGGGCCTTGCCTCCCAAAATTCACTAGTATTCCTTACCAAAATGGAAAGGTTATGTATTGCTTGCCATGACGTTTCTTTCATCACCTCTATCTTGTAAAGTAATCACTCTGTTTAATGCATTGATAAATAATAGGAGAGACTAACCCACTCAGCATCTGCATCAATATACCCAGAGTTAAAGTCTAGGCTGGATCAGAACAGCTTGGGAGAAAGATGCTGTGAAACTGCCTGGTCTGTTCTCCTTCTAGTTTAGGATTCTGCTGTGCAAGTGATTAAAACCTGGTACGCTGATAGCATTTTAAGATTATATGGGGAGGCTAGGTAGAACATTGCATAAAAAAATATCCCTAAAACAAAACAGTCCCCCAAACCTTTACAGAATACTAAACACTGACCATGAAAACTAGAAGTTACAAATCAAAACATTTTATGCACTTCCTGCAGAACAGAAAGCTGAGCGGCAACTTTTAAAAATAAAGACACAAGCATAATTTGCATGTTTTGTTTGCTGGCTCTTTTTTTTTTTTTTCTTTGACAATTCTTTTATCCTACTGCTTGCCTAAATGTAATTGAGCTTAGGATTTCTTTCTTTCTGCAGCAGCCTCTCCTCTCTTTGCACTGGCAGCTTGGTTTCTGGGAGCCAGGAGGCAGGTTTGTCCACGCTGGCACTGTGGCATTGCAGTGGCTGGAGCAGCAGATGTCTGGGTCACTCTGTGTCCAGTGTCCATTCCCCAAGAGCATGGCCAGCCTGGAGTGCCCCAGACACACATGGGATGCTCAATGAGGAGCAGCTGAGTGCACAGAGCCACACTGGTTCCACCGTGTGGACGGCTCCAGCAGGCATGGGGTGTTTCAGAAACACTGGAAAAGCTGTTTGGGTTCAGTTTTTCCCTGGATTTTTTATAAATGTTCCTGTGAAAACCAAATCCTGCAGGTGCTTATGTGTAGGACTGACCTGTGCCCCAACACGTAGTCCCAGACTGGGACTCTCTGCGTCCTCTCTTTCTGTCCTCTCCACATCCCCTCTCCCCTCATCCACAGCTGCTTGGTGCTGACTGGCAAACCAGGGCTTTGAACCAAGGATAGGAATCCAGGAGTCCTGCAGCCAGACTTCTCTGAAATGTTTCCTAGTATTCCTCTGCCCAGTTTGGCAGCTTTATAGTCTGATTAGTAATGGCTCTGAAAATCTTTGGGCGAGTACTGCTGGGCCCCTATGTTGTGGTGCTGGTGTTTACTTTGGTGTCTCCAGCTGGCTCAGGAGTGCTTTTGGTAGCTGGTGGTCCTGGACTCTCATTCCCACTTCCAAGCCCAGCTGGATTTGGATGTCCTGAGCACCAGGGGAGTGTAAGCTGGCCGGGGCAGGCAGCTCCCCTCCCTTATTTGCAGTATCAGTTGAGATCAAATGGAAGTAATGAATGTGATAAACTTAAACAGAAAAAGAGAAGGTGTAGATGTTCCAGTCTGGACTGTGGAATTGGGCAGGATTTGTAGCTATCTACATGAAGTGAGTGCTCAGGGCTTTTTTCATGCTCTTTGCACAAGACTTCCAAACTTCTGCATTTGATTTTTTGAGTTTTTCCCACTCTTTCTTTCTTTCCCCTGTAGTTTAATTGACATCCAGTCTTTCCAACATTCCTGGTAGGCAAAGCTGTGTTTGCAGGCATTGTTTTTCTCGTGCACCTCATGTGTGATCACTGCCTGCCCTTGACTGATGTGCAGATCAGAGGAAGGCAGAAGCTCCCTGTTGTCCTTGGTGAAAGGTGTGCTCCAAGGGCTGGGCAGGTTTCAGCAGCCTGAAGTAAAGGCCTGGGAGCTCCTGGTGCCACAGCCAGACTGACACGGTTTCAGTGCACTTTTTGAGAAACAGATGTGTTGATTGCTGCAGGAGTTCATTGTCAGAGATAAGGAGAGTTGCAAGTACGTGAGACATCTTAGGAAGAAAATCAATGGTAAAACAATGTTTCAGTCTATAGCCTCAGTAAGTCATTTACTTTTGAAATCTAGTTCTGCTCAGCGGTGAAACCGTTTCCATTCATGTTTTGTTGAATCACATTATTAGAGACGTAAGTCAGTGTTGAGAAGGTTTGGTTTTGTTTGCATAAGAAGCCCTTCCAATAACTCCTCAAACTCCTCACAGCTGTTTTCTTTATGTCTGATTTTAAAAAGTGGAATTTCTTACAAGATACGTTTGAATTCTACTTTGCAATTGGTAAAAGGCTCCTCTTTAGCGTGGAATATACACACTGTGGACTATTTAACTGGAAGCCAATTTTTGTTTTGAGCATGTATTTCATGAATAAGTTACTAGTATCACTTACTCTTATTGTAGATGTACTGCTGCAAATAATGTGATGACTTGTATGGCTTTTACCTCTGTAGGAGTTTTGCAAAGACCAACACCAACACCATGAGACATTAAACCTCCCCCTAAAATATATGGAAAGAAGAAATGACATAAAAATTTTTCTTTGAGAAACAGAGACAGGGAAAAAAAATAAAGACAGCTGGGTGAAACATGTTTCTGTTGATTTGAGAATTCATGTTTTATTTTGTCTAGCGATCAATATGCATTTCTTTCTTTTTAGAAAATAAAAATACATCATTTGATTTCCAGTTTGAGGAAACAAGACCTACATTTCCATATTCCACACGGTTTCATTTTGCACTCCGATTTTAATTTTGCGTCTGTGTGTCCTGTTTTCAATGCGAGCTTCAGCGTTGAAATCCACCACTTTTGTAAATTTTTCCTTTGAAAGGAGAAAGATGCTGATTTCAGTTCAGATATGTAAAGCAACAGACGTGACTCTGTGGTGGCTCCTGGTGAAGGAAGAAGCATGGTAGCTTCTGGAATGGCAGCGTCAGACCCTGAGTAGTTGTCTCTGCAGTAGCCCTGTGCTGGTGCTGGACTGCTGGGCAGGCTCATCTTCAGCAGCACGTGGTGCTCTCCTGCTCGCTGTACCTCTTTCTAATTTGTCTCATCTGTGGCACAGTCTCCTCTAAAGAGCTCGAGCTTCAGATGAAAATGTAGTTCTCAGGCAGAAAGGAACTGCAGTAAAAGTAGTTGTACTACTAGTTTGTCCTATGATTAATAGCAAGACTTGCTTAGAAGTTAGTCTTTGATTTCCTCTGTTTAATTGTAGCCCTAAGTGAAATGGGTTTTTGATTTATAGAAAATGCAAAATTGGGTACAGAAAGTTTTAAATTACAGTAACAGTAAAAAATTTCCCACAATAATCATCCCATATTGTTTCAATTCAAAAGAGCTAGGGCTTGATTTGTGTGGGAAAGAACCCATAGCAGCCAAGTTCTACATTTGAAACTCGGGAGAGGGGAGGATCAATTACCCTCTTTTGAAAGTATAAAAATATGCCTGAACTTCACTACGTAATACTTTTATCACATATTCCCTCTCTGGAAGGGTGTGTGTTGATTAATTAATTTAGAATAGCTCTTTTCTTACATAGATACCGTGTAAAAGCAAGTAGAAAAATGGTGTTCAACATAGAAGAACATCGGTTTAAAAAAGCAAAAGCTTTAGGAATAGCAATGGCTTGTAATCATGATTGGAAAATTGATCTTTTCTGTTTTATAATATTTGCATTATGCAGAATGGTTCAATAAATTGTGAAAGTTCTAACAGCCATAGTTCAATAATGGTAGCTTTAATAATAGTAGTTTAATTCCTAAGCTGCTTTTTGGAAGTTCTGCATGGCTGATCTCACTTTTGCTGCACCATATTTGTGTTGACTTTTTCTTTCATTAGACCACAATGCCTATGTGTGTTTACAGCATGAATCCTAGATGTTGAAATTCTGGATAGTTAAAATATATTCAGTATCATTGAAGCTATTCCAGAGTAAATGACATCACTTTAACCAATGAGACCAAATTCTGCTCTTTTTAGAGGAGTAAATGCTGAAAAACACTGATCTGACCTATGCAAGTTTGCATGAGAGTTCCTAAGATGGGAGCTTTGATCCTTTATATTTGGTTTTTTGTCTACTACAACACAGTTAAAAATAGTTCTGAAAATAATAATGCAGTTGTTATTCTGTTGGCCAGCTTGGTGGTTTTTAAAATCCTGCTTCACAGTGTCCCCTCACATACAGTTTTATTTGAACACACTGAGTTTATAGTTTGAATGTAAAGTGCAGCTTCTATTCCATTTGATTTGGCATGGCCGAGATGTAAAATCTAAACAAAAAGCATAGTATGGATCCATTTGTAAGCATTTTCAAATTGAGCTGCACTTCTTAGATAATTTATTGCTGTAGGATTTTAAAGTCAGGTGAGCTCTGCATTTGTGCTATAGCCTGACAGTTTAATCAAGATACAAATTTAGAAACAAATCAGCACTGTCTTTTATATAGTGCCTCTAAATCCACGGTAATTTGTACCAGACCTCGGTAACAGGAAAGGATCGCCCTTTCATGCTACCAATACCAGGGGGTGTTGCTCCCCAGCTGCATCTCAGAAGATGCAAGAGAAATTAAAGGATCCCCACATAGATTTTTCTGTAATGTACCTTTTGCAGAGTACGAGGTTGATGGAAAATTCCCTTGAATTCAGCGTGTGAGCTGGCTGTAAATAGTGCCATATGTTCTGCACGCTTTAACTCCTACCTTTTGAGAGCACTGGGCAGTTTTTAAGCCAGCTTTCTTTACTTTGTAGTTTGGAAACGTTTGAAAAAATGTTAAAGCTTGTACTCTGCAAACTCAGAACAGGGAGGGGAGGGCTCAAGTGCTGCTGATGCCTACCCTGGCTGCCTCGGGACTCTCCCAGAGGCCTGTTTCGGGGAGCTCTGCCGTGCCAGGACGTCCCTTGCAGCATGAGCTCGTCCCTGCACGCTCAGCTCCAGCATACCCGAGCTATAGGCTGAGGCTGTGTGCGCTGGCAGCACAGATGGAGTGTGCTCTCATTAGGACTGTTTGTTGCCTGTTGGAACACACAGCATATTTCTACCATGGCATCAACAGTTTCTAAGAACTGAGGTCAAAATAAACAGGTTGCAGTTGGATTCAGGAACAGTCTGGGAAACAACTTAAAATTCCCTGCTTAGACATAACCATTTTCCTAGATAGGTGGGTAAAAAGGCATTCTTCTAGCTGGGGCTCATCTGAATTGATGCTTAGTGTATGCAGACCAGTGTGGAGTTGCAGGGGCACAGCCGGTAAATTTTCTACAGATATTGGCACAAGTACGCAAAATTGACCTGACGTTAAATAAATGAGGAAATTTTAGTGCAGCACTCCTGCACTGTTTCTCCTTGTCTCTGTAGTGCTTGAGCCAAGTGGAAGCAATGTCCCCGTGCCCATTTTGGGGTGCCTGTTTTCACCAGGCCTCGGCCTCCTGTGCAGGCGCGGGTGTTTCCGAAGGCCCCGGCACGGGCGGGCTCTGCGCAGGAGCAAAGCTGGGGCGCTGGCAGACAACCTCTGGCAAGCCTCCTGGAAGCTGCTTTGAGTTGCTGCTGCCCCAAACTCCCCACCCCACCCTTCCCCTGGGGATTAGTGCTTCCTCAGCAGAACCCGCACCTGAGCTGCCTCCTTGCAAACCCACAGGTCCAGCTCTGGCCCTTGGAAGGGCGTCGCTCTCTGCGGAGCTGCTGCAGCACGCCCGAGGTCTGAGCCCGTGGATTCAGCGTGGAGAGCCCTCACCTCCAGCAGCCAGGTGGAGCAGGCACTGGGAAAAGGGAGTTGGGTGTGTGACGGCGAGATGCACCTTCTGCCATGGTAAGTATTTACAGGATCAGCCCAGACACAATCCAGGTGACAGCCTGGCCCCATGGGCATGAGGGAGTTTTAAGCCAGGGATACCAGTGAATGCAGGGTTTAATTTGTAGTGTTTAAAAAGCCAGCAAAATTTTATGAAACAGGACAAATACTTGGGATGATTTTGGCTTGAGTAGAGATATAAATAGATTTGTTTCCTGACAGAATCAGCAACACTTGAAAGGGTTTACTCATATTTACCTGGTCACCGTTCATTTGCAGTCAAAGGAACTATTCTGTTTGTTGAGCTGCAAACACAGTAAGGCGTAGCAATCTGCTACATGTTAGAAAATGTTCTCATGGGATTTGGGGTTTTTTGGGTGGGGAGGGTTAAATCTAACTCTAGTTTCAATGGTTAATTTTTTTTAAAAGTATTCTTTTTCTTTTCAGAAATGAAACATTATTGAGCTATATGGTATGCATAACAGTAAATGGCTAATACAGATATGTGTAGTGGAGTAGTGAAAAGAGGTGTCAAAAGAATTACAAAAATTTTGAAGACTGATATGGAAACATGTATAATTCTCTAAAAGAAAGGGTGAAAATGAAAGCTTTCCCATATTCTTTGCTGCTACCAGTTTACTGCTGTTGCCATTCTTACTTCCCAAGGCATGAGGCTTTCAGTGGTCTGTGTTACAACCACAGGAATAATATTACCATCTCTTACTCTTCTGCAGTGACAGAGAAGCAGCACTCCTAGAATACCTTGTTTATGGGATGGTCTTACTGTCTTCACGAGGTTTTCTTGGTTCTTGCTGTTGTTCTCCCTATGCCTCTACCCACAGTTTGTATGTAACAATGTGCCTTTCCATCCTTGACCCTGGCAGGTCTTGTGCAGCCTCATTCATCCTGACCCACCACCTCTTCCCTGCTCACAGACAGCTGCTGAATCTCAAGCTCTTCACTGCCTGTGAATGCAGTTGGGAGCATTCTCCTCCCCCCCACTTTTAAGTTGGCTCTCAAAGCCCATCGCAGATGGTCTGTACCTCATACATAATAAAGATTTTTTTTTTCTTCTGAGGCGGGTTTCTGTGAATGTGAGAGGCAGACAGTCTGGCAAGCTTAGACCTGTGTTTTTATATTTTTTTCTAAGTGAGCCTTGAGGGATTTGTTTGCCATAATTTGAAACCCCTTAATAGCTTATGGAGCTCAGTAATATCTTGGTTCCAGAGGCTGGAACCTGATTTGTCCATTTGATATTTTCTAAGAGGAAATTATACACATTGGCAAAATGGAGTCAGCTGGACAAGACAAAGAAATTAAGCAGAAGCATTCCAGGAATTAAAGCAGTTGCTTTAGAAAGGTGGTCTTCTAATAAGAGTATGGTAGATTTGTGCTAACTGTGTGTGTGAGTAGCTTTGGGGTCACCTGTTATAGCTGTGTATTTCAAACTTCCTGTAAGACTTGTTTCAGTGAGTTCCCTCTGTCCTATTTTCAGACTTGAATAGTAAAGTCGATGTACCAAAATGTCCCCAGGACCCCATATAAGAGCCTAAGGAGCATTTTAAAATGTCAGATTGGGTTCTAGGTAACTCAGCACCACTGATTCTTAGTTCCCTTGTGTATGGTTGTTTTGGTGGTGTTATGCTCAGCATTCCAGGTGCCATAAAAGCAGGTCCATGTGTGGAACTGCTTTGTGGGCCAGGCTGCCAGTGGGCTCTGGGTTTCTGCATGGAAGCTGCCATAGGGCTCTTCCTGATCTCTGCACCATGCTTTGGGAGCTGAAAATGTAGAACATATGCAGGAGAAAAGTAATGGAAATACATTTATACCAACAATTTCAGCAGTGGTTTTAATCCCAGTGAGAAAAGATATGTCAAAGTGAGATATGGAATGGTATGTTTTAAAAGATAAGGGAAAAATATCCTAAACTAAATTGGATTTTGTTCCTGATGAGGAAAAAAATTTTAACAGGTATTTCACTTCTCTGTTGTGCATATTAAATGCTGTTTGCATGTGTCTATGTGTGTGTGTATGTGTTGTTACTCGTTGTATAGGAACAATTAAGTCCAAAACCAACCCGTGATTTGTAGATCATTTGCTAAAATACTTTGAGGTTCAATTGTCTAAAGCTCTTTGCTCTTAGAGGGAAAAAGTCCCATGGGTGGCAGAAAAGACACTTTCCTAGGGCCTGAAGGGTGTCAAGAGTAAGGGTCTCTGAGAAGTGAGCAGAGCAAATAGAATCTTTGGAGAAGAGATGAGCTCCAGAGAACCTTCCAGTTAGGCAGCAGTGGTCAGCAGCACAGGGCAGTCATGGGCTCATCCTTCAGAGGGGAAGGACCATGGGAGGCATCTGGTCCAGCCTCCTGCTCAAAGCTTGGCCAGCTGAGACCAGGGGGCTCAAGGTTTTGTTCAGTTAGGAAAGCCTCCAGGCATTGAGACTGCACAGCCTCTCTGTGCAGCCCCTTCCACTGCTTCACTGACTTCATGGCAGAAAGGTTTTCCATTGTTTCCAACCTGAACCTTTCATATTTCAAATTCTGTCTGTTGTCTCTTGTTCTCCCACCACACCCCCCTGTGAATAACCTGGCTCTGGCTTCTCCTGGCCTCCCCTGGGTGTGGAGAGTCTGTCACCAAAGCCTGCTCAGGTCCCTTAGCCCCTTGTCAGAGGGCTGATGGTCATCGTGGGGGTGCCTCTCGTTCTGCCTAGGCTGCAGGGTCGCTCAGCAGGCTGAGGGGTGGCACAGGAGCTTCTCAGGACAGTGCTGGGGCTGTCCCATGAGGTGCTGGCACCAGGACAGGCGGGGTGGCTCCCTGTGAGCCGCTTCACTCTTGTCCAGCCCCCTTAAGGGATGTGGGTATTTTTGCTGACCATCAGCTGGAAGCAGTGCCAGGAGCTGATGCTGTTGGCTGGCCTTGGCCTTCACAGCAGATTCCTGGGTTAATAGTGTGGCGTTACTAATTTCAGGTATTAATATAGAAAAATTTTAGCTTGGATTCAAAAATCATGACACAGTTTAAATGCTAGATGTTAAAGTACTGTAGAGTTTCTTTGCAGAGTGGTTTTTACCTGCTGAGATACAGGTTTAAACATAAAACACAATAGTTAGAGATACACTTAGTCTTAAAAATTGTTAGGTGTCATGTAATTGCATAACTGCAGAACCCAAGGCTTTTAGAACAACACTGAGTATCATGAAATTGTGATTTGATTTTAAAATAAAGCAACATCGGCAAGATCAAGAGTGTAAACATTTTGTAAAGCAAATGTTCATCTAAGAGGAGTTTTTTCAAGTAGTGAACCCCGTCTGTAGAGTTCTGAAATGATAGCTGCTATGATGTGCTCATCTGCTTGGCACAGTAATTAAAGTATACATTAATGCTCTGAGACATGTGTTTCAAAGTATAGGTTGAAATTAATCACCCTGCCCCTATAGAAATTGCTTGATGAGTCCAACAGCATATGTGTTGCTATGAGAAAGCTGTGAGTTTGTGTATTGTACATGGGTACAGTTACATTTAGTATTTCATATGTTTTATTAAATGTAAGTGCAAAAATACATTTCATTTTAGTAAAGATAAGGGGTGGGGTTATTTGCATATTTATCCAGTGTGGGACAAGCATATTTACAGGTAAAACTTGCACTGTAATAACTACTAAAGATGGAATTGTCAAGCTGCCCAAGGAGTCTTTGAGGTGTCTGCAAGCATTGTGTGAGCAGGGCAGGAGGAATTCCTGCCTCTGTGAGATGTGGCTCGCCCAGAGCCAGTCTGGCACATCCTCAGCGGGTCCCTCATGGAGCACCAGCTGCAGGATGGGCTTGTGCCGAGCTGAGCTGTGTGGAGGAGGCCCTGGGCTGCTGAGAGAGAGATAATTCTGCAGCCACTGATGGGTTTTATCTTAGATTTAAGCTTGCAATGTCGATTCCATCTCTGGCTTCCTGGACATAGGACACAGTTGTCCTGAGGAAGTCTCCAGTGTGAGTTTACAGCCCTTGCAATTACCAAGTGAGGTGCCACCTCAGCCTGTACCACACTTACTCTGCCTGAAAGAAAAACTTGGTGATAAATATTCCACAAGATGCTTGAGAGGCTGTGATGTCGCCCCTACAGCGGCCAACTCACCGGGTCAGGATTGCTCTGTTATTTTAGGGGCTACATGACGTGTGAGCCAAGGAGCAGGTGCAGGTCCTGCCCCCAGTGTGCAGCTCAAAGCACTGCTCCTGTCCCCTTTGCCAGGGCAGGGGACTGCTCTGCTTCCCCAGCCTGTGTAGGAGCAGCTGGAGAGCTGCTGCTTTTCCTGGGGGCACAGTGCAGTGTCCTGACAGAGGGCACCACTCCGTGCAGTGCTGTTGTGAAGCTCGTGGGTTGGGAGAGAGGAGCAGCATTGAGGACACAAAAAGAACAAAAACGTTTTCTGGGGGATTGTTTGAGAGTCACTGCCCTTGCAAACTTAAAATGTGTGCACAAAATATGTCTTGTTCTTCCCTACTTACAACTCCAACATAGGACCCGGCTAAAAAAAATGGTTGTTTTTGCAAAGCTCTGACTTCTATACTCTCACTGGTCTGTGTACCCCTTTGTGTGTTCAACATCTAAATGCAGTGTGCAGGCAGCCTTTCTTTCACAGCTAAGAGTGATATCCTGCCCCAGAGTCACAAAACCAGAGAAAAGGAAACCCTTACAGACATTTACTGCTTCAGTTGATACATATTTGCCTGTTTCTGGGTGGTGAAAGTTGTTATTTTTATTATTTTTGCAGCATATCAGCCTGGATGTAGTCACCCTGTCAGGAGTGTAAAATTTGCAGCAGAAATTATTTTAACTCTGGAAAAGCTCTTACTCATCTGAACCATCATTCAAAATGCATGATGAAAGTCACCAAGCAGAAGTTTTCCATCCCACTGTCTGCAGGGCTCTTGCAGGTCTTCTTAAGCTTGAGGTAAGATTAAAAATAAAGAACAAACAATTTAGTTGCAAAGTAGAAGCTGGTGCAAAGTGTGAAGGTATATAATTTTAGGGCAGAGAGGATCCTGTTTGTGCATTAACTTCTGTCTATAGGAGCAATGGCATTGTTAGAAAATTTCAATGCAATATTTGTTTAAATAATCAAAGCAGAAAGAACAATAAGCCCAAGTTTACTACGAAAATTAAATATATATAAATGTATATATGTATATATAAAGAAATTGCTTAATATTAAAAAATGAAAGGATATATTATGTTTTCTTTATTTTTTTTGAAAATATATGTCAAAGTACAGATGTGTTTAGGTATGAAAAATAAGTGTTAGTGTAAGCAAGGAAAGTAGGAACCACTGAGTAGGACAATGTATTTTATCTTGCTTAGCTCCTGAGAAATGGCTGCAATATTTGCACTGTGTACAGTTTATGCCATTGCTTGTCCTTAGTGCTTTTGGTTTGTGCTCTATGGTGGTGTCCATTATCTTACATTTGGTGGATTAAACTCCTCCAGTGTATTTCCTTATTTCTCTGTCAATGTAGTACAAGCAGCTGGGGTGTCATCAGGATCCCTCTTCCATGGCTGTAGTCATAGGATTTATCTAAAGAGCATTTCCCAGAGGCTATCAGTATGTTCTCTCATACATGACTTTTTTCTCTGGCTTATTTTAGGGCATGTATATAACCAAAACACCTTCCAGAAACCCTGATTCCTAAATGCACGTTAGGCACAGTTGTTAATGTTGCAGGTGTTCACATTCAGGACAATATAAAATGCTGCTTATGACAAATGACAAACAATGGAATGCTCATTTCATAGCCTTAGGAGTTTGGCCTGGGCCTACAAACATTATTTTTCATTTGTTTATAGACAGACAAGTTTATAATTAAGACAGTAATGGGCATAAGCATTCTTGCAGCCTTTGTAGTTCATCTTTCTTGTAAGCATCAAAGAGAATATTTGTGGTGGAACGCACATTTAATAAGTGTAGGGGAATCAACAGCATGCAGATTCATTTGTTTATTTATTTATTGAATCTGGTTATCTTCTATCCTCCCATCATGTGTGCCTCTGCAGTAAAGGCAAAGCCTGCCTTTTTTCTCTCTCTGCTATCACTCCAAATGCTGTAGATATGAAGGGTAGCTGGACACAAGTACCACACTGTGCACCCCAGAACACCAGAGGTATAAATGAACACAGGCAAAGACTTGTGTAACCATTACATCAGTGTCCTATTTCTGGAAATGACTACTGTAAATTACCATTTGGCTGAGGAATCTGGAGCCTGCATGGCCCAACTGTGGATTACATCAAGCACATGAAAAAGCTGCCCAGGAATCCTGGCACAGACTGATATTGTTTGGTTTTGCATAGGAAACCTGTGTGTTCATGCATACATGTGTGTAAATGGGTGAAGTGGTTTGGGTTGCCTGTGTCTGAGGGCAGAGCCCTGTATGTGGCAGACCTTTTAACTTCAGGGGTTCTACATCTTTTTTGTCAGCTCTGAGGCAGTTGAGATGAGCTGAAGTGTCAGTCTTGGGGGGGTCACTGGTGTGTGAGAGTTGCCACAACACGGTTTTTCTAAGGGCCCTTAGAGAACCTGTGATTTGATTCCTCTTACACCTTGGTCCAAACCAGTTTAGGTTTATTGGCTGTGAAGCCCATTTATCTCTACAGCACCTGGGGTCACCAGTTTGTGGCTGTGTATCTGATGAAAAGGTACTTGGGGGTCAGGAGTTTTGAGGCCTTTAATAATTATCTGGAGGGATGACTTCTATTAAGGAAATGTTACCAGTCTGATGATTTTTTGTCATGGGTTATGTCTTTAGTTAGTGCCAGCAGTGTTAAAAAGCTGAGATTTGTGTGTCCATATATTTTACATTGAATTTAAAACACAAATAACGAATCATAAGAATCTTCTTTTTAAAAAGAGAAAGAAAGCAATAAAAAATCAGTCTGGTTAAGAGGTGGTTGTTCTTATTAAGAAAACCGTGAGTTATTACTGCTAACTCTGATGTATCTAGGTCTAGGAATACATGTATCTCTTTAGGACTAGACCTCAGAATAAATTGCAAGATCAGAAACTAAAATTAAAATCTTCTAAAACTTGATCCTCATGTATTTTTAAGAAAGTGGTCTATTCCAAGAACTCTAATGTATGAAGTCTCGTTAAGATTAAAGTCTCTGGAGGCTGAAGTTCATTTTCTGAGGAAGAAACCCAGTAAACAATAAAATCAGGTAAAGCCCAGTGATACTGTCACAAACAATTAAAATAAATTTGTAGTCAGAACATCATCAGTATGTACAATAAATAGTAACTGATAGGAAAGGCTGACCCCATGCTTCTTAAATTGCTTGAAAGTTAATTTAGCTGTGTTCAGGTGAAGAAAGAGGTTTGATTGTGTGGGATTTTTTTTTTCCTCTCATATGCAGTTTTCTATGTAATTCCACAAGAAATGGAATAATTTGGGCTTGTCAGACCCACCTGTGAAAAGCAGATGCCCTTGTACACAAGCAATCTTCACTCAGCTGGTGAGCAATGAATACAGAGAATGGACAGTGCAGTTGCTCCAATATTAAATTGCTCTTGCAAGCCTTTCAAGCTGGATTTCTTTCCAGCCCACAGGAAATGACTGATAATCCTTTTCTCTTTTCTTTTTTTTTTTTTTTTTATTCCCAGAGAAGGAATGTGCTGGGGTAGAAACACAGTGTGTAACATAAAGATCAATACATATCCTAAAGTTAGGTAATTGTACAGGTATTGACTTTCTCCAACTAAAATGAGATCAGTAAAACAAGGGAAGTTAATTGTGGGAGAGCCTGGTTGCCTGTAACTGTCATTGTTATCTGTTCCTTAGAATATTGCCAAACTTAAAATATTTGGGGTGAACTATTAGTATATTATTCAGATTTGCTGCCAAAGGCAAGTTCAGTCATAACAGTTCATTTTTCCTGAGCAGAGGGCAGCCTTTCCTTTGGCGTCTTTTAAATTCTGAGAACTTTGTGCTTTAACTATATCCTTTTTCTTCTCTAAAGAAAATGTTCATTTGTGCAGTCAGCTGGCTGATTCAATCTCCAGCTGAAAAGTGATCACGAGATGAGTGTATGTTCCTTAGAATTCAGTCCTGTTGCTGATGGGCTTTAAAAAGCGCCGACAGCTTTAGTTAAACACAGCAGTGGTTTTCAGTATGTGGCTCTTTGTCTCTGTACAGGATTCCTGTGCAGGAGGTCCTGTGAGAAAAAGCTCTATCAAACACTGGGAAAAAAAAGAAATTTTATTTTAAGATTTTAAGGAACAAAAAGATCTCACAAGAAATAGCATGAGGATGCTTAAACTCTCTGGGTAACCAGGAGAAAGGTATAACAGGAGTAATATTAATTCAGAGTATTTTGGGCAAGCCATGATCCTTTTTGAAGATTTTGCTGTAAGTCATGTTCTCAATTTTTCTTAAATATCCTATTTTTTTAAATTACCACACAGGTTACCAAGTACTTTTGTAGTCTCATAATGTTACTTTGCTGTTTCCTATAACTTGCTTATATTAGTAATCACTTAAACCAAATTTTTAAATAAATAATGATTGGCATATGTGAATTCTTATCCCTGGAAGCTCCATACCCAACTAAAGCAAAATGTGAGATAGATAGATAGATAGATAGATAGATAGATAGATAGATAGATAGANGAAGCTCCATACCCAACTAAAGCAAAATGTGAGATAGATAGATAGATAGATAGATAGATAGATAGATAGATAGATAGATAGATAGATAGATAGACAGACATCAAATAAGTTGATATTCCTGTATTTAAAGCACCCAGAAGCATTATTTTTTGTAGGTAATGAAATGAGATGGGTGGGTTTCTCCACCTACTTTACAAACCTGCTCTGGATGGAAGGGGGATTTCTGGAAATGCCTGTATCCTCATCAGGTGTGGTGAGTGCCCACTCCTGGGCATCCCATGGCCAGCAGGTTGAAGTGCCAGGAGGTGACCCACACAGCCACATTGCTTGCAACTGGAACTGGAGTGCCTGTTAAACTGGCTGGGAAAGGGTTTGCTGCTTTTAACAGGACAGTTTCAGTACACTTCTGGTCAGTCTTAATTTTTCCTTTACATAGAACCGCAGGATCACAGAACCATGGAATGGGTTGGGTTGGAAAGGACCTTGAAGCCCATCCAGTGCCACTCCTGCCATGGGCAGGGACACCTCCCACTAACCCAGGGTGCTCCAAGCCCCATCCAGCCTGGCCTTGGGCACTTCCAGGGATGGAGCAGCCACAGCTGCTCTGGGTACCCTGTGCCAGGGCCTCCCCACCCTCACAGGGAACAATTTCTTCCCAATATCCCATCTGTCCCTACCCTCTGTCAGTGTGAAGCCATTCCCTCTTTTCTCCCTTCTCTGTCTTTGGGTGGCCTGAGATGGGGGACATTGGCTTTTAAGAAACCCAGTTCAGATGCTAAGTAAAAGCCCCACCAGTTCTGAGGTCATTGTCTCCCTTGTCTCACTTCCAGCCCAATGTGTCTGTCAGGGGATTGGAGCAATTCTTGAGATGGGTTGCAGAATAGGAGAAGGTGGAATGCTAAAGGAAGGTAATGGAGCCCTTTTGCAGGTGTATCTGGTATTCTTTGATTAAAGCTAAGCATGTGATACTTGGGATATGATTATTTTATCTTGTTGAAGGTTTTAAAGTTTTCTTATGTTTTTTTATGGGAGGAAACTGCTTCTGCTCTGTGGAAACTCCAGCGTGCACACTGTTGTTGAAAAGTAACTTTTAAGGACATGTTGTTTTCAGTGTAAATGTGGAGCTGCTGGTCACAGGCACAGACTGTCCTAAATTCACAAGTTCATGCAGCACTACTACAAATACTGCTTATAGGACAGTAGTTTAAAGAAAGTGCAGTGTATCTTTCTCCCATTTCTGGGTATGGTTTAGCAGCTTGACATGATCAATCAACACCATGTGACCACTCAGCTGTCTTTGGAAGAGCTTCACAAATCACAGGCGAGTTTAGGGCTCCTGAGCTGGTGGATGTAATCAGGACATGCATCTATAAAAGTGGTTTTGTACAACCTGGATTCAAGCCATTACCTGGCCTCTCTGCTCTTTTTTTTGTTTTTAATTTCAGTACTATTGGACAAGGAAATAATGTGTTCACAAAATTCAGCTTTAGTAAACTGGCTACAATAAACAATCATTTTAAAAAGGCATGAAAGACTAAATAATCTCAAGTGTATGTGGATTTAATTGTAATGGCCATGCCATGTATTATTCTCAGACTCCGCAATGAGGCACCGGGACTGACATAACTTGCTGAGTATTCCCTGGATTAAAAATTCTTGCTGTTTGGATTCTCTAATGAAATGGTTGGCATCCCAACAGTCATGACAAGTGTATATGTTGGCAAGGAATTAAAAATGGTGATGCCTCTGAAGTTTAGCAGGAGGTTTCCTGCCTGGGGATGGCAGGCAGTTGTAGCTGTTAGAAATGCCATTCCCTTGTCTGCATTGCAGCTCATTTCTGAAACAAAGCAAGCTTGGGCACATGTTCCACTTTGTAATAGGAACTGCTACATTTGGTTTTCTTTGAGTCTTCTCTGACACTGGAGTCTTCATGTGCCCACTTCTCTTTTTTTCTTGTTGTTTTGTTAATAAATCAAATCTGACTACAAGATCTCTCTGCCTCTAAACCACAGTAAGGGCTGCTTGAAAAAGCGTGAGCCTCCCAAATTTTTTACCCCCAAGAGGAAATAACTGATTTTTTTGTTTGTCTTTGATCCAGTCTCATCAGTGCAATTTTCCTTCTTCAAACAATTGAGCCTGCAGTTCATTATAGTGCGAGACCGGAACCCTTCTATTACCTTATTTTTAGCAACAATTAAATCGAGCCTTGAAATTGCATTTGCAAAAAAAAGGCCTGCACTGGTCCCAAATCTTCAAACTGAGCTCTTAAAATTTGCTCTCACTGAGGCTTCCAAGAGGGACAGCAGCAGATTGAATCCCATCATTTGCTCTCCTGGATGTGAATGTCATTTGGTGGTGTGGCTTGGTGGTATTTGTGGCCAAATGAAGCGTACAGTGACCCGCAGAACAATTTAAATTCTGACATCCTCATTTGCAGAATTTCCACTGCTCTGGTGAAGCACTTTAAACGAGTTTTTACTCCTTTGATGTGTAGCCCTGTTGTGCTCATGTCTGTGACCTGAGGGTGCTGTGCCTCTTTGGGTGTGGCAGCCCCCTGGACGTGCTGCCCGTCCTGGGAATCCTTTCTGGCCTCCTCCACCTCCGAGCTGAGGGTGCAGGGTTAGAGAGCACCAGGATGCCTCAGGCAGGTGCATCTGTGCTGGAGACTCAGTGCAGCTTCTCAGCCTGGGACAGTGAGGAGCTCCCAGCTTCCAAGCCCCCTCCCAGCATCAAGGACATGGGGTGCTCTGCCCCGGTGGGGCTGAGCATCTTCCCAGAGCACAGCCTCTGACTATTTATCAGAGCTTATGTACGTGATTAAAACACAGCTTCCCTTCACCTTATGGAGCTTGGAAGCTCTTAGAGACATGAATTAATGGAGAGACAGGTTGTGTCTGCTGCAGAGTCAAGGAGCTGTGCTGCTGAAGAGAGAAGTTCTGCCAGGTGATTTGTTAGGGTCAAGCATTGCCTCCAGAATTTTTCAAGCGAGAATGTTTATCTGCAGTTGGGACTCACTGACACCATCACTTCTTCATAGGACTCTTGCCTATGAGAGAATGTTGTAGTTTTCCTAAACATGGCTGTTAAAATCTAGGAAAATAAATTCCCTACCTCGGCAGGATGAAGGTGAGGAGATTTGGAAGTGTCTGCCAAACTTGTGAGAGCAAACTGCTGTCACACTGTCTGTGGGAGCCTGACTAGAACTTAGAAAGGGGAGCATAGTTTGAAAGACTGGATATTTTGCTGTCATCGTACCCGACTGAGATATCCACATGTTATGGGTAGTAAAGCTCTCTGAATACCCATATTAAAGTTTGCTGCAAAAATATGGAGCCCTCATGTTATTTACCTAGCATGGTGTGCATGGAAGTGTGGTTAGCATCAGGCAGGCTGAGAGATCTACAGAGAGAAAAAAATCTGATTAACGGCACCTAGAAGTGGGCAGAGTAATCCCCTGCAAGGAACCAGACCCCTCAGAAGGCAAAACTGCCAGACCAAGATTTCAGGCGCATGTGGAAGAGCTGTGTCTGTGCATGAGCCTGACAAAGAGGATAAAAATTACAAGAAGAAGGTAGAGCTTTCTTACGCTTTCACCAGACAAAATGAAAGAGTGGAATAAAATTGCCAGGAATGAATACACAAACCCTGGAACAGCTGGGAAAAATATTTGGGGAAAATGTACAGGAGGTAGCAGAGGGGTACTTTTCTCTAAATCCCAAAAGCAAGAAGCAGAGAAGAGGATAGATGCTTGCATTGTGTGGTGGAAAATTCTGGCATGCACATGTACGTTAGAGACATAAAAGATCTCCTAATTAGAGACAGGATCATTTGTGGGACATGTGATTCCAGTTTACAGGAGGAATTGCTGAGAAAAAAAAACATCTAACCCTAAAGGAATGAATCAAAGAATAAGAGCAGCTGAACTGTCCAGGAAAATGAGCAAAACAACGGCCACTTCTGCAGGACACAGCAGAGTCCAGGAGAGAGGGAGGAGAGGGATGACCTGTGAGCAATGCACAAAAGTGAAGTAAGATTTGGGGCTGGTGGGAAGGGAGCCAGGAAGGTTTAGTTCAGCAGTGGGCAGTGGTGTGTGTCTGGCTGAGCAGGCTCTCCCCTCCTTGGCAGGCATGCAGGAGGCAGAGGGAGACTGCGGGGCAGTGACCGGGGCGTCAGTGAGGTGGACGAAGCAACAGGCTGTTCTGGAGCTCAGTGTGTCTGAAGGAAAATGGAATCAAAGAGCCAGCCTGCAGGGCTCTCTGGGTTAGCAGTCTCTAGTTAGTCACCAAATGTTTGCATGGATAGCACAGCTGTCAGAAGGAAAGTTGGGGTGATCCATTTGCATTTCCGAGAGAGGAGAAGGAGGAAGATAAGGTTTGAAAGAGGCACCAGGAAGTCAATCTGTCTGAGTGTGACCTGAATGTTACCCCGGTTTTTTGTGTTTCTCTACGCCGTTCTCTAAAGAAAAGCCAATTATATTTCAGAAGAATAGGGGCCTCTCATGTTGTTATTCATCATGTGGCACATGAAACACCAACACTAACTCTGAAACTGTGAGTTAACCTTGTCCTTTCATCACGTATGGTCATCTCATCACTAGGCTGGTGACTGCTCAAAGCTGCCTGAAAGTGGTTGAGCCCCAGACAACTAAACTTTTATACATCAGTACAAAAGCAGCAAAGAAGATGAGAAGGAAAACTGATTGTCCCTGGGGATGCAGCACAGTGGTTTGGGTAGTCCTGCTTAGAAAGTCACTTGTGGCTTTTATAATGAGGAACTTAAGGTTTGAATTTTCAGACTTATTAGCTGTACATTTGTTTGTTTTTTATTAACTTAATATACTACGTGCCACATTTTCCTTGGGGTATTGAGTCAAGTGATGGATTCATCCAGTTTAGCTCTAAATGCATGGGCTCTCTTTTTCATGAAACTTTGAAGAGATTTGGGTCTCAAATTTCCTGAATTATTTTATTTTATGCCTGTATATTTTAGTACAGCAGCTAATGTTTTCTGTCCTGTTTCCTTTCTGACAATATGTGCTTCTGGCTAATGTAGAGAGGGAATGTAGTTTTTGTTTGTTCTCTTTCTTGACCCGTGAGAATTAGAGTTGTCTTCTTATATGAGCAGACAGGGTTAAACCACTTTAGTCTACAAAAGAATCACTGGAAGTTTCCAATCCTCTCACTCTCTGCTTCAATGGAAAGAAAAACAGGTTTTAGAAAGTCTGAGAAAGATATGGCTATTAAGCTAATCCAGTATACTTCATCTAGCTGCTAAAAATCTTGACTCTTAACAGTGATTAAATATAATTGCATCAGTAAAGGTGGTGTAAAAAAACCCTGGCTTTCATTAGAAGCTATCTTTAGGAAACCTTGATTCCTTGACTTAAAAAGTTATATGTAACAGGGTTATGTAGAAAGAATAAATAAACCCCAGCAGAACAAATACACAATTCTGAAGTAGTCTTCTGTATTTCAGTACGTATCTGCAGTGCATGCTATTTATTAAAAAAGAAAATTGGTCGTAAAACTGAAAAATTAGTGGATAAATATTCAACCATCCTAAAGATCTGATCAAATAGAAGATATTTGGAAGAAAAAACAAATTAACAAACCACCACCTATGTGCCAGATAAAATTATCATAGGATGGAATGGAAGGACTCCTAGTAATTTGTATTAAATTAAATTATATTAATTTTTTTTTTTTGCTACTCTTCAGTTTGGAGTGGAATATGTTCACTATTTTCAGAACTGAAAAACAATTTTGCTAAACTTTTTCTCTCACTTACATAAATAAAATCTGAGCTGTGTCAGAGCCTTAACACTGCACGGTCTTTTTAGAGATTTTAAAATTTCTCCAAGTTATGTGATCTGAAAAAGCTCTTCCTAGACCATCAGATGTTAAAAAATTTAGTAGTTTTGGTATAATGCAGAACACCACATGCTGCTCTGTATCCTTGGGCTGAAGTGGATATTTGCACTTTTGTGTTTGTTTTGTAGACTATGAAAAATTGTGTAAACTGAAAGAGGACTGTAAAGCCTCCTACACTGAAATACTGAAAAATACAAAATAATCCAGGTCTTACATAGCTTTGTCACTGCCAGTGGTAAATGTTACTGCAAGTATTTTTTGCAAGAGCCTGAGTTACTGCACAGACAAAAGTACAACAGTGAGCCTTGTTTGCTTAGAGAAATCATATACTCCCAATGTGTTCCAGGGGAATCATCATCCATTTTTTGTGGGTATTCAGGTGAAGTGATAATTCTGAAGCAGAGAATGCTATTGGTAATGTTTCCACTGGGATACACTGTAAAAATATATTTAGCTGTTTCCATAAACAGAGTTTAAGCAAAGTTTAAGTCCAGATCGCGACTGGCCTGTGGTGAGATGCTGAACTAAATGCTGGTGTGTCTTCTCCACATATTTTCTGCTTATAAGGTAATTAGAGATATTAAAACCATAAAAAATAGGTTAATATTAATATTAGAGTTTTTAGTGAAATATTCAAAACATAGGCATATATAGGTAGTATGCACTATACAAAAAAAGATAGCTGGATGATGAAAAATTAGTCCCTTGTGAATTCATTATTTTTATTCTGTTTAACTATTTACCTCTTATTTTGAGAATTCCAATGTGGAAAAATATTTTCATGATTTGTGTTTGGCATTTTGGCCCTCATGCAGTTTTGATTCACAAGTTAAAATCCTGTTTCCATGGAAATCAGCTGAATTTTTGATAAGCTTTGAATTTCTCCCACAAATTAAGGCGACTGGGGAACATCATCTGGGCTGATTCTGTCCTTAACGTCAGCCATAGTATTTTCTCTTTTATTCCATATGAATGGGAGCTGTATTTTGATGATGATTTAAGTCAAAATTCCCAAATGTTACAGCAACAAGTTGTCTTTATCAAGGGAAATGAGGGTATTTGATAGCATCGAGCTACTTTTTGTGTGACAGCCATCCACATTTCCTCAGCAGGAGCAGCAGATCTGCCCCTGCCCCACACCATAAACACCAGCAATCAGAGTAGTTTTTCTCTAATTGCTTTCAGAACAGCTGAAATAAAAATGAACTATTTTTAAGGATCTCCAAAAAAAAAAAAAGAAAAACAAACCTATAATATAAGCTTGATATATGGCTTGAGAGGAGTTTAGGCTAAAGTTATTTTCTTAGAATAATCAGGAGAAGTGAAACTCCAAGAGCCAGCTCTGTGTTTTCCTAGCTCTAAATCATAACTGGAAGAGGTGGATGGGGTAGGAATTTGCTGCTATGGGCAGGGTGGGACAAGAATGCCATCGTTTGCTACTCTGCAAATGTCTGTCCCAGGCCCTCGGATGGGAGGGTGGCAGTGAAAGCAGACCCTTCCCTGCACTGGAAATGCCAGGTGATGGACTTGAGCAATATTCACATTCTGAGTGTATTTCTGGCTTTCCTAATCTTTGATCCTGCCATTGAATCCGCGGGGGTGCAAAAATCCACCCACACAGATCCGATGTCAAAATCCTGGCCTTAATTATTTATGGTTTGGTTTGGACAAATTACTGTTCTCTGAGCAATAACCACAGTTATAACCAGAAATACAGGACAATCTAAAACATACATATATACATTATGTAGGTATGAACATTTATTTTTTTTATAAAGGTCATACCTTTATTAATGTATTTTGACTCTAACTGAAATTCTCATTGCTGAGTCTTGCTCTGTGCTGCTTTTCACCTGACCAGATTGCCCTAGATCTATGGCAATTAATTCTCAGAAAAAATGAGTTCATAATGTTTATAATCTGAAAGCCAGCCTGGAATTTATACACCTTGCACTAAGATCCCACTGGTTTGTTAAACTGCAGATGGACTGTACTAGTTTTCTGCACTGAAAAGGGACACCCCCTTTTTAACTGTCTCTGGGCTCAATTCATGATTCCAACCATCTCAAGTTAGATCATTTTCATCTGCACACAAACAGAAGGTGAATCTTTCAGGAAGAAAACCCCTTTAAACAGGAACAGTAAATTTCACGAAAGAAAACTAAAATCAGAATTTTACAGCAAAATCAGACATGCCAGAGCCACTGCAGAGCTTGGCAATGCCAGCCAGCACCATTGTTTAATTAAGGAAAACTTTGTGAGTTTTATGTGTTTCCCAAAGTCTTTTTTTCCATCTTTTCATCTTACTTTTTCCTGAATTTTGAATCGTAAGTTAATGCTGATATAATTGCTGACTTAATGCTTACAAATAGGGTCCCATCAGTTGAGTATTGCTTTAAATTTGGATTTTTGTCTTTTGTTTTCTCCTTACTAGAATTGTATATAAAAATATGCTCTCTTCAGAAGTTTATGGGTAGGACACAGCAGGCCAGGTAATTTTACTTCTTACATGTTCTCAGTTGGAAGTCAATTGAAAGTCAGCAGAAGCTCCCAGGTCATTCCTGTGCCTGCTTGGAATTGTTCAAAACTGAGTTGTGTTTGAAGTTAAAAATCTGTACCCCATTTTTCAATGAGGTGCCAGTCAGGTGCTCTAGAACATGTTACTAATTATTTGCATTTCATCTGATGAGAGTAGCACTAGCTTTGATTTTCAAGCTCATCTATGCTGTTGGATCTGAGATATCAGTGGACTGTGTTATGGATATGGATTGCAGTCCCAGTCTCAGTGTCTGAAGCAGTTCCTAGAGTCCCAGGAAATACTTGTTTTGCACATGTTATTATTGAGGAAAACCCAGTGGCAATGAAAGTATTCCAGAACAGAAAAAAACTTTCTAGTAAAAATCATTTTTGTGTGAGTGGCTTATCTGGAAGTGCTAGAACCTCACAAAGCACAGCATCTCTGTCTCACCAGAAGCAGTATACTTGCTTTTCACTAAAGAGAGTTTGCAGTTTTCAAAAATTAAATACAGCATTAGCATTTTTCCAGATTATTAAATAATGTAGACCTTTTCCTGTTGGGTACAGTTTGTATTTCCAAGTGATGGCTGTGCCTCGTGCTTCTTCAAAAAAAATATTCTCAAGCTTTCAGAATTGCACATTCTAGAGCTTTGGTTCTTTGCAGTTGGTGTTGGAATGAATTTTTTTCTAAACCTGAACTAAACCTCTTGAGAGGTTTCTCCATCTCCTCCTGACTGAGAGAAATTGTAAGCTAAGGCTGAGGGTCCACTTAAGGATTTTAGTGATGGAAAGCCAGTTTCACAACAGGGAAGAATTTTACATTTAATATATTTGTACAGTTTGGTATGATTTGTTTTGGGGTTTTTTTCCCCTGCAGAATTACTAGATTCTATTGTGGCTTGTATGGATACTATGATTTTTTTTTTTCAAAGATTGTGAGCCAAGGTTTAAAGATCACTGGTCATTCTGGAAATGACAGTGTTGAAGAGCTAATCTAGAAAACTTGCTGATAGCCCTTTCAAAGGTTTTGAAGCATTCAGCTTTGTGCAGGAGATCCACCTATTAAACTGTCTCAGGCTGGGATACAAAAGCCCAAACTTACCACCTTTCATTCTTTGACCAACTTCAGTTTTTATAGGAAATTGCTATAAGTGTCTACTTCCCAATTAATACAGAATGATATCTGATAGTTTCCCACAGTGAAAAAATTGTCTGCACATATATATTCATATGGGAAGCGTGGAGGATGTGATACTAACAAGAACTGTGTTTCATTTTTCAAGCTACAATTAGATTGTGGCTTTTAAAAATCTGCAGATTTTCTCTGTAAATTAATCTTCCAGTGTCTTTTGTTACTGTCTTTCAAGTTCTGTCGGCTTCCAGCTAGAAAGCCAATGATAAAGCATCAAAATTGCACCCTTTTGAAGGAAGAGCAGGGTGGGCATCTGTAGTAGCAGTGCAATGACACCAAATCTGCATGTACAGTTTAGAATTATTTGCTTGGATGCTCATTCATTGGCACACAGACATTTTCTTCTGTGCTTTTTCTACATATGATGTTTGGCAGCACCAGTCTGGCATCATTAGACATCTACCCACCAGCATTTTAAAGGTTTTTCCACAGAGCCATAAAATTGCACCTTCCCCATTGAATCTAAAACCCATCCCACCTGTAATAACAGAGCAGTGGAACAGTATGGATCTCTCCTGGATGTCTGCAGTGCAGTGAGCTGGGGTGGCTTGCCTCCAAACTGAAATAAAGGTCATGTCCTAATGTTATGCCTTCCTGTTTATGGCTTGTAAATGTTTATCTCAGCTTGAAGTGAGAACGTGGTCTATGTCTGTGCTCCCCAGTTCCCCCTTGGAGAGGCTGTGCAGCGAAACAGCTGCACATCCCTTCATGTCCTTCTCTTGCTGTTAAACATGTACATCTCTGGCTTCAGCTCTTTGCCAGGTTTCCCCCAGCTCGTGTTTGGATTCCAGGTTCAAGCTTGAAGTAGTGTTCTCAGGGTTTATAGTGGGTTACATTGTTTTCTCCAGGAAAGAGGAGTGGAAGGGATCAGCCCAGCACAGAAGGAGTGACAGTCCATGCACAGACAGCGTCATGCAGTGTAGAGTTTCTTTGGTTCTGCCAATAGATATTGCAGTGTAAAATGTCTGGAGGCTAGTTGAGGCTACTTCTCTAGAGACAGAACCAAAGTATACAGTATACTGGCTTTCATTTTGCTGTTTTTGGACAGTCAGGGCTGCTTTCCATTTCCTCCAGTGTTCCAATATAACCAAGTCACGTGCTCAGTAATGGAGATTTCTGAGACCTGGGGCTTCTGTAAAAAGGAAAAGAGCAAAGTAGTATTTATACAGTGTAATATTTTGATTCACTAATGGGCTGTGAGGTGGGTGTTATCATGAACTACTGTGCAGCAAGAAAGGTTCCTAAAACACATATCAGCTTATTCCATCTCCAAATCATTGCAGATAACACAGTGTTTAGTTTCTAATTAGACTTGTGTTGTGCTAATTCTCATGAGCAGTGCAAGTGATTGACATGCTGCATTTTCGTGGCAAGTAGCAGAGCAGCTGAGTGGAGCTCAGTGATGAAGCCAGCATCCAGCTGCTGAGGAAAGCACACTGCTCCCAGAGACTGATTTGCAGGATGAACACACACTGATTGGGGTGGCCGTGCTCCGAGGGGAAGGAGGAAATAAAGGCACACAGTCTTCAATTAGACTAATGATATTCTAGTCCTAAAAGGATTAGGAAAGAAACGTCTACCTGAAAATAAAACTCCAATGTGTAATAGTTCACAAATCATGTATTTACTTTGGATAGTTCTTTGCACTGTTTCTTAGGAGACGATGGACATTATTCTTTTTCCATGCCTCAGTCTCCCGTATTTAAAATACAGATGGTTCATCCTAAGTGCTGGTTTCTGTACATGTAAGTAGTAAGTGTAATCTTCAAGGCAGAGCCTTGTGAACTGTTTCTTGATGGAACATGCCAGGGCATAGGCATTTTATGTAACTAAAACTGTTTCGGTTTTGCCAGAACTTTCCTTTGTGGCCAGCTCAAGTCAATATATTTGGTAGTGCAGTTCCACTGTGGAAATAAAAATAGCAATATGGATTTGATATAGACAGTCTCATTGAGCTAGATTGGGTTACTGTAAGGAACATCTAGCTTAAACCCTCTAATCAGGTCCAAATCCCTTCAGTCAGATTCTTAATGTAAATTGGGCTTTTTCAAATCATCATCATTGCATTCAGCACTAACAAAGGCTGTGCCTATGACTCTTGGATGTCATTCATGTAGCATTTGATTTTTTCACAGCCTTTAAAGCCCCTGTGAGGCCAAGCAGGGCTGTTCCTCTGCTTTGGGGGCTTTTTGGGCCCCCCATCCATGTGTTAAAGGAGAGGGGCTGGCTGAGGAGTGGCATTTTCTCAGGATGATCAAGCTGTGGCTTGCTGCAAATCCCATCTGCCCTCTCCACATGCAGCATTAGGGGCCCTTCCTGGAACAAGCTCCTCGGGGATTTACCTGCATAAGGTTGCCGGTACGGGGTCACTGGAAAGGCAGATGGGACCCATGATGACAGACTTGGACCAGTTGCATTTGGCAGAGAACAGACCTATGGAGTAGGATAGTGACTTTATGGGTGAGAATTTCTTTTTAAGTGGTACTCCTTCTGGATCTCATCCTCTAGACAAATACCAAATATTGTAGTAAAAATAGCAGTGGTACCATGGCTAGCAGGGCTTGGATTTTCAGAATTGCCAAGTGGGCGCTGCAGGCTGCAAAGAGTGTGTTTGTGCAAACCATGGAATAGATGAAGGTATTTGCTCCTGTCTGTGTGCTTCAGCCTGCCAGGGATACCTTTTTGCAGGTTGTGTAAAGAAAGGTCAGATTTTGCTTTGTCAGTTGACATTGGGGTGAATTAAATTAGACTTGAAAGCCACAACAATATATCAGGTAATAAAACTTAATCTTGAAGTAAGAATGCCACATTTGTCATCTGCTTGAGAAAGGAAGGTGTAGGGCAACCCATTCTTCTCATACTGTTTTGTCTCTTTCAGAAAATGAAAAAATAAGGCTCTGGACTTTGTGAGAGCTTTAGGAAGCTTGGGAGGGAAAATCATACGGCATAAACGTTCACTTGACCCAATTACGGGCAACATGGTTTAAGTGTATGAACTTGTAAAGTGCTCATGCTTTGTAATGCTGAGTAAAAATGTTCTGCTACTTTCTGTGAAGATGAAACTTGTCTTGTACTTCACTGCCAGTGAAACCAGGCTTGCTACAGATCTGTGTTGCAGATTAGGTCATTTACTCATATTTCAGTTTCGTTTTTTCCAGTTTCTCTTCCTTCACTGCTCTGTTAAAGTAGTGCAGCTGCCTGGAGGGCCATAGGCATTGAAAAAAAATAAAGCACTAATAAGAGAAATTTTGGGTCCTTTTTCTTAGTCAAACAGTATTTTATGTACCAAGTACAGTATTTTATGCTACCCAAGGAAACAGATATCATTTGCTATACTTTAAAATAACACAAAAGCTGTTCCAGCTCTCCTGGAAGCCAGTGAGAACATTCCACTTGCTTTCGGTGCAAGCAACCCATGATGCTGTTTCTGTCAGAGCAGGAGAAAGCTGAGACAATGCAAATGTAAAATGAAATAACTTGGTGCCATATCATTTGCAAATTTCAGAGAGAAACTATCTTGGTTTTGGAGGAAGAGTCCCATAAACCTGTTACTCATGCACTCACACATCCAGAGAAATCCAGAGAAAGAAATGTGCAACTGCCCTCCAGCCTGGTAGTGTTTTGTTGGAGAGTGTGTTAGAGGATGGGGAAGAAGTGACCACCTTCTTTTCCTGGGTGTTCCCTTCAGTCTGCAAGGTGAAGTGTCAGCTGCTCTTTGAACGTGTAAAAATCACCAGTAAATCACAAAGTCTAGAATACTTGCTTGTACAAAGCAGAGCTTGAAATGGAAGAACTCCAAGGAAGACATCTCTTTTTTTAAAGAGTTTTCCCCTGGGCTTTCCCTGCCAGAAGCCAGCAGAAGTTTGGCTGCCCCAGTGGTGTTGCCTGTGCCCCTGCTGCTCACAGTGCCTGAAAAGGGGAACTCAGCACTGGGCCGTGTGTGAAGGGAAATGTTTGGGTAAATGTACCTTCCAGACACCTGCATCAGCAGCATGGCAGCAAAAAGAAATGTCTCATGTTCCCTTCGTGTGCGATTAGCCTTAAAATTCCCCAGAACAATGAGGTGTCTCTGCAGCTGTGGAGAGCCTGGGGCCTTGTCAGGCATTCTTGCAGTTCTCAGCTTATTCTTGCTGCACCTTGATAGGGATAAGACTAGTTATTAGATCCTCAGCTTTTAGACTCCCTGCAGTTACTCAGTGCACAGAGTTTACTTTATCTATCATTTTCCACTGTAGCCTTACAGTTTACAATAGGGAAATTATATATTTGCAGCTACTGGCAGAATTTGCCTACCAGGAAAGGACATGGTTTGAACTCCGTGGGACGTCACTGATGTGTAAATCATTTCATCTCATCCAAAGAGTGGCCACTTTGTCCTTTTTCACAATATACCTTGCCTTAATATTGGAAAACAGTGAGTGATTTTGGGTGATCAGGTTCAGCAATCTTCAGAGGGGCCCAAAATCTTTAGAAATTGCTGTTAGGAAGATTATATCTTCTAAACTCACATTACCCCAAGTTTTGAAAATCTCAGGCTTGCATCAGTATTCATAAGAGACCCAAGCTCAGCGATATTTAATGAAAGAATACCCTTATGGAAAGTACTTTACATGTACAGTTGATGTATTTTAGAACCTGTTTGAAATGGATGTGTAGAGCCTTATGTTCACAGAAAGGCAAAACACTTAGCAAACAGAAGCATGTGAAACTGGGAACAAGTGTGTGGGTATTTTGCTACTGGATCTGGATTTTAATGAGACCTCTGTGCTGCTATCTGACCTTTGATGAGGTGACACATCAATCTGCCATGCAGTCATCAGGACAGAATGGTGAGGGGAGGCAGACACCTGAGAACCAGGGGCTGCAGGAGACTTGGAGTTCTCTGCTTGTATGAACTGGCACAGCATCACTTTACTCAGTGCAAGTTTATGCCAGTTTTTGTGGCAGGTAATATGGCTTGGATGACAAATCATTTGTCCTCAGTTCCTGATTAACCAAGAGGTGGAAAGTTTTCATTAGGTTTGGACCGTAGCTTTCCTCTAATGTGCACACTCCAGGTGAGTTGGCCTAAGCCAGGGAGGTGTCTGTGCATGCAGATGTTGTACCCCAGCTAAAAACGTTTCTGGTTCAAAGACGGGGAGCAGGAGAAGGATTGGCAAAGTAGCCACTAAATCCAGCAAAGCTTCAGGCACTGCCAGTAGTCTTGAGGGTGGTTCAGTTCAGGAGGTTCCAAACAATTGCTAAAGGAACCATGCAAATACTTTCCATCCTTTCCTGTGAAATGATATGGTTTGTTTGCTGTTGCTTGTTTACCTGTTCTGCATGGTATGTTGCATTCATCAGTCAGATAGACTGAGGGGGGTAACAGTACTGTAATGATGATGTTTTGACTTTTGCTGTGTTTATTCTGTGTTTTCTGGCTAAATTCATACTCAGATGGCTTTTTCTTCTCCTGTTCCAGCATATCTATCTCGAGCTGGCCCTAAAAAGAAAAAGCAGTAATCTGGCGAAATGAACTCAGAACACACAAAGTGGAGCCACTGGAGACTAATCTGCAAGGTATTCAGATATTTGCACTTTCATATCCTACACCAGTAATTGGTGCAGACACATGGCATGCTCTGCAGTTCTTGTTCTTGTTAACTCACACAAAGTAGATGAGAAAATTACATAAATAAACAAAAAATCATGTGAAAGATGGAAGTTTTTTTAGTCAGAATGCCCCCATGCAACTTAAAGATGGAGCCAGGTTTGAAAAGGTAGAGTTGCAGCTCCAAGTTCAACACACTGCTGTCCATCACATCTGTTAGCCAGGTCAGATTTTACCATCTGTTACTGCCCAGAGCACTGATGGCCATCTGAGAAGTGGTGAGGAAGGGGATCCTTCTCTGACATCTACTGGAGCAGAGTGAACAGCCCCTCCTCTGCTGATGGGCTAAGGCACTGTGACACTGTGACACTCCCAGTGACCTCAGGAATTAGGGCCTGGGCTAGGCCTACAGTGGAAGAAATTAATTTTGTTTCTTGGTCCTGTGTCACTTGCCAGGCCTCACGGGTTTTTGTGAGCTTTAGGTTGTGTATATGTCCTGTATACGGCTGAAAGAAAGTAAAGCTTTTCCAGTTCTCCTCAGTGCAAAGATGAGACTTTCTAATTGGAAAACAAGAACAATCTAGAGAAATGCTGTAATTTTCTAGATATAGGAAAATGGATTTTTGTTTTATGAATATGTATAGGAGAAAGCAGCACAGCTCTGTTGAGTCTGTTTCATGTCTGAAGCAGGGAGAACACTTGTGTGATTCCTTTTCCATGCTCCAGGTGAGCAGGTGATGACAGATGTGCTCTGGACGTGCAAAGTGACAGCTTAATGGCAGCACATAATTACATACATGTTTGTATGGTGATGTAAGTGCAGAGGTTGGCTGTACACAGCTTCATAGCTGATTAATTGGGGGAAGCAAATGAGCTGCTAATGGGAGTAAAGGTAAGAGTTGTGCTTGCAGAGTGCACCAATATCAAGGTGCATTCAGAGAAAACATTTTATTTGTACAGTCATTGCAGTCTTATGTTATCTCATTGCGATGATTAAGCTGTTATAATTCTTTATTATTCATAACAAAATATTTAAAACAATCCCACAAAAGCAAAGGTACCTCCTAAGGGTATATATTTAATGCTTATATCACTAATGTGTGAAAAAGCACTCTTGTTGAATGTTACATGTGACTGTGTGAAAAGCAGATGCAAGTAAACAGCAAAGTCATTGTGAGTATTATTTTAATTCCTGAACTACACACTCTATCATCTTCCAGATATTTATTCACATTGGAATTTTTTATGTGTGCATCCCGTGGTTTTGGCAGTGTGTTCATAGACACTGTTGATGTACTCTTTCAGATTCTGCTTCTGGGACTTCATGCAGTTTGCTTCATCTGAGAGACCCTCAGATAAGTTATGTGGAAAATTGATAGTAAATCCCAGAGTACCAGTTTTTGCTGCACATAATGCAGATGTAACACATGGGACCAGTGAATGATGATAGAGTATTTAGTATTCTTATCACTTTTCCTTTCAGTATTTTGTCCTTTTTTCTTCTTTTTTTTTTTTTTTTTTTTTGCATTGGACCTCCAATGCAAGTAGTTGCTTGCCATGGCATCCCAAAAAAATGAAGTCAATGGTGAAAATTCTTGGTTTTCTACCAAGTGTTTAGAACCTTGAGCCAGCTCATTAGCCTTCAGAAGCATCCTCAGTCTCACTTCAGAGCTACAGTTTTCCCTGTGAGAACAGGAAACTGCTGTCAGAATCTCCTGAGGTAGACTTAGGAAAGGTTTCTATTCAACTTTGAAGAGTGATACTGTTTTCTTGTAAGAAGATCAATTGTATCTAAATAATTTAAACTTTTAACACTTTTAAAAATGAGTACACTTGAGATTAAAAGAGGTTTTACTGCTCAGTTATGCAGTTCCTTCTAAAGAGTTATCACTTAAAAGCAGGAGAAACAAGCCTTACACCAGTTTTATTGACAACAGATGGGAAGAATTGTACCTGAGAATGTTCTATAAGCGGAAATTAGGGACTCGTTCTGTACCCAGAATCAAACATCCAGTATTTTAGATGAGAATTACTGACCTTCTATAATGTTCTGAAAACTCATCATTATGGGTAGAATAGAATTTGAATTTTAGACTGTGATTGTTCCTCAAAATACAAAAACAATAAAAGTTGGACTTTCCTCTTAGAAATTTCAGGCTGTGTATGATTTGGGTAACTATGAGTAACAAGCTATTTTAGAAAGGAAATTTTTCTTCCATCTTTGGGGAAAAAATGTACTTAATGCTTTTTGCAAACATTTCATGTTTCCAACACTACCTTGATACACTATTTTCTAAACAAATTACAGGTATAACAAAGCTACTAACAAGTGTTGCTGTGTTTGAGTGTGCTTTTAATTTGGGTCTCTTTTCATAGAGGAAGTGCTTCCATTTCCCAAATTTTGTGTAATTTTGGAACCTGAGAAACTTGCAATCTGTATTTTATCACAGTCAGTATTCCTAGAAAATTATGGTGCTTTAAAAGGAACTTTTCTCAATTATAAAACTTTGTAAAACTCTCAGAACTCTGGTCCTTCTCATTCCAAAACACCCTGCATTGAGCACAGGAAGAATTAGCATCAAATAACTGATAGAGACTGTGATGTTTGCTGGGTGTGGGAGCCAAGGCAATGGTTCCAGACAGTGCAAGGAGAGTCAATTCTGTGTTTTGAGCTGTGGTTCTGCTCTGAGTGGTCACCGTGGTGTCAGGGTGCTGTTAGGCTGATGGGGAAGTTTGGATGCCTTTGTTTCAAAACTGTGGCACCTACTACACAGCCCAGACATGAGCAGTTCCTGATGCAAAATGAAGACCAGGGAGGAGTGGTTAGTTGAATGTCAGCTGTAAAATCTAAATGCAGTGATGACATTGAGAAGGGGAAAGAAATCAAGGACAGCCTTAATGTTTAAAGTTCCTGAGCTTTTGGTCTGTAAGTTTGGTTTCCTTGATATGTTCAAAAAACATGAATTGGTCTGGGGGTTTTTCCCCCTTTTTTTTTTTTTTAGTGAAGGCAGGGCATTCATTGGACCTAAGTAGCATTTATTGAACAGTAATGTGGGGAGGGAAGAGAGTTTCAGATATGAATTAAGTGTGAGTTATAGTGACTCATAACTGACAACAAAACACCCAGGAAGAGACGTGAGACAGGATGAGATGAAATCAGACAAACCATGAAAGAAGGGACAGATTTATGACTTATTGGCCTACAAATGGGATGAGAAGATATGAGTGGAGAATGAGATCATCAGGCAGAAGTCTGCTAGGGGAAAAGGAGGGGGTTCACAGGACACATCCCAGCAGCCTCCTGAGCATAGTGGGAGGATTGATTTAAGCCACAGGAAAATCAGTGTTAAAAATGATACAAAGATGGGTTAGATGGCAAACCTCAGAGGGGCTGGATTTTTCTCTCTCTACACTTAGAAAAACAAAGCCACAAGAGTTAGGATGACCCTGAGCCTGCAACAGTGCATGCAGACCACACACTCCAGGGGTAGTCTCACCTACTTGAACCATATCAGTCTGCTTTCAGTGTTGGTAATGCAGGGCTCTTGTTGGCAGTTTAAGAGAACTGCTGTATTGCTTAGAATAAAGAGAGGAGGCAAAATTTTTGCCTTCAATCTAAACAATTCAACAGTTTTCTTAAAACATTAAGACTTGCTTTTCATCCCTGAAACTGAAAGCATGTTTCTAAGTAACTGCATCCTTCATGCTAGGCTGCAGCCAAGGCACTGCATATGGATTATAATTGGTGAATTGATTGCCAGGTGTGTTGGGTGAAATTTCACTTGGCAAAATTATAATCCATTTCAAGATTCAGGATCGTAAAATTCTCACCTAAAAGATGAAAATAAGACCTTGGCTGCTCACAAAGGCCTGTACAAATCTGTGAAGTTGCTGTGTTACCATAGCCATGGCCCCTGCTCCTTTTCTAATTTTGTTCTTGTATCCTCTGCAGAGAGATGAGGATAATCTGTTTGGAGAAATGCACCTTAGCTGAATCTATAGAATCAGTTGGCAACCTCCTAAAAAACTTTTCTGGTGGAATTTCTTCTTACATCTGATTCTGACAGGAGTGGGAAAGAGGCAAATGTGTGTTTCTCAGGGATTCAATCATTTCTGCTCCATGATTTAGCTAAGAATACTAAGGACTCATCTGTGCAGGTGGACAGGTTGAATTAAAAGTTATTAAACTTGGTAATGGATCAGTCAAACCTCAGGTGATCAGTAGAGTAGTTTTGATTTGGCTGGATATATGAAATTTAATTTGGAATATAAAAGTGAACTCCATTAAAAATTCACAAAACCTCTATTATTCTTTAAGTATATCTGGAGCTATTTAGTGTTGTGTGGAACTGAAAGAATGGGTAGCTTTTTCCTTAGAATAGTCAAATTAAAAAGTTGTGAAACATTTTTGCTCAATTTGAAACAGGCTGAAACAGGATTTGGTTAAGCCTCAGTGTGTAATACTGTGCATTTTGTTTAATTATTGCTGATCATTCGCTCCACAGCAGCGTGCATGGAGTCAGAGTTTCCTTCAGGAAGGGCTGGAACATCTGAGCTTAGTGCTGGGACTCATCCTGCAGCAGGAGGACTTGTCCAGCTGCTCAGACTGGCACCTGTCCTCAGCCCTGTCCAAACCCAAATGCCTAAGGAAGTGTGTAAGGACAAGGAAATTGTAGATCATATTTCAGCTAAGTGATCTCTTGGTGCTCCCCCACCCCAGAGAAACATGCAGCCAGGCATAGTTTATTTCTCATTAGCAACTGAAGTGGATTTCTGCTCTGTAAACTTGCCCGACCTCCCTGAGCCTCACAGCCTCCCTCACAAGGAGTCCTACAGCATAACACACCTGTTGTGAAGAGCCACTTCGTTTTTGTTTGTTTTGAAACTGCCTCGTGCTAGTTGGAGATGAAAGGATGCCTTGCAGAATCTGACAGTGAAACTAGAAAAGGTTTTTTAAGATTGTATTTTTGAAGCGTAGTTCGTGTTTGGGCATTAGGTGAGAGTGGTGGATGTAGCCCAGGTAAGTAATCCAGGACCAGGTTGCCTTGTGAGTGAAATACCTATAACCTGAAGGGTCTGTCCTTCAAGAGAAGTTAAGTCTTAGCAGCCATATCAGTTTTAAGCATGGGCATACTTGGCAATAGCAGAGAAACTCCTGATGGGTTCCAGCTAATGAATCATTTGAGCACGCATTTAACTCCTCTGTGTATTTCAGACTGAGTTGTGCTGGGGTACTGAGTCTGGGTGTTACTCTGGAGGTACCTCTCTGTTTGTAAAATTTAATCCTGTTGCAACACTTATGGGGTTTTTATTTTGTTTGCTGGATAAGCACCATATGCTTTTGACTTTGCTATTCTGTGTTGGATAGTGTGCATTTTGTGTAGAGCCCTGATTCCAATTGGGAGCTTGTTGAGATCAGCGTGTTCTGGGATGTTTCTGCTTGCCAGTGATAGAATGGTAGAGGGGAGTAATGTGAAGAGAGAGGTAAAGGTGCATGAGGAACCCTGAAATCTGAAGATGATAGGGAGAACATGGATCATCAGTCTGTTACATATTGAGATATAAGATCTCCTTGGGGGGTCTAATAAATACTTCAGTAACTTCAGCTGCCTGAGCCATTGTGTCTGCAGACATGGTTTCCCTTCATAGCACCTTCTATGAAATAAGAACACAGGAACAGCTTCAGATGGAAAACAATGGAAAGAGAAAAATATTAAAATTACAACTTGCTCACCAGGTTTTGTAGGCTAATGAGATTATTCCTGCAAAACCAAACGACCAGCCAAACAAACATACAAAATCATAATAATGGAGAGACTGGTTTTAACTAAATCACAGTAGGGTCTTGCTGTCTTTGGGAATTTTTTTCCTTACTAGGTTTCATTTTGAGAAGGTTTCTTAATGCAAATGGACTTCGCAAATCTTAATCCACTGAAACTGAGCTGTCTTAAAACTCAAGTCTTCTCTTTTGGCAAAATACAATAAATATGATGCATGACATGACATTACATTATAGAACATAACAGTGGTATTTCTAAATGGGTAGGATTCTAGATTAAAATTCAAGACAAGTTGTGTATAATAAAATCTCTGATCCATTTATATACTAAATTCCTTAGGAAAAGATAAAGCTTGGGAGAAGACAAAGCACCTTCTTTTTTATATGACATAATGGGGCACTGAAAGATTGGAGTCACAATATCAAAAATTCTGAAGTCCTATTTAGACTGCAAGATGGAAGACTGAACTTTGAAAAATGCTTAGCTGTATCAGCCCTGAGCTGTTCCAAAGATCTGATCATAAGAATTGGAGCAGGAACAGGTTGATACTGTGCTCACTTGAAAACCTGTCACCAGTGGTATCACTAGCAGTGGAAAATAGAGAAGCTGTTTTGAAAATCTGTTTCACTGCAGGAGATAAACATGGATGCTGACATTTAACCCAGTGTCTAAGCAAAACATCTTTCTGGGGTTTTGTAAGTATTCTTGATAGACAGAGGGTAATGGGGAAGGAAACAGAACGACTGGAAAGTTATCATTAGGATGGAGAAGAATGAGGGCTGCAGGATAGCAGGTGTAGGAAGAAAATGCCATGCATAGTACATTGATGGCAGTGAAAGATGCAACCCATCAAAAGCCATGTCAAAAGTAGCTTGAGATGCTGGAAGAAGTAAAAAATGGGAATTCTTTTTCCCACAGGTGTTGCTGTTGAGCAGAAATTGGAAGGAAACTGTGAGGGTCAATAGATTGAGAAAATAATCCTGTCCATCATCACAGGAAACCATAAACCTCAGCACTGTGGGACAGGAGTGACCAGCAATGACCAGCTTCACTGCCTTAGGAACATCCCCATTAGCTGTGTTTTTCAGATAAGGTAAGAAATCAATTAATATTTGAATTGAATTGGGAAAATACTGTTTTTAATCAAACTGAGTGCAGCCTTAGCCAAAAGCCTGAATATAAACTTCGAAAAGCAATGACTTTATACATCTTCCAGAGGCCATATATGTCAAGTGTACACCCATTTTTCAGACTAATATAGTAGAAGTGTCTTAACACAGAATACCAAAGTAATTCTGTCTGTTCATTTTCTTTCTTGAAGCTGTTTGCTGCATTTCAGACAGGTTAAAATGGAGTGTTTTTCTGACTCTTGGGACTGACATTCAGCTTGCCTATTATGTCTTATTAAAGGCTCTGTCAGGTTTGAAAATCAGAAGTGTTCAAATAAAAACAGTGTCTGGAGAGAGAGGCACAGTGTGCTTTCTTTTTCCAGCCTGTTAATAAGTGAGGAGTGGGAGGCAAAGCAGGGTTCACTACAGGACTGGGGGCTACTTTAGCCCTTTCTTTAACTGAAAGGAGGAAAAAATGTTTATTTGTTAGGGAACAGCCTGTGTTTGTACGCACTCAAAATACTGACTGATCTGCTGATGTTAACGACAGACACTGCGTGCATTTAATGTCCTTGGACGAGAATTTGCAGTAATTCTGTTTCCCTTTGTGGAGATAATTAAGGCACACAACAGCTGTCTGGCAAACATTAGTGCTTTACTACCTGGTCCCAGGGGAGCAGAGGCAAGGCAGGAGTGATTTGACCAAGTGATTGGCAGGGCTGGGGTGAGAATCAACCCTTAACCAAGCCCTGCAGCCGAGGGTGAACACATAGCATTGTACTTACAACCTCTCCAGTTGCTACACAAATCGTGGAATTGTTGGGGTTGGAAAAGACCTCTAGGATCATCGAGTCCAATCAAATGCAGAAGAGAAAGCAGTTTTGTTTGTAGAGACAAAAGATACAGCTCTGCTAAATGCTCTACAAATACCTAAGAGGAATCCTCATCACAGCACTGCTCAGTCTATCTAAATGAGGAGGAATTTTCTGTAAATTTCTTTTTAATAGTAAGTCAAGGTAAGCTCTGCCCCAGCTGAGCAAAATTTAGACATGTGTCTTGTCTTCTCAAATCAAAACTGTGTATTAGAGTATTAGTTAAAGGGGACACCACCTTTTAATTAATTTCTCAAAATGTGGTGTATATTGCATTATTTCACCGAATTATTTAGCCTAGGAGCACAAGCTTCCCTAAGCCTCATGGTTTATGCAGTATCCTCCTTATCTATAAATAAACAATATGTGACCTTTGTACTCTAGAAGCCTAGTAAAGACCCTGGCAGGACATCACAGAACCTCTTAATATAACTTCCAGCTATTTGTGGGAGTCTGCCTCTGTGTCACTTAGAAACAGAGTTGGAGGTGACAGTTCAGATTTTGCCTCCTCCTTCCGGAAGCCATTTCATTCATGCAGCCAGTTATGTTTCTTACTGTGCATTTATAGCTTAAGGAGTCATTTCCACTTGGAAATAGTCCTGGGCACAGCGAAGATGGACATAGAGTGCAGGCAAAGGTACAGCTCTGTTACTGCTTTAAGGTACTGAGATTGAATGTATGTTTACCAGGTTTCTGTTTCAGTGAAAATTGCAATAATAAATGTGATTATGTACAGTTCAGTAAAGATGCAATTTAGAATGTTAAAATATTTATGTGAGCTCTCAAATGCCACCCCAAGTAGGTGTTATATTAAAATTGCATATAAAACAAAATACAGATTTCCCTTCCCTACTTAATGCCAGTTACTTCATTTCAATTACTGAAAATATTTTGCAGTTGTTTTTAGTTTCCTGTTTTTCTCTGCTTACATAAATAAACTTACAAGTTTAATGAATTTATGCTTAGATCCTTCAATATTTAAATGTCTATCAGCTTTGATAATTAAAATTAAGAGCAAAATAAAACTTTAAAGTGTAGAATGCAGGCATAGTGTTTCCACATGGCCAGAACATTTTCAGATGTTCATAAATGTCACACTGTTCTGGTGTGTCATATTAATATTTGAAGCAAATATGTGTTCAACTATAGGAAGGCCTTCTTATGTCTTTTTTGTGGGTGTCAGGCCTCCAGTAAGCTGTTTAACATGAGGGCTCCTCCAGTGACACTTGCTGAAACAGCATTTGTTGGAGTGGCAATCATATGGCAAAGCAGCCACTTGATTCCAGGTGTCTGAAAAATGCAGCAATAATTCAGGTGAAAGCAGTGTATTCCACTAGAAAAGGTGGTGATCTTTTTGTAAAATGAAATTCTGTGTATTTTAGACAGAAGTTGTAATTTTTTAAGGTTCTACCTGCATTAGTGGTATATATTAGTTTGTATATTGTTTAGTTTACATATATCACCGACATCCTTGTAGCCAGATGCAGAGCTGTTTGTGTCCAGTAAGTGTCTGCTCTGAGGATGTTTTTATCAATGATTACACAAAGGAAACTGAAAGACTTCCCCATAGACTTTGTGGATCATCCACTGTTTTGCTGTTGAATTAATGAATGTTCAGTGCTGAACTACAAATGGAAAGTGAGCTGCCATTGAGAGGGAAATTCAGATGTGTTTTATGGATCCTTTGTTTTTCTTGCTTCCTTGTGATTGCACAAACACTGTATTTTAGGGAGAGTGAGAGAAAGTCCTAAGGGCAGCTGTCAGAACCAGGACAGAGGTTTGGTTTAGTCCCTGGTCTCCATGAAAGTGGACTTCTCTTTCCATCCTTCCCTGCTGCTGGACCTAAAAATGGATTTTGGAGTACCAGAGCTTGTGGCCTCAGTTATGTGGGTATATGTTGTGAGATTTAATAGTGCCAGTGGAACTCAGGGTTGATAAATGCTACTATTATTTTACAATTAGGTATTAAGTGTTACCTGTATTACCCTCTCAGGACAACACACTGCACTTCAGGGAAGAAACACATAAATGACTTGAAGAAAATGAGAACATGTTTAAGCAGAGCATCTCCAGGAGAGTCAAGGGAGAAATTAAACTGGAATTCAGATGAAGTCTTTTGTAGGTACATACACTAGTGAGGAATTAGTGAAGTGGGAGAGCCAAAGGGGGATGCTTAGCTTGGCCTTTTTTCCCCCAGTAAAATCTGGGAAGTAAAATTTCGAATGTCATGTGAATATTGAACCCTATTTTGGTTTGCTTTTAATTTATTGAAAAATAATAAATTATTTTTAAAATTAAGAATAATCCCAAGGTTTATTTTTTTTTGTTTTGCTGTTGTTGAACAAGAGTTCTTTCAGCAATGTCAAACTGGTTGATTTATGATAGGAAAACATGCTGTGAAATAGTGATAAATAAACAAAACCAGAAAGGTTTTTTATGTGTTTGTTCCCCACTAACTTTTTACTGTGCTGATACTCTCAGTGATTATTTATAATTGTATGAAAATTGTGTCTGTCTGCATGAATATGAGAAGACATGCTTGGTTTAGTTGTGCATATGAAGAAAAGGAACTGCATAAAATATTTTTCATTCCTCTTGTTAATTCTTGATTGAAATCCATTGAGCATTTTTATTCTTTTGCTGGTAATGCACAGACAAAAGAGCAGACTGTCACCAAAGACAGTTCCTTAATTCATATTTCAGAGGATAAAAATGAAGAACATGTTATTTATTTTATGGATATGTATGTGCATAGTTAAATGTGTATCAGTTATAGTGGGCCAAGGAAAGCGGAAAGGAATCCTTAGTGCACAGATGGAATGGGAAGGAGAGAACCAGAACAGAGCTGGCTTTGAGATTTGAGGCAAAGGAAGGCATTTCATGTGCAAAGGATCAGGCTCCTATTGGATTCCCAGTACTGGGGGCATAAAACTTTAATTTCCTTATAGAAGCAGAGCAGTTTGAAGTGATAGGTTTGACAGTGGAAGCTGAATATTGCTTTTCTTTTTTAATTTATTATTTATAATTTATTGTATTTTATTTTACCTTGTCTTTAAAACTACTAGTTATTATTTTAAATAATAGAGTAAGGTTTAGAATATGGATTTACACAGATACGTATATATCCATTGTAGAAGAAAAATCTATGAAGCCAAGAAAATAGATTTAGATCTGCTCTAAATTTGATATTGTGTGTGTAAGAAGACTTGGGAGCCTAATGTGTACTGATGACAATAAAAATAATTTTGGTGAGGGAATTGTTATGGCCCACCCCTGAAGGCCAAGTAACTGAGGTTCTTGTTAATAGATCCCTTGGGGTGGATTGGGGTGAAATGACACAGTGTTTTAGAGAGATAGAGATCTAGACAGCAGGTTTATTTTAGAACCATTTGATTGCAATGGGAAGGAGATACGTAGCTGTTTTTGTTAGTATCTACAGAAAAACAGCAATAAAAGTATAAAGATATCACTTAACATATGAGGAAAAGAAAGAAAGAGGAAGGAAGGATAACAGTAGATAGTGGAAAGATACCACCACCCATGGATCCAGTGACAGGAGCTGATTGTTGCAATTTCAGTGCCTGTTGGTTGAGGTGATGGTCTCAGTCCTGGTCTGTGACACCCAAAGTGCAGTGGGTTCAGTGTTCAGGGGGATGCCCAGGCACCTTCCCTGGGGCCATGGGAGATGTTACACTGATCCAACACTGTGCATCACCAACACTCCTCTGGTGGGAGGCCCTAAAATAAGTCTGGGGGCATCTCAGGGATCTTCCATGGCTTGTGACACCCCCTAAAACGTGACCCTGCCTCCCACATCAGGGAGCTGAGCCGGTTGTGCCCCCCATGAGAAGGGATGAAGACTCTGAGGCCTCCACATTAACATCTTCCTCTGAATCAGGTGGTTTTACACCCGAGCCACTTGTCTAAGGGAGGACATTGCCATGACCAAAAGCACTATTCCACCTCACAGGATCTGCTTCTTACCCACCTCTTCCCTTATCTGGCTCAAAACCAGCTTGTTGCTAAAAAAAGGTGGTTGTTGCTCGCCCCCTCTGCCCCTGGGCAGTGCTTCTGCAGACCAGAGGTTTCCCCACCACACACCCAAAAGCTCTCCTCTGCCCTGGCTGCTTTGGCAAATGGCCCATCCCTTGAGTTATTAACCCTTAACATTTCAGGCTCTCACGTGAAAGAATCTCTCTGAGCAGTTCCTAGAAAATGTCATTAGCAAGATGAGATACTACTGCTTCCTTAAAGATTAAATCACACTTAAGCATCCTGTGGAGGGTTTTGCTCTTTATAGCCAGACCCTGAGTGGTGAACCCAGGCAAAGGTTCTGCTCCCCTCCCTGTGCATGGGGCAAGGCTGCTTAGGCACACAGACATCCCAGGGTGTGATTATTCCATTCATCTGTGCATTCCCTGTGCAGTGCTCTGAGGAGTAACTAGGGTTGTGCCTGTTCAGTGACTGCGGTCACAGGTGCTCTCTGAAAGCTGCATCATGAATGACCCCTGAGAACCTTTCCTCCTGGTTTGCTCCCTTTGGCTTGGAGGACAGAATCAGGTGAATTTTGGATGGTTTTAATATATTTTAAGCTGTGTCAGAATGTATTTTTTCTGGTGTTTTGGTGAGTACTTGCCCTAGCTTGCCCTATTTTATTAGTAGTCCTATTATTATTATTTTAAAGACTATATGTTTTAAGGCTTTATAAAGTCTTATGTCATTAGCAATTCAAGAATATAAGAAAGGTTATATTTTGTTGCCATAGTGTTACAGAATCATAGACTCCTTTAGGTTGGAAAAGTCTTCTCATATCAAGTGCAACCATTAACCAAACACTGTCAAGGCTAAACCACTAAAACATGTTCCCATCTACACACCTTTTAAATCCCTCTGGGGATGGTGACTCCACCACTACCCCAAGCAACATGTTCCAATGCTTGACAGTCCTTTCCATGAAGAAATCTTTCCTGTTACACAACCTAAACCTCCCTTGGCATAACTTGATGCTGTTTCTTCTTGTCCCGTTACTTGAGAGAAGAGACCGACCCACACCTGGCTACCAGCAAGCCCCATAAAAACTCCTTTGATCCTTAAATAATGAGCTTCACTTTGGGCAAGGTGAAAGAACATGTGAATAATGCAGCAGCTGCTGCAGGCTGACAATGAGTTAAAAAGCTGGTACTTGCTTACCAAAATGGAGGCCCATCTCTTCTTGGAATCAGTACATTGTGAAGTTGTAGAAGCAGTAAGGCACAATTCAGATTCCATTATGGGTGTGCTCCTTCTGACAATTTTCAGGTCAGATACTTGTGATACAAGACCTGAGGATGACAGAAAAGACCATGATTATAATGTGTCCTGTTTAATGAGAGCAGTCATGGTTTCTTGAAGGTAAAACTACCTTCTCAGCAACTTTCTAGCAGAGGAAGATGTGTGTTCTTACTTTTTTACCAGGATGCTTGCAGTAATTCCAGATGTAGCAAACATTATTGCATCCCAAATGGGATTTTACAGCCAAATAATGTTGTCTTGAATGTTCTGAAAAACTGGCACAACCTTTGAACAGTCCTGGGGGGCAGTTTGGGATTGTTCCCAGATAACAAAGCATAGTGTAACAGGTAGATGATTTTTTCCCACCAGTTAGTCTCTTGCATTCAATGCAAAAGGATTTTTTTGCATCACATAATTTGTTGGACCTTATGGCAGCTGAGAACACAGTGTTGAAAGCCCCAAGGTGTAAGTTACAGAGCTGTTGCAGAGCCCACCAGAATGCTGTATTTTCTGTCTCTGACACTGCCATGCAGTGACAGAGCTTGGTTATTCCAATATCAGCTCATATGGACTCTTTTTTATTTTGGTAAAAACAGTGATCAGATTATTAAAGTATAAAATCAAGGCCATGGAGCTAAATGAGATGGGTACTTTGGGTTGCTGCATTGCATTCTGACAGGTACAGCTACAAGCTGAAGATTTTTGCTTTTAATAACATTGCAGTCAGTATGAAGGTGCATGAGCCATGCTGTTCATAAATACAAGTGTATTGTATGTCCTTTCATAAGTTTTTTAAATGGTCACAGTGAAAATCTTGAGAATCATAAATAGAAAATCTTTCAGTTTTTTTAAGCAGTGATCCTATTTTGAACAACATGCTACTAAAAACAAGCTCCAGACTTACTCTTGGATATCAGCTGAACAGTAAGTGTTACTAGATGGATTTCATACATGAGACCTTATTTTAAAATTGTCTTCACTTAGGTCCATCATGTGTGCAATCATTTGGTACTGGCTTCTGATGAGCAGGGTGTTGTCTTTAACAGCTCACTGGGATTTTCAAATACATCAGTACTGAAGTTTGACAAGTGCTTGTGTTCCTTGAGGCTTGGAGAATAAAAGTAATAGTGAACAAAATTCTGTTCTTTATTTCAGTTTCACTGATAACATGCAAATCAGAATCTGTTAACCATTGGGTGGCCCAGCTATGATGTCAAAGCCCACAAGAGAGATTTGATGTAGTATGACTCAAAACCAGAGGTATTTTGGTAAGTCACGTAATGTGCATTAAGAAGTTGAGAAAGTGATCATTTGTGGTAACAGACATTTTTTTCTGCTCTTTGTACCTAAAGTGTACTTTCAAGAAACATTGCTAAAAAGCACAGTAAACTGTTCACATTTTGGACAGTGTTTCTTCCTTCAGAGGCCTAGAAGACCAAACCTCCATACAAGGAAGGCTTAGAACATCCTGCCACAGCCTAAACTTGTGGAAAACTCCACAGTGCCTCAGTGTGGCATACTGGTACTGGTCAGGTGTAACACTGTGCTCTTCCTATCTGTGCAACTTCCACCTTCTTTCAGAGTTATTCACTCACCTGTTTTAGTTGGAACACCTTTCTTGGTAAGCCTGCATTACCTTAGCACATCAAGAGGAATATTCTCATGTTCAAACAACACTGAAGAATATCATCTGCTTGAGGAGTTTTGCATTGCTTTCCAAAATATGTATTGATTGCAGCAGAATTTAAATAAAACAAGTACCAAAACAAAATATAACTGTTGTGTATTCACTATGTAAATATGATTTATGGGGATTTAATATCTTTCTTGAACCCTTGGAGGTTTGATTTATAGGGTGGTAACTCTATGGCTGTAATACTATTAGTTCTTAACTGTACTGGTGCTATCATTCTGCATGCATGGTTCTTTTATACCTAGAGGACTCTTCAGTGGTGCTAATCCAGCTAACAATATTGTTTGACTTTATTAAAGCCTACTGATGTGTTTACTTGGGGTTGAGAAGTCACACATTTTCCCTTCCCACCAGTAGCAGTCAGCTCTGATGTGTATTTTTGCTTTCTTACATTAACACATGTGTGTTACAGAGTATCTGTGCAGGTGATTAAAAAAAAAAAAAGCTGCAAAGCTCTTTGAAAGCAAATGGAAATCACTGGAAAGTGATAAATACAGGTGTGTACCCTACCCTACTCAGATAAGGTTCCATATGAATGTAGGTGTAGATGTCACCTAAAGGTAAATTGCATATGCATCTAAAAGACAATTTCTGAAGAGAAAATTATCTCATATTGTCATGAGCTCCTGTCCCATTTTTATTGATGTCCCAGATTTGAGAACTGAAACAGAAGCTGTATCCTTGCTGTGATACCTGGGTATGAGTCAGAGCATGCCCTTTTTAAGGAGTAACCCATATAAATTATTATTTTTCCACTCACACAACTCTTGTATATACCTCCCCATCCCCATTTTTCTCCCCAGAGTTTATAATCTTCTATTCAAGAACTGCTGTTCTGTATCCCAGTTTGGCCCAAGTAATAAGTAGATATTAATGACGTCCCCTTAATCATTGTATCTTGCTGCTGACATCTACATAAGGAACAGATGATGTCCAGTGTTGCACCCCTGCCAAGGAAGAGTCTTCCTTCACTTTCTGGCCTTCCTGATGTTGTTCTAGTGAAACTGTTCCAATTCTAGTTGACATTGCATGTCCTCTGGACTGGTATGCACATGCTGTTCCCTGCCTGACGTGTTTGAGCTGGTTAATTAGAGACATGGAAGACATATTCTGCACCTCAAAATAATAATTCTTGGCTCTGCAGCTGGACAAACAGGCATCCACCATAATCTGGGGTATGACAAGAACAGCAGAGGCCACCTGAAGGAGGGAGTCCCAAAATCTTGGTGTATTTCTTGTGGTACTTGCATGAGAAAAAAGCGTCTGCAAAACGGTTTCAAATGCATTTGTCTTCTGCAAGTGCAGAGCCTGGGACAGAATTGGAAACAGCTGTAATGCCTGCCTCGAAGAGGTACAGTGCAAATCTGTTTCTGTAGGGATGCTATGCCAGCAAAGTTAATTGGGCAAGTCCTGATCTAAGGTATAAGTATTTTACTATCATGATTTTCTTCTGACAACCACACATGAGCATTTACATTAGAAGTGCATCAAAAAAGGTCATAGTTACTTAAATAAATATCGTTGGTATTTTGCAAATGGGCAATGAGTTATGAAAGAAGACTCTTTTCATATAGCTGCTGGCTTTGATCCTTTTTCTGCATTATTTAAGACCTAAGGCTCCAGAGTTAATTCCTGGTGTCAGATACAGAGTGTAGCTCTGCTGTGGTGAAGTGCTGTGTGACCTCCTGGACCACTTTATACTACTTTATAACAGTAGGCCCTGCTCTTCCCTAGGGTGGAATTCCCTGCTTGTCTTTGCAGCCTCTCTGTCCACTTGCTCCCATCCTTTCCTGCACCATCCCTTTGGCACTGGTTTCCTCTGGTTCCTGCCACAAACGTCTGTGGTCACAGCAAAATATGTGCCCTCTGCAGTGTCTCATTTCTGTCTTCATTGGCTTTTCCAGTGCTCTCAAAATGTTTGCTGCCTCCCCTCCACCTCCTCATCTGTATCTCCAGGTCTGAAAACTGCCTGCACAAAACACTTGACTGGATGTAGGTGCCACCATGTGCCACCACAGACAGGGGAGTGGTCAGCATGTGCTCTGAGACTGTAAAAGCCAAGTGGGAATCTGCAAGTGGGAATGTCCCTTTGTATTGCAGTTTATCAGAAATGGATTCCAGGAGTTAAAAAAGAAATACTGTGAATTCAGAATGGCGTTCATTTTTTAAAAAAACATGAGTTAGTGTTTACTGTAAAGTTCTTTTTTGATTACAGACTGAATGAGGAAGGAAACAAAATATTTGAGTTCTCTCTGGAAGGCAGCTACTTTCTCTGTGCCTTTTTCTTTCCTCTGTTTAATTCCCAATACTTCAGAGACACAGTTTCCTCCTTTAGCAGGGACTGTGACCTTAAAAATAGCTGGCTCCAAAGTAAACACAGAAAAAACCCAATTGTTTCAACTATGTGGTAAATAACCAAAACCATGTCCATGCTAAAGCTGAAATTCATCTTTTAGAGCTGCACCAGGGCTTTTGCTTCCCTGAGCCTTCATGTGTTCCTGCTGCATGCTGGCCTCTGTCTCCAAAGGCATTAGTAAGTCTTGCAGTGCCATTTGTGAGTAATTTGTCACTACCTTTACCACTCTTGCAAAATGTTTAGAGGGCACACTTTCTGTTTGGCTGAGGGCCAAGTGTGGCACCCACCACCAATGGAAGTGGTGATCCCAGGCTGCTTCTGTGGCATTCTGACAGGTGGGACATCACAGCTGCCTAAGCCAGCTGGAGGAGTTGGTGATTTATCAGAGAACTTGTTTTGTTACTTTTGCTTCTAGCTGTAGGCCTCCATTCTCTGGTCCAGCTGCAGGAGTGAGGCAGGACCCTTCTGCACTGGGGCTGTAGTGCAGCCACATCCATAGGGCTCTCACTGCCACCCCTGCCTCTGCTGCCCTCACATCTGCCCACAGCTGGACCAGAGCTTGCAGTTCCTACAGAAGCGTTTTCCAGGAACAGGACTTGCCATCAGACAGATTTAGTGGGGTGGTGAACCAAGCCCCAACCTGCTCCAGTAACAAGGATGGTGTCCCTGTGTTAAAGCAGCTGTGAACAGCTGTGCTCTACATTTCACTGAGGAGCCCTTGGTATTGTGTAACCAGTAAAGACAGAAGGACAGGGGAAAGAACACTCAAGTCTGCAAATTAAATCCCTTATGACAAGCAAATATTGCAAAGGAGTATTTTCAGAGTCTGGCCAATGTCCTTGCATGGAAAAGTTGGTCAGGTCTTACAAACACCTCTCCTTGGGCAGAATTGTCTCCTGACCTTGCTTAGGAGGGTTTAAAACAGATGCAAGAGTAACAATCCATTGGGTCTCCCACAAGCAGGCACCAAGTAGTACTTATGCAGACTGTCACAAGTATTCCCTTTGCTTTTCACCTTGCAGAGGGGATCTTTCTATCTCTAAATATATCAGCTATCTGTGTGGTGTAGCAAATATATAGTCACTTGAATATTTTCCTCCGAGTATAGTCTAAAAGCCTTCATTTATTTAGAAAAAAAATATATAGTTCAGTGTTTGGAAGCCTCAGAATAGGACTAAAAAACTTTTGATTAGCATTGACAGCTTGGTCCTCTGGTGTAGGGGAAAGAGGAACAGTTGAAAAAGGAGCAAGGGGAAATGGCAAAAGAGCTTTTTTTGTACTTTTCCATCTAAGATGCAGCAGGAAGGGAAGGTTTTCTTAATCTGTTGTGTTAGCCTGATCCACAGGGAACTCATTTTGAAATTCAGTATACCAATGCATTTATGATTTACTGGGGGAGGAGAGTCTTAAAAAATATCTTGTGTTTGATCTATTTGTCGCTGTGAAAATATTGACAAAAAGCAAAAGAATGGCCTTCATTTAGCTTATTATTGTTGGCTTGTTTTAATGCTTTCTTATTAAGGACAAACTCCCATTAAGATGTGAGATTAACTGCTTCACAGTTGCAAAGGAATAAAAGATGGAAATTTTGAACATCAAACTGTAATCTATTCTAAAGTAGGCAATTCCTCCTCAAAAATACATTGTGTGGCTGAGAGGGATGCTTTTAAAAGTAAAAAACATATGTGGAATAAATTGTGCAGAATTTGTGCTGCAAAATATCTTCAAAAAAAGCAGCTTCTGTGTAAAATCAGAAATACGGTGTCAATGACACAGTTCTTAAAGGACTTCAGAATATACTTTATGGAGGGGAGAAAAAAGAGAGCATGAAGTGTTAACTACGGACCCAAGGCGAGGGTTCCTGGGACCTTAGCTTCATCCTCTCACAGAAAGCTCTCCCTTTGTGGAGCTTGCTTTCCCTGGGAGTCAGCGAGCTCTCTGGGAGCCTGTTTTGAAGGATGAGCGCTCCCAGTGCTGAAATGGGCAAAGCAATGAAGAAACTGGAGTTGGTGCAGCCCAGCAGCTGCTGATGCAGCCAGGCTGTGCCACTATCAATTACCCTGGGGTCCCAGGGCTGGGCTTAGGGGCAGTCCCTGTCTCTCCAGCAAGAACTAGGTCAAGGTCCCTGCCAGAATTGCACCTTAGAATGTCCCTAGAGTGGGCCCCAGGGCACTGCCTGGATGTGGCAGCACAAGAGATCAGGTCTAGGGCCCAGCCTCCTGCTCTGCCACTCGTGCTGCCTGTACTCATTAGTTTGAAGGACTCTTAGGTAGCTAGGAGCTCATTCATGCTGGCAGAATGGTCACCTTGCTCTGGGTTAGTAATGCAATGCCTCATGTTGCAGAGCAGCCAGACCTGAAGCTTAAGCTCTCTGTTGTCACTTCAGAGAGACAGATGTTACTACTGCCAGCCCAGAATTCCTGAAAGAAAATGCTAATTTGAACTACTTACTCCGTTAAATTCCCGTTGAATTAGCATTAGTAATGAAAGTAGTTGCATTGTTATCACTGTAGTATCTGAGGAGGCTGTTGGCCAGAATGTCATATGAACAGGAATGTCTGTTGGGATATTTAATTTCGTCTCCTGTGACAATGTGCCATTGTTCTCTTTTGTACATTTTCTGTTAACTCTTAGTGGTCTGGGAGATGTTTTGGAATAGGCAGAAGTCCCTCCAGGCCAGCACAAAGTGCACAGTAGTGAAGTCCCTGTCTGAAGAATGGCAATGTGCAGGGAAAACAGAGTTAGCATTGCAGTGCAGTGAAACAAGATGTTCATATTTTCCTTCCCAGAATTTCCCACCAGGCTCTGCTTATATCTGCAGCCAACACATCTCCATGTCTCTGTAACTAAGAGAGAACTTCAGGATTGCTGCTCACCTGATCCTGCAGACACATCCCTCCTCAGAGGCTGTTTGCTCAGATGTGCAGAGGGTCCCTTGTGAGCCTCTCCCACAGCACATTTCACCTTCTCTCAGGTGTCTCAGTGGGTGCAGAGCTCTCAGCACTTAATGCTGGATCCTTGCAATACTTACATTATGCATCATTATGCTTCTGTTGGGGCCCAGTCAGGAGACACAGGTTTGGATTGGTTTGCCATGGGGACACAGAATGAAGTTAGAGATGTAGGAGGTGTAGGTAATAAAGCTTTTAAAAGGCAGAAAGCTTATGCTTGGAATTGTGAACCAGAAATACCACCTTCCTCACCAAAATTCCTTTGGTGTGCAGGATTCTCTCTTTTTTTTGCCTTTGGCTTTCTGTTTCTGTTGTATTGTGTCTTTGGAGTTGTGGGGTAGATTTCTTTGTCTCAGGAACCAGCAGTATTTAAAATATAGGGGGATGTTGCTTTATTAAAGCAATTCTTTCAATTGTCACAGCAATTGGTCTTACATAAATGATGAAGAAAGAAGGAATGTATGTAAAGAGATCATAATGGTGAATCCAGTATTTCCTAAAGTAACAAGAAAGCATTCTGGGGTTTACTGCTGTAGTTCATTTTATCCAGGTGATCTTTTATTATAGTATTCATCACGTTTGCACTCAAAAACTGCAGCCCTTGTATCTTCACAGCTGGACCAATCCCAGTTTCTCCTGTCTGTGTAACTATTCAGTTCATCCATTAGGATATCTATTAGTCAAAAATAGAGAACTATATAATAAAAAAAACCCAGATGTGATATTTTATGGTTCTTCCCAAAATATTTTCCTGCTCCTCCTTTCCCAAACTTCCCTCAGTCAGATAGGCAGAAATGGCAGGATAGTGGGAATGCTGCTGTGCCCCCAAGGTGATCTGCTTGACCAGTTTATACAAACAGCTACTTTTCTTACAGCTTTCCTCAGTTAAAGAATAATTGGAGACTTGAGGAGTCTGGGGATATTATTCTAGAATCAGCATATGTGATTTCCAGCATTTCCAAGTGGCTAAGGAATAATTCACCAAAGTGGAATACCAGACAACAAAAGTGTGCTGACAAAATTTAGGATTTTTTTTTCTCTTTCTCTAGGGATTTAACAGTAGAATCAGAATTCTTTACTGCTCAAAAAAATTTCTACGCTTAAGAAAAAAAGCATGTCAAAGAAATGTGCTGTAAGTAACATGCTTAGTCTTTTTATTCCCAATCCCTGATTTTCAGTATTATTTCTAAACCTATTTCCCAATATTTGTGGGTTGGTTTTAATCCTTATTCTCATCTGTCTGTAGTCATCTCACTTTACCTTTTTTTCTGCTTAGAGTCCTTTACTTTTNGCATGTCAAAGAAATGTGCTGTAAGTAACATGCTTAGTCTTTTTATTCCCAATCCCTGATTTTCAGTATTATTTCTAAACCTATTTCCCAATATTTGTGGGTTGGTTTTTAATCCTTATTCTCATCTGTCTGTAGTCATCTCACTTTACCTTTCTCTTTTTCTGCTTAGAGTTCTTTACTTTTGTTTTGTTCATGCCACCTCTCTTAGGTAAGTCAAAAATGTAACAAATGTGCCTCTGCCACCCCTCCCTACTGTCTTTATTCCAATTGAAGTGGAACTGGAGGGTGTGTAGACTTCTGCTTTTCCAATGCCAGCAGGTGAAACTTAACTATGTTCTTCCCAAGAGCTGTCGCAAACATTTTTTTCTTAATCTTTGTCTTGCTGTGTTTAAGTTTGCAGCTGCTGGATTCTGCTTTGAGTATCAAGTTCAAAGGCATCCAGGCAATCTTTGTGAAATATCACAGAAACCACTGAATTTCACCTGGGTTTGCAAGGAAATTTTGTCAAGCCACAAGTTTCCCACACTTCCAGTGTAAAGCCTTGGGTTAATTTAGAGTTCTTTTCTCCCAGTGCAGATTAGTTAAGATTGCTCGGAAGGATCACAACCCATCGGGAACTTCTTTCCTAAACTTTGACCTGCTTTCAAGTTTGTAGCAAAACTCAGAATTCTTTCTACAATTTGGCAGGTTTGTAACAACAGAAAAGGAGAACTGCAATCCAGGTTGATTTTAAATCCATGGCTTTAGAAATGGGTTACTGGAAAATGTGTTGTAACCTGTCAACTACAGGTTAAATTCTTCCCTTTTCTGAGAACATTTTACACTGCTCTCCCTGGGGGCTCAGAGTATTTTCTTTTAACATGGTCAGGCTTTCTGCCATTTCTTCCAAGAGATAAAATTTCAAAATACACTTCTTCCAACTGCTTTTCCAGGTAGCTGGTTCACTCTGCCTCCTGCACTCTGGGAAGGGTCACCTATCCTTGGCTCTGGAGGGCCAGCCCTTCCCATTCAGGCACCTCTTCCTGGTGCTTGGAATATCAAGTGGCAGCATCACTCTGGAGCATGAGTGGAATAGAGGGAACAGAAATGCTTTGGCCTAAACTCTTCTAGCCTCAGTTTACCTTTGTCATCCTGTTTATTAAGCTTGCCTTTGTATAGGAATGTATCTCTTCTTCCTGTTTTGTTGGTTTCATTTCTCCAAGTCCCTCAAAATCAGAGCTGCATGAAAATTAATAATTATTATATTTTTGCATTGTATAATTCCACGGTGTTGAGGTTTTTTCATAGCTATCAGCCTTTCCAGTACACCAGTAGCTCAGCTGCTTTGCTTATTCTGTGTCATTAAAAAAAAGTAAGCAAAATCCCCTCAGCCATTTTTTATTTATACCATAGTTTTTCTGTGTTAGAAAGTTGTAGGTTTTGGGTTTTCTTTTTTTTTTAAGATGGTTTGTGTTTTCTTCTCCTCTCAGGAAACAGTGTGAAATATCTAAATCTCTAAACCAGTAATTTGGCAGGTACCTAAATCATTAATGAGTAGCATATGCTTTGCAGTTTTTCCTGAAGATTTGTGTCTTTGTTTCTTAGGATCTATCAGGTGCTAGCACTTTTACAAGGAGGCCGATGGACACGCACTTGAAGAAAAAAATGTGCTTATTAATTCTTGGTGCTTTTTGCTTTTATCAGCTCTGGTGTTACTTTGTTCAGCTTTAGCTGTCCCTGCCTTATTACACACAAGACAGTGAAATTGAATCAAAAATCACTTGCAGAGGTGGAGATGTAGGCTCCACTCTTTAAGTGTTCATTTGCTGGTTATGTTGCAAGTGCTTTCAGAGCTGTGCAAGAAGACTGAGAAGTTCTTGGGGCTGTAATAGAAAACATTGGTGTCTGAACTTTCAAGGGAAGAATGTGGTTAGGATTACAGTGACTGAGTCAGTGTCAATGGGTGGTCCTGAGTCCATGTGGCTCCCAGAAAAGTCTCTGCTCAGATGGGTGCTGAGCTGTGCTCGCCGCAGTGAAACGGCTGGGAAAGGGCTGCCCTGGATTATACTTTTGCCTGCTCAGTGGCCAAATGCTGTCAGGTGGCTCCTCAGCACTGCGTGGCTTTAACTTAGCTATAAAATAAGATAAAGGGTTTGCTTAGAGGCTGGGCCCTCTTAGAGCTGCGTGCTCCTTTCGTCCCCTTGGGTCACTGCCTTTCCCTCGGCGTGTTCCCATTGTCCTGCTCAATAATGCAGTTACAAAATGTCTGCCTCACTCCCAGCGCCATTTTGTGGCCTGATTGTTGGATAATTAAGACTGTGAGAAGGAGAAAATAAACAGCATGGCATGGGGGAGATTTCAAAGGGAGCACCAAATCTGCATGTTTTGTTTAGGCCTTTAATTGTTGCCGACTGGCTGCGTTTAAACAAGTGACTTTACAGTGTCTGGAGGAAAGCAGGCTCCCAAATTTGAGGAGCTGACCTTGGGTAGATGCCATCAACTGTTCTTTTCTCTTGGCACGAACGTGCTGCTGGCAGGGTGTCCCTGTAGCTGCAGTCACTCACCCACAGTCAGAACCTGCTTTCTCTGTACTGGGCCACCAAATGACAGCACGGCCGTGGTTTAACCCCAGGTGCAGCTCAGCCCCGCTCCCTCCCCTGCCATGGGGCTGGGCAGAGAATCAGAAGGGTAAAAGTGAGAAAACTCATGGGATGAGAGGAAGACTAAAAGATAAAGTGTGCCACAAGCAGGGCAAAACAAGGGATTCATTGCCCTCTTGCCTTGGACTGGTACATGCTCAGCCACCCCAGGAAAGCCGGGCTCTGTCACAGGTCACAGTGACTTGGGAAAGCAAACACCATCTCTGCAAATGTCTCCTCCTTCCTCCTGCCCCAGCTTTGTACACTGGAATGATGCTGTATGGTCCAGGATGTCCCTGTGGCCAGTTGGGGTCACCTGTCCTGGATGTATCCTCCCAATGCCTTGTGCCCCCCAGGCCCTCCCTGGTGGGGTGGGAGAGGAGCAGAAAAGGCCTTGGCTCTGTGCATGTCCTGCTCAGCAGGAACTAAAACATCCCTCTGTTATCAGCACTGTTCCAGCACAGATCCTAAACACAGCCACTACCAGCTGCTGGCAAGAAATGTAACTCTACCCCAGCCCAAACCTGCACAGCCACTTATTACAAATATTATTTGCAGCCCCTTCAATAGCTAAGATTTGATCTAGAAAATATAGGATATTTAAAAATAAGAACCTTCAAAATAGTAATTAAGCTTCTCTCATAGAGCAACACATAATCTTGTTCAGGGGAAAATAAAAGACAGCAGAGTAGACTACAGATACGCTGAAAGCAAACTAAAAATGGGTGACAGAAATTGAAAGAGCACTGTAGAGTTGTTCCTGTGGTGCTAGGGATGCAGTACCTGGTGAGGAGCAAAGTTAGTGGCATTTACTGTGTTTCTCTATGAAATGCTCTGGTTTGCGTGTGTAACATGGGCAAGGGGGATGGGGAAGGGCACTTTACATTCACAGGAGGGTGCAAATTCAAAGCTGTTTAAAATTCTGCCATATATTAATGATAATAGTTAATCCCAGTATCAGAACAGTACTTCTATTTTTAAAATGTAATCAATCAATCATTTTAATTCATTGCACCCTTAGTGCCAAACACCTCAGAAAACAATGTGTATGGCAGTAAAAATCAGGGATCTGAAACTCCTTCTGTAGTCTGTCTCTTTCTTTCTCTTTCTTTCTCTTTCTTTCTCTTTCTTTCTCTTTCTTTCTCTTTCTTTCTCTTTCTTTCTCTTTCTTTCTCTTTCTTTCTCTTTCTTTCTCTTTCTTTCTCTTTCTTCCTTTCTTTCTTTCTTTTTTTATTTCTCTTTCTTTCTCTTTATTTCTCTTTCTTTTTTTTCTTTTTTCTTTATTTCTTTTCTTTCTTTTCTTTCTTTTTCTTTCTTCTTCCTCTCTTCAGTAAAAGCTCAATGCTGCAAGAAATACATGGAATTACATAACAAGAAGTAAATCCTTCAAACAAGACTAAGTAGCAGATGGGGATTGCTGTCATGAACTGAGCAGGGAGGGACAGAGAAGCTGCCCCACCTGACTAAAGTTCTCTCTAAAAATACAGCATGTGCTGTTTTGTTCTTGGGTTTTGGCTTTGGCTTTTGAGGTGGGAGTTGTGTACTGCCTTTTAAGAGGATTACAATGAAAATTGCTCCTTTCTGTTTCCTTCTCAGGGAGGTGTCTACCAGGCTTTTTCAGAAAACTGTTCATGTAGAGGTGGTTGAGGTTGTTGGAAATTCAAGTTCAGTTTCTGTCTCTGCTGCAGTGATTCACACAAAAGCACATGAGAGTCTTGTACATCTGTTCCTTATCTGCAAAATAAGGATTAGTCCTTCTTTATCATTAGTGCATATAAATGACTTTGAAGTTCCTCCGGTGTGCTGGAGGTACCTGTTACTGTTATTGGTGATAACAATGTGAAGTACATAACTCAGACATATTAACAGCATATTAACTGAGAGGATTTTTAACACAACTTGAAGATTAAAGTCTCAGCACCATATTCCAGCAAATAACCACCTACAAGGAGAGCATACCTTTACATCACCTCTGTTTTCACTTCCACGGGGGTTTTCTCATGAATGAGTTTTTTGGTGGGTCACTTCTTTCCTGAGACTGACCCTCATTCTTGTATTGATCAAAGGCTTTGCTTTTTTGTATAGGATCAGCAAGAAACAGTGTTTTCAGTCATGAAACTGGTAGGAGCACTAAATTGGACCAAAAAGTTATGAATTCATTTCAACCATTCTTGTTGCCTTAAGATAAATAATGGGGGAAGATTTGAAAAAGATTTTTGGTTTCAGTTAAACAGTAGCCTCCACAAATAGGTATTTATATAACAAAAAATAACTCAATGAAAGCAAGTTTAGTTGAGGTAAAATTGGAGCCAACAGCCCAGATGATCTGGACACAGATCATAGGTTATAGAGTTAAGACATCTGGATTTCTATTCAATTCTCTGAAGGTGTAACTAGGAGTTAATAAGGTTTGCTTTCCTCTTCCAGAAGAGATTTTTTTAATGTGGTGTCTGAAATCTGGCTTCCTTAGGGGATTAATAAGTGTTTTTCCAACAATTCAAAATAACTGCCTTGAAAGTACGAGGCAGCTTATGGCAGTCCTTCCTAACCTTTTGCATTCATAGCAGCAATACTGTAATTTGTGATTTGCAGATGTGGGTGCATCCTTCCTAGGGACAGCTGTCGCAGCAAGCAGGGTGTTTGAGCCAAGACTTCTTTAAATCATTTGCCTTGATATCTTAGGCATTATCTGAAAGGGTTTGTTTTTTTTTAAAGTAGCAGTAACAAGGGCTTGTATTTTGTGTTTGTCTGGTCCTCTAGATCTCCTCCCATGAGTGTTTCATTTTGGTGTTGATACACATGCTTTTGTAAATTATTGCACATTTTTATGTCAGATATAAGTATATGTGGGTTTAGTTCACTATACTTACATGGCACAAATGAAAGATCCTCTTGAGAGTTTGTGGTTAGTGCATGTTGAATTCATCCTGCCATTCCATGCATTGCTCTCTTGAGTGGTCGAGGACCAAGTGCCACAGCAGGGAATTATCAAATCTCTGATTCTCTTCTGACCCTTTTCTGAAAAGGAGATGTTGGATATAGGAAGGACATGGCACTGAAAAATCTTCATTTGTATTTCAATATTTGAAGCTATAGACCTTTAAAAATTATGTTGCACCCCATACTTGTCTTCATATCTAGATTGATCCTTTTGGGGGGACAGCCCTTCCTGAGAGCCTGTGTTATTAGAGAAGACAGAAATGAGTTATTTGTGTGTTCCCACATGCCTTGTTAAAGCAGCCCTATGTATTATGTTCCCATCTTACTCTAGATAAGAATACTTAGTCTGCTTACTTCGTTGGTTACTGTGCAGTGTGGATAGCTGAAGTCATGACAATCTTGTTCATCCTTTCAGTTCTAATACTTGGTAGTAGGTTATGTTTATGTTAGAAAGATCACAGTTTTTCTTACAAGAATTACCAAGTATGTGAATGTTGTAATTGTTATTCAGAGCCTAGATGATTCATTATTGATGGAAAGTGGTGTTCCTTTCTTAAAGGAATGGGCTGTTCATTTGGAATGCTCAGTGTTACAGCTGTCTTTCCAATGACAATGATTTGGGGTTTGGTTTCCTTTTCAGCAACTAAGGATCATTCTAGCAAAAAAAATGTTGGTAATCCAAAACAGGGCACTCCAGTATCTAGATTAGAAAGTGTTCTGGGATTATCATATTTCCCCCCCTAATATGTTCTTAAGAGGAAAAATTACTACCCTGTAGAATTGGGATGTCCTAGGTTATAATCCATGTTTTATTTAAGAGTGTGGTGTGGCTTTTTGTTTGCTTTTGTAAAGGTGCTTTCTATGCACTGCTGATGCTGCAGGACATAGAAATTAGGAGACTTGTATATTAGCACTTGCACAGCACGATAAAAGATTGGGGAAAATGTGTGTTTGCCAGCAGAATTGGTATCCAAAATTTATGCATGTATAATATATGGAAATACAAGGGAAATATTTAAAATACAAGGGGATAATTAAATGTAGGGGGGGAAGTTAAGCTTTTAGATTTCTTAAGTGTTATATCTTTAAATATTTGACTTGCTGTATAAATTGGGGGGGGGAGCATTTGAGGTTGTTTTGGATTGGGGGNGCTCAGTGTTACAGCTGTCTTTCCAATGACAATGATTTGGGGTTTGGTTTCCTTTTCAGCAACTAAGGATCATTCTAGCAAAAAAAATGTTGGTAATCCAAAACAGGGCACTCCAGTATCTAGATTAGAAAGTGTTCTGGGATTATCATATTCCCCCCCCCCCCAATATGTTCTTAGAGGAAAAATTACTACCCTGTAGAATTGGGATGTCCTAGGTTATAATCCATGTTTTATTTAAGAGTGTGGTGTGGCTTTTTGTTTGCTTTTGTAAAGGTGCTTTCTATGCACTGCTGATGCTGCAGGACATAGAAATTAGGAGACTTGTATATTAGCACTTGCACAGCACGATAAAAGATTGGGGAAAATGTGTGTTTGCCAGCAGAATTGGTATCCAAAATTTATGCATGTATAATATATGGAAATACAAGGGAAGTATTTAAAATACAAGGGAATAATTAAGTGTAGGGGGGGAAGTTAAGCTTTTAGATTTCTTAAGTGTTATATCTTTAAATATTTGACTTGCTGTATAAATTGGGGGGGGGAGCATTTGAGGTTGTTTTGGATTGGGGGGTTGTTTGTTTCAGATTTTGGGGTTTTTTTGTGGGTTTTTTGGGAGGGTTGATTTTGGTCTTGGTTTAGTTTGGTTGGTGGGGTGGATGGGGGTTTTTTCTTCTTGTACTTGCTTGCATATGTATTTTACAGGCTCTGGCTTTCTGGCCACAATAGAGCAGACAGAATTTCTTGATGCTGAGAACCTTGTTAATTTTATGGCCCATTTTCACATGGAGATCAGCTTTTATTTCCCCTCTCAGTCTTTATTCTTGATTCAGTTGTTAGTAAGGTTTACTGAGCAAAAACACTGGGTGTATTATGGGAAGAAATCTAATCAATGCAGCACCGAGGGACAGTCCTTCAGAGTCCTGCCTGTGGCTGTGAGCCAGACTAGAGGTTACTACGAGGTTACTCTGTCTGACTTTAACCAAAATACCCATCTACTTCTGAAAAGGCTGCCGGCCACCCCGAGCATGTGTAACAGAAGCCTCATTAATATGAGCTCCCAATATGTATATACACCTGTTGTAGCAGCCCCCAGCACAGAGCCTGTGGTTCCTATTTTAAACACTTTGCATGTCTGTCTGCATTCCCTGCTGTCTGCAGTTGCTGTGCTGTGGTGCTGCAGGGCAGCTCGCGGGCGGTACCTTCGGGGAATGCAGGAGGCTAAAGAAAGTGGTGGCAGATGTCAGTGGACCTTGCCAAATGCTATTTTTCAACTTAGATTGTCTGAAAGACTCACTGGCTAATCCAGACTTTGTGATACAGAGGTATCCTCATTCATCATGGCATTAAGTGTGCATTTCTTTAACACCTGCTCCTTTTTCAGGTATTGATGCAGAGAATTGCATTGACATATGTGTAGGAAATCTTTATTTGTTTTGCAAGACTCTGCTTCCTAGCAAACCCCAGCCCTCCTGTGTTCAGAGTTTGACTCTTCTTAAAGTTGAATTATTAGAAAGATACAGAACTTCCTCAGGGCTTTTACCTGTTTTGGCTCTGAGCTCTAATAAATCACTCGGCAGCAAAATGACTCGAAGATAAACTTTTCCCCTTTGATGAAATATTTGTTCAGCACATTCTACAATATAGTTTATGTCAAGAGTTATATGTCTTCCTTGTTAAAGACAAAAAAAAGAAGGATCAAAACCATTATCAGACACCACTGCTGATTCAGCAGAGGCACAAAAACTTCACAATTCCAGTAAGCCGTGTATTTTCTGGCCACCTTGCCTGCTTTTCCTGACAAACACATTGGGAACTGCCTGCCAGTACTTCTTCTAGCCCATGCCATATTTTGTGTAAAAGAGCAGTAAGTTCTCAATGAAAGTATGCTGTTCCCCCAAGCAGGTCCTGAGGAGCCTCAGGTGCTCTCACCTGCACACAGGTGGTTTCCAGGGAACACCCTCCCAGTAGTTGTGTGGCTCCTGTTACACTGTGAGTGGACTGAAGGATCTGCAAGCAGGCACATCTGCTTGTTGCATTCACAGTTGTCATAAATATTCTCACAAGGCCTTGTTGATATTGTCTGCATTTTGGTTTTGTTTTTAAAAGTTTTCCATAGAAATTTCTGGTAAAGTCCGAATCCCAAAACCGGGTATTGATGGCTAAGAGGAGGCTGCAGTTCTAGTGGCAATGAGCTGCAGTGAATCAGAGACTCTGAAGGAACTCCACTAGCTCTGCTTCAGTTTCGGCACTTCTCTGCCTGCAGTGATGTTCTTCCTGCCCGTACCATGTTGCAGCATTTGATTGGGAATTGTAGCCTGAGAATCGTGGCAGTTTCAATATGCTTGTATGTTAAACAAAACTTTGAGAGAAGCAGTCTCCTCAGTTAAAAATCCAAAGAATTCTGGGCCAGAGAAGGGTCTGTCTGGCCTACTCTGTTGTTTCCAGCAGTGATTAGTACTCTGGGCTTATGGAAAAAATACAAGTGGTAAGTTTATGGAATGAATAGGCAGAAGTGTTGTGGTTTATGAACTCAGTCACTGCACATGGAAAATCCCCCTGGATTGTAAGTGCAACAGGTCAGAGAATTCCTAGGCAAAAGCCTGGATTTGTATGGTTGGATCCACAATCACACATTGGGCATAGGGACCAGCACAGCACAAACACCAGACAAGTCTGGGACTAAGCCCACAGGTTCCAGCCATTAGCAAATAATCTATTTGTAAGGGCATTCATCTTCAGTGACAGTAGGGACAGGAGTGTTCAAATGCAATTAATGACTAACTTATAGCTTTGGTATCCTGCTTCTTTCAATAATGGATTTGATTTGCCTGGGTTGTTTTCATTATTTCAGCATAAACCCCATTTTTTTAGTCATCGTAGGTGTTGGCCTCAATGATCCTTGTGGGTCCCTTCCAACTCAGCATGTGATTCTGTGTTTTGAGGACTTGGATTGTAGAAGTTATTTTCTGTTGTAGGTTGCAGTGGCATCATGTCACAAAAGTTTGCATTTTGTACAAAAGTGTTTTAGTAAAGTTGCAGTTTGTAGAGCTTATGAGGACATAACTGTAGTAATTACACCCAGGATGTCTTTTGGAAATATAAAGTATTCCAGAAAAGGTTAATAGCCAACACTTTCTTAAAATGGGATCAGGGGCACCATTTCATGGGGATCCTACTTCCATGGGGTTCCAGTCAGTCATGTTGTTGGGATGGGGGGGTTAATCAATCAGAAGGATAATTTCTCCTTTTCTTCCCACAAAGGAAACATCTTGCATTGCTGTACAGTAAACTTAGCAGACACCAAGTGTCAGTTCTACAGCATTTGGTGTTCAATACTGCACTACCATCATGATGTGTCAGAGTACAGTTTCAACAATCATGAGTTAAAGCAGCAATCCTGTTGTATTGCAGCCTGCCATGGTAAAGGGTGGCTTGTGCCACTGCCCTTCAAATGCACACACCCAGGTTCAGCTGAACCAAGGACACTGATTTCCAGCATCAGCCATTAATGGCTGAGGTTACCATTAGCACCCTTTTTTGGTGCACTGCATTAGTGAGGAACCACCAGCTCAGGTGGTTCTGGGCCAAAACTAGATGTAGACTTAACTGTCTCAATGTGTGGATCCTGAGTACAAAGGAAATTCCACACTCTTTTCTAGACCAGCATTATCATTAGTTCTTTGACTCTCAGACTGAGTCATGTGGCTGCCTCGAGCACCATAGTTTACATGCTCCTCCTATTCACCTCTTTCTGCTTTTACTCACAACGTTAAAATGTAGTTCTTGCTAAAGATCATGTTTGTTGTTTGGGAGCAATATCCCTGATGTTCAGTAATGCCCCCATTCAGACTAATCCATAAACATATCTTTAATTTGAGTTCCATATTTCAGTCAGCCCCTGAAGGCCCTGGAGCACAGGCATTGTGCATTTCATGATGTTCCTTGTTGTGCATTCTCATGTTTCAACAGAAATATATCTGGCAACTGTTGCTCTTCTGTAGCCAGTCAAAGAGAGAGAGCCTTCTTATTAACTCTCTGGAGAAGAAATTTAATAAGACTCAGTCATGAAACCACTGACATGACTGAATAAAGTCCTTCATGTCTAAACATCTGCAGGATTGTAGCCTACTGTAATAATGGAATAGTCTGAAAACCATGTCTATAAAATCTCAATGTGGCACTGTATCAACACATACTCTTTATACAGCCTAAAGGCTGTCAAGTTTGAAGAGTTTCTTTATCTGTACTATTTCTATCCCATCTTGTGTCTGGATTTTTTTCTGCCTGTAGGTTCCCATTGGCCAGATGTCTGACTGAGGCTAAAGATTATTTTCATGTACATTTTTGTACAGTACCTATATTCTGTTTTAAGGGAAAATATACACATGCATTTTTCTTCTTTATTAATAAACTGAGTGACAATTTAAAATAAATTCTTTCAGCTGTTCAGAATGGTACACAGATGTACTGGCACATTTCAGAGTGAGTTAAATAGAGAGCAGAGCATTACATCACCTACAGAGCTGAGGAAGAGGAGGTGGTCTCTGACCACTGAAGCAAAACAAAGCAGTGGCAAGGTCGTGGCTTTAAGAAAGATAAACCACACTGTCACCTCTCCTTGCAGATTGTGTGGGGAGCTCTGATGCTTTACTGCCTTTCATTCCAAGGCCAGGTATCATCTCACAGTAATTTTTAGGATGCTTAAGTCTTTATAGGACTTTGCTCTCAGACTTGGCAGTGAAGAGAATACTCACTTGCATTTAGATCTAATTTAGGTGCAAGTGTAGGTAATTGTTCTTCCTAAGCTGCTGCTGTGGAGAGAGAAAAGAGAGGCTCCTAAGGGGTTAGTTCAGGGTGTGTGTGTCAGAGATGTACTCAGATTTCTCTCTGAAGGACCCTGTCTGTATCTGGATACTCTGTGTGATCCTGTCACCTTAACTGAGACAGGGAAAGGGAGCTGTGTCCCCTCCCTGTCTCTGCCTTTCTGTTCTGTAAACAAAGGCAGTATTTTTTCTCCTGTGAGGTTAGGGGGTAACATTCAAAAGGAGTTGTGCAGCACGTGGATGTTATGGTGGTCAAAGACTGAGGATGCCAAAATGGGAGGTGTCTTTCGTTGGAGGAAAGCAGTATTCCAAGAAGATTGCCTTGGAATGGACTGTTACATATATACAAATTTTGAGAGTGTTGTGGTGAAAAGTAACCTTTCTTCATAAAACAGCAGCAGAATTAGCTGAAAAAAGTAGGAGCAGTAAGAAGTGAATAGATTTAGCATGTGATGTGATGAGAGAGAGAACAATCACAGCATCACTTCTGTGGAATGAGCCAGAGTAATTTATGTGGAGTGTGCAAGAGTTGAAGCCCAGGTAATTGTACTGTGAGTTCAGACACACCCTAAGGGAGAGTTCCAGAGGTGGGGCAGGGATGGAAGCCACAACCTTGGTGTTACCAGCACCATGCCCTTGAGCCCATTTCGGGGTCACTCTCACTTGTAAGAGAGCTAACATTTACTGAATGTTTGTTCCATCACAGGTGGCATTCCTGCACAGTTTAAGTGGATGTAATTGTTGAGAGGGCTAATGTTTACTGAATACTTGTTCCACTAAATTTGGTGTTTCTGCGTAGCTTATGTGGATGTAGTTGTGACAGGCTGACCACATTTATAATATTTGTGCCATTAGAGTTGCTTATTATGGACTTGGAGTGTTATCTCACCTTAATCCACGCCAAGGGGATCTGTGAATCTCAGCTCCTCTCCCCTTCTCATAGTGGGGACATGACAGAGTGTTCTGTTCCCCATAGTTCTATCACCATCAAAATGCAAGAAACAGGAATTGTTATTTCACCATACTGTATGTATTTTTATATGAGATAGTGGATTCTGGACTTGACTATGATTGCAACTCATATGTAAAGATATTACTGACACAAATGCATTATCAAAAATGTCCCTGGCTACTGAGACAAAACTGCTGAACACATTATTTTAGGAGTGATTTATACCTCTTGTATTGATGTCCATGATTGGTCAATTAATCTGACCACAATTAATCTTTCTACTAGTGATTGGTAGAGTAATTTCTAAGGTCTGAAAACAAGGATGATATTATGGGATAAAGGTTGAAATATTTTTATCTGGTAACTTTTCTTTAAACTCACTTGGCTGTGAAAGTAGAGGAGACTATTTATACTCAAAGCTTTCAAGGTTTTCAGCTATTAAATTGACTGGTCTCAGGAATCTTGTCATAGTGCTACCCTGAGGGTGAAGTCATCCCTCTACAAAGTGCAATTCATGCCCTACTTACCCTCAATTAAGGTTTCCAAAATAAGTTGGCAGTGGGACACTGGCCTTCTTCTGAAACACATTCCTCACCTGCAGAAAAGACTTTGGAAGGCTGTATTTAATATCTGTGTGTCTGTTCATCACGTTTTCCACCAGAAGGATAACACATAATTTTTTTTTCTTTCTCTGTCTTTAGAAACAGAAAGAATGACTTACTGGGGAACCAAGTTAAAAATGAAAGAAGTGAGGATTGGTCATCTCTGCAGAGGAAATTACAAGGTATGCATAGTAATCACACTGGAGATTCATTTTTTGCTGGTGCTTAGGTCTTCATGGTACATTACTTGTGGCAATAAAGTTTAAAAATAGTCCTCAGAAACCTTGAAAAAGATGTTTGGAAAAGAACTTTTTTCTTCTGTGTGATTGCCAGAGTAAGCAAAGCAAATATTTATATGGTTATAAATATCTTGGAGATGCACCTTTAAACTCATTACTATGCTGAATTGTAGCTGTGTTTCTGCAGGTAAATGGCAATCACATTCAATAAATTGGTTTTTTGGCTGAGGCCAGTAAAAACAACCCTTCTCCCAACACTAAACTGAAATCTCTCCAGATACTATCAATGGTCATTCTTGAGACTTAAAGTGCTTGTTTCATGGACTCGTTTAAATCACTGTATGCTTGGTTCAGCAGTGTTACCATTTTCTCTTCCTCATTTATTACCATGACAAGGAGATGCACTTAGTACCTGTTTTGCACTGCATTTGAAGAATGTGTCCTTTTACATTTGTCATCCTGGAAATTTGTAACTTAAGGGATGCAAAATCAGCACTACTAACAACTCCTGCCTCTCAAATATTTTCGGTAAAGTGAATGCTGAATATTTATCCAGTGACTGCTCAGAGACCAGCACAAGGCTATATTCCACTTAAGACCTGAGGTTAAATGTTACTTCAGTGGTGCATAAAATTTGTATTGACCATCTGCCCAGCATTGAGTTGAACCCATTAATGAATCAGTGTCACAGTATCACTGTGAGGTAGGGAATTAGGATCTCCATTTAACAAGTGGTAAAACTGAGGTCCAAAGGGCTTATGTGACCACTTCAGGTCCTACAGGAAGTCTCTAACAGAACCAGTAAGGCAGCCCAGCTCACCTGAGCAGCTGTCCTTCCTATTTGGACACTCCTGCACCTGATATCCTTCTCAGCATGTCCTGTTATCAACAGCTATACTCTTTATGCACAGTTTCAACCATCCAATTCTCTTGCAAAGAAACTTAAAACAGCACAGCTGATGTGACCTGTGAATCCTTCTCGTCCATAAAGAACAACATGAGATACAAGGCACAAAGGCAGCACAAACAGCACCAGATGGCCTTCGTAACTGGAGCAAGTCAGCACATAGTGACAACAGGGAGAGCTGTTGTTGTGACCTCCCTTTCTATTTTTTTGCATAATGTTGAGAGGAAGACTATGCAGATCTTTCTGTGGTACAGAGAGGAGCTGCTGGTAGAGGGCAATCAGTGCTCTGCCTTTTGTAATCTTGCTCAACATCTCTTTGATTTCTTTAGTAAATGTCAAGTCACATGCTTGCATTCTAAAGCTGAAGTATAAATCATCTTCTCAAGTGACAGAAACTGTCATTTTTCCTTGCAAAGTATTTTTCTAACTATGTCTTATGTAACAGTTACAGTTGTTGACATTTTTCTTAAAAGCTCTGTTGGTTTGACACTCTGGATTCAGTATAAAGCTACAGACTTGGATAGAGAATTCTTCTGCCTTTGCTTGTATGTCTTTCCTTTCCCATGAGCTGAAGAAAGAAATATTATGCAACTCTGAGTCATGCTGTAGAAAGGTGTTGTATTTTTAATATCATTAGAATTTTAAAAGAAGGAGAAAGATAAACCTTAGCATAGGTGAAACCAAGAGTTAATACGCTTCAATTATAGAAAGTGGCTATTAAATTTTGATGGGATGCTATGACTGATACTTCAAATAAAATGTTGATGTGGCGAAGTGGGGAGTGTCGATAATGAGTACTAGAGAAAGGCTGTTGATTTTTATGGAAAATATATATATAAAAAATACATGATCCTCAACCAAAGGCATTCTTGTGGAGAAATCCATAGGAAAAAATCAGAATATAGACTTCTTATGTCTGTCTTGGCTTGGGTCTACAAGAATGCAGCCCTGTATAGCTGTGTCTTGGCATAGATACAGACTGAAAGTACTTGCCCACATGAGATGTTTTACTGTGCCCAGCTTAAGGATGATACTGATTCCTGCCCAGCTTAAGAATGATACTCTAGCATTATTAATCTGCTTTCCCTCTGCTTTTTCATGCCTGCAGAAAAAACTTCTGATATGTCTTCCTGACAGGTCTTTCTCAGAAGGAACAACTGCAGAATGTGGAATCGATTGTGTGAAATTCCTGTTGGCAAGGCCTTTGACCTTTGACCTCTGCTGGATCCAACTGAGTGATCAAACAGAGAACTTCTGCAGGTATTTCATGTCTTAGCCTGTACTAATCTCACCTTAATGAGAAGTAAATTATTCTGGAATAATAAGTTCAAGAAACACTTGTGTTCTTTCTGAGGGAATGCTACAAGGGTAATCTGGAATGCCAAGAGTTTGGTCTTGAGTGGGCCTGTTAATGCTACTGCATCCAAGTCCAATGTTTTAGTTAAATTTTAAGCAAGCTAGAGACCTTTATGGTAAATGCAAGGTATTTTAAGACACACTTAGGACTCTGTAGATACACTAGATGTATTGGCATAGTTTTTGTCTCAAAACCAGCATCTGAATTGTTTGGTTAAGTATCCTGTGGCTGTCAAAGAACATTGCTGCATCTAGAAAGTCAGGTCTTGTTCTAAACACCTCTGCTTTATAATGAGATACTGTCTAATAGCCTTCACAGCAAACAGTTAAACTCAATACAGACACATGCTAGAAGGAACACTTGTCCTTGTTAAGAGAAGGAGTGAAAAGTGCCCTCCTCATTCCCATAACTAAAGGCCAGACTCCTCACTGAGTTGGCATCTGTGGCATCTCGTGATCATGACCTTGGGGTTTGTAGAATCACAGGTCCCTTCTTGTCAAAGGCAGAAGTAGGAGATGGTTCCTGTGAAGCAGGTGCCCTGTGTCAGTCCTTAACTGATCTTAGCACTGAAGATTCTCAAAGCTGGTTCATGGACATTGCAAACTTGTTCTCCTCAGCACACAGAGGAGGAACACAGTATTTTACAGGTGTGGAAGTGAAGCATAGCTGTGAGTACTTTAAGATGTGTAACCTCAACAGATAGGGGTGGATCTTTAAAGCTTTCAGTGTGGCTTGTAACGTTTTCAGGGAGACTGACTGAGTTGCAGTTTGCCTTTGAAAAATCTGATCAGTTATTTTAGCATCAAAGAAGCCAGAAGAACCAAACTTAATTTTCTGAAAACTTAACCCAAGTATTTGCTCAGGATTCTGAAAGAAATATGTGGTCCAGTTGGTAAATTAATCCAGCTCACTCAAATTTCTGCATACCCAAAGGACCTTTCTCTCTCCCACCTTGCTCACTTTCCTGTTCCAAAGATTTTTTTTGCTGAGTACTTGGAAGGCAGAGGGAAAATCCCAACAGGACTGTCAGAGAGTCCTGTTGTGCTCGTTAGACCATCCTGGGTCTGGAACTCTAAGGTCTCCAAAGGCTCACTGGAGAATCTCTTTTTAAGACCTCTGTTGGTAGCCGTTATCTCAAACAGCAAACGAGTGTCAGGTCTCAGGAAGCTGCAACAGTAGGTTCTCCCCAGGCATGAGATAACTTGAAGAGAAGGCTCTGGGAAGGCCTTAGAGCCCCTTCCAGTGCCAAAGGGTCTCCAGGAGAGCTGGAGAGGGACTTTGGATAAGGGCCTGGAGTGACAGGACAAGGGGGAATGGCTTCACATGGACAGAGAGTGGGTTTAGATTGGACATTAGGAAGAAATTCTTCCATGTGAGGGTGGTCAGGCCCTGGCACAGGGTGCTCAGAGAAGCTGAGGCTGCCCCATCCCTGAAAGTGTCCAAGGCCAGGCTGGCCAGGGCTTGAAGTGACCTGGGATAGTGGAAGGTGTCCCTGCCCGTGGCAGGGGTTGGAAGTGGATGATCTTTGAGGGTCCTTCCAACCCAAACCATTCTGTCATTCCATGATTCAATACCCCAGGAGATCTGCAAAGAAAAGGAAGATGACTGAAATTCATGGCTGGAGCAAGAAGTCAGAGGGACCATTTCCCATTGTTTGTTTTAATAAGTTTTTTAAAGGAAAAATATTTTTCACTGGCAGGTTTCTGGAATGACTGAATACATTGAGAGCTCAGTATTTGCTAGGCCTAGAGGAACACATTTTGATTTTCTGCTGGAAGACTGCAGTCTCCAGCCCTCTCAATATTTAAGAACATTGGAGCCTGGGTTTCCTGTTGATGTTTCTAAATTCAACTTTAATCAATATTGAAAAAGTACTTTAATAACCTGAATTATGGCCTCCGGTGCTAGGTCTTTGATAGCAGAGTGAGCCTTGCAGTACTGATTTTTCTCATGCTCAGCATTTCTTCTGATATTTTTTTGCCACTTGTTAGGAATGTGTATTTTAAGAAAACCTCAGTTTAGGAAATGTCTTTCCCCAGCAATATCTCTGTGTTGCAGTGGAACATTTTTACATCATTCACATAGATTTTTCCTCATTTTGAAGCAAATTATTTTTTTTAGGAACTCCTGGATTCCAAAATCTAAAAATGGAAATTTTGTTCCCTCTCCAAGTATGACACAGCGTTTGTCAGTTGTACCAGATGGGGAAGATGAGCCAAGAAAGCAGCATAGTTAGTCAACCAATTTTATTTTTTCATGTTGATGTTTTTCTGTGAGGAGGCAAATGTGCTTTTTGACTCAGTATAGCATTTTAAGTCCTGGCTTATCTGTTCAGAAGAACTTAGAGTTGGTTTTAATAAAACAGACTGGAGAGATTAGAGAATTCAGAACCTCTCTGAGAGAACAACAAACACCTGAAAGGGGCTGCTTTCATTTTTGGCCAAGAAATCTGATGGGGAGTGCTAAAAAACACCCCATAGCTGAAAACAGGATTTTCCTTTAGTGCTCTTTGTGCATTGTGGTTTTATTTGCTGCGGAAAAGGTTCTGTACAGTGCTGATTCTCCAAGCAGATGGCAAGCAATGATTAACCAGTTCCTTCCAACTGCTCACCCATGAGCACACACCAGGTTGAATCAGTTATTCATATTGAATTAAGCTTAAAAAAAATCACGTAGTTATGAGCATAAATGTTCTCATCGAAATGGAAACTTTCCCAGAATAGTGCACTTGGGGCTGGATGGATATCTTCAAGCGTATTTCTAGTGGCAGAGGGTATGAAAAAGTAAATGATAGTTGAATATGATTGTCGTTCTTAATGTAATTTAAAATTATTCCATTGTAAGTGAAATGGTGATGCACAGGGGCAGGACCTCTGATCCACGTGCATTTGCAAGCCTGTCCTACACAGCAGTAAGTGTCTTGTGTGGCTGCTGAGTCTTACTATCCTGTCTAAAGCTTCTTTTAAGATTTGAGTGGAAGCACTGCTCTAACAGTAGTATCAAGGATTTTAGATTTATGGCATTAAGAGCTAATGGGAATCATATTTGCTGTACATTCACATTCCTAAGCTGTTCTACTCATGGCACTTCAAAGCCAAGTGAGGCCTAGGATAGATGAAATTAAAAAAAAAACCCAAACTTTTAATATTGATAATTTGAGAAATGGTGTAAATATTGTCATCAGTGTGATCATAAGGAAACAGGCTGGGGGCAGCTGTGTAGGAAGCAGCTCTGCAGAAGGATCTGGGGGTCCTGATGCACAGGTTGACACGCCCCAGCCGTGTGCCAGCTGCATCCAGGACTGCATGAGCAAAACACAGCTCAGAGCAGTGATCCTCCCTCTTCACAGTGCTGGAGACACTGCCTTAGAATCACAGAATGGGTTGGGTTGGGAGGGACCTTAAAGCCCATCTCATTCCACCCTCCTGCCATGGGGGTGGAATGCCCCACCATGCCCCCCTCCCAATATCCAGGTTGCTTCAAGCCCCGTCCGACTTGGCCTTGGGGTGGAGCTTCTCTGGGCAACCTCTGCCAAGGCCTCACCACCCTTACAGGGAAGAATTTCTTTCCAAAATCCCACCTAACCCTGCTCTCTGTCTGTGTGAAGCCATTCCCCCTTGTCCTATCACTTCAGGCCATTATAAGTAGTCTTTCCCTGTCTTTCCTGTAGGCTCCCTTCAGGTACTGGGACCATTAGATCACCCCAAAGCTTCTCTTCTCCAGGCTGAGCAATCCCAATTCTCTCAGCCTTTCTCCACAGCAGAGCTGCTCCATCCTTTTGATCAGTGCTGTGTCCAGTTTGGGAGCACCCTTGTGCAAGGGACACCAGCCCTGTGAGAGCTCACGTGCCCTGACCCAGGCAGTGCCACCAGGCTCCCCAGAGCTGGGCCACGTGGTGGGCACAGAGGAGCTGGGAGAGCTGGGTTTGTGCAAGCAGGAAGGGCACGACAGAGGGGAGAGCTCAGTGCCTGATCCCAGGGTGAGAGGCTGGAGCCCAGCTCTTGTCCAAGCTGCACAGCAATGGAACAAGGGCTGACAGCCACAGGTCGGAACAAAGGAAATTCCAGTCAGATACAAGGAAAATCTTTTAACCAAAGACTGGTCAAAGGCTGGAACAGGAGCCCAGAGAGGTTGTGGGTTCTCCATCCTTAGAGGTGTCCAAGATTCAATTGGGTGTGTGCCTCAGCAACCTGATTAATTAGACCTGCTTTGAACAGGAGGTTGGACTGGATGCTTGCAGGGGCCCCTTCCAACCGGGATCATTCTGTCATTCTTTGATTCTTTCACAACAAGGACTAAAAAAAATATTGCAGACTTGGACCACTGGAAGACCAAAAAGAGCAACTGAAGTTCCTTAAGTGGAGTTAATAATACTGTACATCTGCTCAGTCACCTTCTGGCATCAAAGGCGTTTATGTAATGAGTAGTTACCTCAGCATTTTCTGAACAGCTCTGCCTAGAGGGAAATCACAGCTTTGCTACATGATAACAAAATTCTTACTGACTTCAGGAGGCTCTGAATTCTGCCGGTTTAAATGGACATCCCTGGAGGGTTCTTTGAAGTCAGGTAATGGTTTTAACGTGGGGAGAACTTCAGAGAATAGTTCTGAGTTTTTCTGAGTGTGTTTCACAACATTAGACTCCTTTAGCATATACACATTAAGTTCTGCTAGTTTTGCAAACAAACAAACAAAAGGTATTTCTCTCAGCTTTGTACCTGTGTTCCTGGAAGCACAAGTATTTCACTGAGCTGCTGAAAAGAAAGAGGGGAAATTGCACAAAAGAAAAGCTTCCTTATGATCACCAAGTAAGAAAGTATTTCCAAGCTTTGGAAAATGTTGGCCAGTTCTGACATTTAGACAGCTCATCTTACAGAGAAAGACTATGTAAAAAATCTGAACTTTATCATATGAGCTTGCTTACACCTTGAAAAAGCCTGTTTTTTACAGCCAGGTTAGAATATACAAAGTGCAGTATAAACATACAGTGCCCTGGTAGGGCATATGTTCCTTTACTGCACTTCTCACAAGGGGAAGGGGTTTTGACATTGCTTAGGCTGGCTTTATGCAATGGCACTTGGCAGCAGAGCATGTAGAGCCCTGGTACTGTTACATTTGGATGATAAAAAATTTCCAGGGTACGTTTCCCCTTATCTAACCAGCCTGTTGTACTTCATCATGTTGTATGTGCTGGTGATTACAGCATCTTTAATTGTCTGGATGATGTGTGAGTGCAGACATTGATAAATTCATGCTGGAGTCTACTTGGCCCATAAAAATTTTACACAACTTGGAGGAAAAGTTACTGTTATTAACCATTTTAGAAACCAGGGTGCCTGTTTAAACAGCCCAGCCTTAATCCTTTCATGAACTCAGTGTGTTGGATGAGTGCAGGTGTACACGTAATTACGAATTTTAAATGGTCCACAAATCTTTAAGAACAAAAATACTGCCTATAGAGGTTAATTTCTAGAAAATAACAAAGAAAAGAACAAAAATACTGCAGTAGAGGTTAATTTCTGGAAAATAATGGCTACAGAACCATTTGGTAATTTTCTATTCTGCCCTTCCAAAAGAACAGTCTGGATCTAAAGAGTGTCTGTCACATGTTATTGCCAATTCCAGTGTTTGGCATTTGTGGTGATTTTATACTAATATTAATAAAATATTTATGTTTTTCTTCTTTATATGTTTTTAAAGCCTTCAGAACTTGTTTTCTTGGCATTTTTTTCCCTGTAGTCATGAGGGATTTTTACATTTGTAAAAAATCTGATACAATGCATTTGTCCAGTGGCTGGAGCATTAAAAAGCAAAAAACATAAATCTTGCAATTCTGAGGACTGGGATTTTAGGATTTGGGAAGACTTTTTTTTTTTTTTAATGGAACATTTACATGCTTGTATGTGAATCCATTACATGACATAGACCATGGTTAGCAACAGCTTTTGTGTGTCATGGCTCAGGTTCCCATACACTCCTGACAGTTTATGCATATTCATGAGATCCATGACATTTTCCTGCATCTGCTCTTATCACAGATTTCGTTTCAAAGCAGCACTTCATTGATGTAGTTCACTGACACATTTTACATGTAATTGCTTTTCGTCTGCTTGCATGATTGTTTTGTGACACCTAGTGGATAAATTGATAGTGGTGCTGATTTAAATTGCCTCTGTTTTTTTTATTCTCCTGATAAAAGTTCTGGCTTGGAAATTCAATTCACATCACAAACACATAGACTCTCTTGCTTTCTAACTTCCTTTTTTTTTTCGCTCTTTAACTTTGTTCATGGAATAACTTGCTCATAGGCAGTGAACAAATACCCAACACCAGTCTCGAGGAAATTCCAAGAGTCCCAAAATAATACAAGGTAGTAAATATTTGAAAATGTTATGGTATTGTTTAGTCAGGGTCCCTAGCTGTGCAGTCTGGCATCTTCACACAATAACTTTTTTCTACTCTATCAACTTTTTTGAGGTGTACTTCAAGCAACCAGTTCCATTAAGAATGAAATGGGCACTACATAAAGTTTTAAAAGGTTGCAAAGAAGTACTTATTACCCTATGAGTACTCCTAGAAATCTCTGTTCCTTTAGTGTTCTTAGAGAATGAAGTCTGATAAATAATTAAAATATTATTCTATACACACAAAAATATTTTCAGAATATTTACATCAAGAATATTTACATGCCTTAAATGCATGACCTACTTTCACAGCTAAGATACGTCTTGTGAAGTATATCTTAATTTACACGTCATGGATTCTGTGCCTAAAGCTTATTTCTGCAACAGAAAACATTTCAATATTGAAATACTATCCAGTGTGTTTGCTACAAATGCTGTGAGATGGAAAAACAGGTAATTTTATAAGGCTCTTATCTTTTGTGTTGATAAGGGGAAGGGAATCAATTATTTCAGTTGCACCAAGTCTGCCTGCTGTATTTCTCAGTTGATACTAGTAATATGCATGTTTCTGTCTTCAGAGAAGCTATAATCTGCTCCTGGCATGACAGATCTTAAATTCCAAAGTCTGCCATCCCTGAGCAGGCCCAGAACAATAGCTTACATGATAGCCAAGATCGAATTCAGTAGATTTTCAAGAGGAGCTAAAAGGAACTGCAAGGGAGATGAATTTGGAGCTGAGAGGTTATGTATTTTTCATATGTGGGGAATTGGAATGGAGTTGTGTGCAGGACATGAAGAAATTGATTCTGAAGACCACCTACAAGATTTTAGGTTTCAGTTTCTTACTCTTCAGAGAAAACGTGTTGCGTATTTTGACTCCCAAGAGGCTCCACAATCAGAAAATGTAATACTGAACTGTGTTTTTAATGCCAGCTGACAAGGCACTCTTTCCCTGTGCTTTTCCTGGTTGCTCCTTGTAACAGTTCTCTTGTGACTTCCGTTTATGTAAAATTAGGGCCTGTAGCAGCAGCATCATGAATAATGGACACGGAGAGCCAAACACACCGTGGAGCTCTGGCAAAGATCTGCTCGCTCTGTACCTCCACTTCAGCCCACTGATGAATGTTTAACCAGGGAAAGCTTCAGCCTCAGGTACAAAAACTCACACTAGTGTCCATCTATGGGGAGCCCCAGTCACCAAGCACAGGCAGTGCTGTGTCTGAGCCCCAAGCCAGCCCCAGGCCTGGAATTCATGAGGAATTCTCTTGTGCCAGCAAGGGCCTTGTCGGCAGCACTGCCCACTCACCCCAATGCTCCAAAAGCCTTCACCCCCTCAGCACACAGACACAGGTGGGCAGAAGGGCCCCTGTGTGAAAATGGCAATTTTCAGTGGTTCCCCTTTGCTTTTTAAAGATTTGTGTGAAGCTGGGCTGGACGAGTGTGTACGTAAGCCTCTTGGCAGTGTCATTGGAATGCTCCAGATGGAAAATAACTGGTCAGAGCAGAGGCAAAGTCATCGTGACAAAGCACAAGTGTGTGCTTCAGAAATCATAGTGCAACTTGAGACAGCATCCCATCCTAGGGTGATAACAAAGCTGTTGCTTTGTGCTGGTGACCAAAGAAAAACAGTCACTAAGAGGAGACAGGGAACTCGATAAGTGGCGGTGTCGCTGGTGGCAAAGTCCTGGAGATCACCTGACAGGGACACAAAAATGCCTAACAGGGTCAGGAACAGCACTTGCTCTTGCAAATGGGCTTGTCTGATCAGGTCTATAGCCTCACTCCCTTCCCAAGCCCCCAAAGTAACCTCAAACTGCAGCTTGAGTTTGCAGTGCCTGTACAAATGCTTTCTCCATGTTAATGCATATGGACTTCCAGGCCTCTGCTGGCTTACTGTCAGGTTGAACCAAGCCCACTGCTCAGCACCAAATGCAGTCCACACTCCAGAACATTGTTCTGCAATAGAAATGAATGTTAGGCTTTTAACCATATTTTCAAACAAACATGCTACACAGAACAGTGATTTCATGCCAGCTTTCCATACAATGTTATCCACAATTTCAAATGCTGCAAGCTCTAAAATGATCATCACAAATGGAACAGTTTGTAAAGGATGGATTTTGCTTGTCTGCCATCATATAAAGCTCATTCTTCATAAGCACTCAAGTAACTTTATCCTGTTTGTGGTGATGGCAAATGTAAGGATGCATTGATGTAAATATGGAATTTTAGGCTAAATCCATGTGACACCAGCTTATTCAGAGCTTTGACCTACTCCTGCCTCCCAGACCACTCATTCATTCACTCCTACTTGTCAGCTGCTTGATCTCACTAAGGGCTAAAATTTAAAATGAAAGCCTTATGGGAGAAAGGCCAGAAGCCATTTTTCTACCAACTGTAATTATTGGCATAGCTGCATTCTGCAAAATGAATTTTAGTTTCTTGTTAAGGCTTACCCTGACAGACATTCCCTCTTGGTGCTTAATTAAGTTAGGATTTGCACATATTAGTTTATTGCATTTCTTTTTAAAGAAAAACAATTTTCAAGGACCTTAATCCATTTCAGAGTGAAAATTCAGTTCTCCCAATAAGGAATTAGTAGATTGAGATTGGGAATGGCATTTTTTTAAGAAGATGTGATGCTATTCAATTTTTCCTAGCTTCTATAAGGAACTGAAAAAAATAGCACTTTCTCAGTGGTGTCACATAGGTTAGGTGTGACACTGTATGAATTGCACATACTAAAAAGCCAAATCCATTTGACTTAAAATTCAGATGGCTTATTTAAGATTCTCTGTGTGATAAAGGCATTTTTCATCCAAAAAGAATTTAAAATATCACTCAAACAATTGCTTGTGAGATGGCTGAGTATTTAGCTGGAGAGACTGGAAGACTATGATCCTGACTGTTCTCTGCATCATTGACTGTGCCCAGTTTTTATTTTCACAGAGCTTTATGGGGAGTGGGAAAGGTGCAGTTTTGGAGAGCTGGATATCACATATCAAGTCAGAGATGAGGGTGATCAGTTTAAGTGTCCAGTTTTGTGTTCAGAGATGTTAAGGCAAATCCAGGTGAGGTCAGCTGAGTTAGGTGTTTATTATAAACAGCCATGTTGCACTGCCCATGATGTTCTGTGTAGTAAAAAAAAGGGTGAACAAAATTTATGTAACTGATTTTAACAAATAATGAAAATAGTCATTGGCCCTAAATTCTTTTTTGATGTGTAAGCTTGCCACACATCTAGAAGTGTCATTTTGAACTTCTGTGTCTCATAATTTGTGCTATATTGGATCATCAGGGCCTCCTTCCAAGGCACTGAGGCCAAGCCAGGGTGTACTGTTGACCTCAGTAGTGTGTGAATTGCTCCCCTTCTTAAAAGAAGCCTCCCAGATGAATCTGAGGGAAATGCTTCCCTGCAAAACTGTGCCTGTGGTTTGTCCAAAGCAGGACAGCACACCTGACTGCTCCAGCACCCAGGAACTCCATGCATGAGCAAACCAAAGCATGGATGAGCATGGCCAAAGTTCATCCCCCTTTTGTGCTTTATCACAAGGGATGGAGAGATGAATTTGCTCCCTCAGTTAGAGCCTGGCCTTGCTAATGCCAGGTGAGGGTGTGAGCAAGCTGCTGGACACAGCTCATGCTCTGCAGTTGGGACAGACAGACTCTTGTGCAGAGGAGGAGCCCTCCTGGACTGAACCTTAGAAAATCCTGTGCATCTCCTCAGAATGGAGGAGGCTGGGGAGGTCTGGTCTTGTGAGTTTTTCCCATTGAGCTTGCCTGAAGTTCTGGCAGAATCTGCCCTGTGTTATTAAATGACAGGAAAGTTTCACAACTGGGGAAAGAGCTGCTGTTTGCCATTTTAGAAGCAACTGTATTTAAGTAATAAGTGAGATTGCGGTTGTATTTCACAGGAGTCATATCTGTGTTTGCAAAGTGTTTTTTCTTCTTGAAGTTTGCATGCTATATGAAGGCATCGTGTCACTTCCTTTATATTTTGTTAAAAATATATTTTAATATACACTTTGTGTAGTTTTTCATACACAAATCCAAGGAAACGGAATCCTTCTATTCTCTAAGTAATCTCTACCTGAAACTTCTAGAAAAGTTACCTGCCACAATACTGCTTTGCCACAGTTGTGCCCCAGAAGAAGGGTGTGGCAGTTCTGCCTGATCCAAGCCCTGCTGAATTTGGTCAGGAGGCTTCCCTTGGCTGCAGTGTCCACCCTGGCAAATCCTCAGCCACTTCCCCCACAGTGCTCTTCCCAGAAGTGTTGGTGACATTTCTAATCGTGGATAAACAGTCTGTAGGAGCAGAGTGGGGACTGTGCATCACTTGGGGAGCCAGAAGACAATCACTGCATGCAGAGAGTTTGGAAACTGCTGGTCTGGCCTGCATCCAGACCTTGCTGGGGAATGTCCCTGCCTCGGAGAGCCTCCACACCCTCTTCTTCCCTGGTAATCACAGTGCACTCCAAGAGCACAGCCAGGGCATTTCCTTCTTCCTGGGAATCAGGGAGGCTTAGCCTTTGTAAATCTTCACAAGGCTTTGGGGGGAAGGTACCTTGAAATCACAAAATGCTTCTTCTGTGCTGTCCCAGTCTGTTCATTAATAAGGCTTTTAGTTATATAACAACCCTGCTTTAAAACTGTCTGCTTTCCTGTAACATCACAGAAATAGCAGACTTGGCCCCCTGCCTCTTGAAAAGTGGCTGCTGAGGTACTTATAACATCAGCTCCAAGACATTTTTCAGTGAAAGTTGGAATATGGAAATGTCATATTTTTCCTAGTATTAAACAGTTGTTAAACTAGAAACATAACTCTTGCCAGAGAGCTATTTCTTGTGCCTGTCGTCTTCACAGAAGGAAAATGAACATGCATTTTTCTTTCATTAAGTATTTTAAAGTTCATCCTTGTTTGGTGATCTAGTCAATTAAAATAAGTTTATGGGCAGCTTGTGAGAGCAGAAGACTAATTAATTTTAGGTGTTGGATAAAGCACATTTCTTCTCCATTTTTGTTTGCTAATGAGTATTACTAATACCCATAATAACAGATCTTATAGAAAATAGTGTTACACAGAGTTTATGATACTTTACAAGTAATTATCTCAATATCATTATGAATTAACAAACTACTACTTTTGTGGGAAAATATACCAGTCAGCAATGTTATATCACCACAGCACCTAGAGAAAATAATCTCTAATATCATTATCATAGAAAATAAGAGCATCCTTTAGAAATGGTAATTGAAATTCACAATTTTTTCAACAGTGATGAACATTTTCCAATATCCCACCTAGTATTGCCCCCAAAAGTGTAAGTGAAGTCCAGATGTATTAGACAGGCAGTGTAAAACCCTAGAACATACTCCAGAATGTTGCTTTTCTTTCAATCAATATTTCTGTCTCTTAGAGTCAGCTGTAAGTGTAGGTTCTCCACCCAAAATTCCCTGTCATTGGAGTTGGATGGGTCTGTGGGGTAGTTTAGGCTTTTCACTACTGTAAGTGCATCCTTTTAGAGCCAGACTGGTTCTTTGAGCTGGTTTCACTGGACCATCCAGCATAAAGAGTTGCATATTCTGAAAGGTTACATTGTTTTTTTACAAACAGTCACACTTTGAAGTCACACAATGCTCAGCTGTCCTCCAATTTAATGTAATGCTGTTCTCTTGATGTAAGCAAAGGGTTTATTTTACACAGAAAGCACTTTCTGAGAGGTGACTGTGCAACACATCCAGCCTTGCTGAAACCAAACAGAAGTTTAGCTCCACATTCCTGGCTCTTAAGAAAAATACTGAGATCTCTGATTGCAGCACGAAGAACTTGCTTATTTTTAAACATTTTATCTAAAAAACAGAGGTACCGGGTAGGGGTTTTTTTCAGAGGATTATTGGGAGAGTAATTGATCATGCCAAAAAGCTGGTACTCAGAAAATTCTGAGATTTAAAACCCTTCAGTACATAGAGAAGACTACTGGGCTTTCTGCTGAAGAGCTTTCCAAATGGGATCTTTATAGAGATTAAGAGTGGCTTCTGGTGGCTTCAGTTTTGGGGGGTTTTACACTGATGAAATGTTGAAGTCTCTCAAGGCATTCCTTCAGGATGGTATTGAAAGAATATCACCCTTTTTGGTCTGCAAGGGCTTTGAGGTTCCAAGAGGTGAAATACAGGGCTGGACAGTGTGTCCTTCCTTGCAGTGATCTCAGCATGGTCAGAGTTGCATCTGTCCTGTTTTGTCCAGCAAATGGCACCATGTGCAGCTACGAGCAACCAATGGCCTCTTTCTACATGGTCTCAGCCCACTACAGTGAAATGATCTTTGACCTTGATGGCATAGCATTGTCCTTTATAGATTGACACATTGCTATCCAATTTGGTCAGATATCTGCATTCTTGTTCCTTCTCTGCTTTGTTTAAAAGTGTTTGTCCCTTGAGGTTGAAATACCTGATACCTCTCTCTGCCTGTCTCTGCAATGCTCCTAACATTCAAGTCAATCTAATAAAAATTTAATTCTCTTTTCACTATACTTTTCTCTTGCCTGTCTCTTTTGAGTTGGGGTCCCCATGGGCTGTGGTGTAATTGTGGTAGAAACAGGTGAATGGGGAAGCTGGTGCTGTGTGTGGTTCTCCTGAAGAAAGAAGCTGCTCTCTGCTTTTGCACATGCTCTCACCCACCTTATAATTATTGCAGTGTGCAGTGAAATGCATTTGAGGTATGTGTGTTTTATCTTGCTTCTCTCTTTTCAGATCCCCACGTTAGTGATGCTGAAAGCCAGGGCAGATGGCTTCAGTCCCCCTGCAGTGTGACCAGCTGCCCTCAGGGTGAGATTTGCCAAGTGAAACAACTCTCCTTGATCCATGTGGGGCTGATGGATGCAGCACTTATTGTGCATTTTAATTAACTAGCAAATTAGCAAAAGGTTAGTTCACTGATTAAGGTAGGGTGTTTGTTTTAAAAGTTTGCTTATTTATTAAAGCAGTGTTTAGGTTAGAATACAGACTGATATCTCAGTTATTCCCACTTCTTTAGATCTGCCCTCAATGGGAAGTGTTGTTGTCTATCAAGCAAGGTGGCAGCGAGTAACAACCCCCTGGAACTCGAGTATAACTTGGAGGCTACAGAATCTGATGCTGTAGTGGCAGTTCTGCTAATCCCCCTAACCCAGGTCTGTGTGGTACAGTGGGGTGTGTTTAATTTGGTCATCAATTCAGAGCTGGGTTACTGCTCAGCTGGGAGTATTGCTGAGTAGGCCACAGTTCCTCAGTCTTGACTAATTCATTGCTCAGTCTTTGGGGTTTACCTGTGCAGAACTTAGGAAATACACTTAAGAGAACCTCAGCTCTTCCCCATTAGGATAATGGAGGAGGATCTGGAAGCTTGTTAAACAATCCCTCTAAGTCAGCATCCATTCTAAGTCATAGTGATGCCTTTGCTGAAGTGACAAACTGGTTTGAAAAGGTACAGTCATGTAGGAGCTGGAAGTACACAAGTGGAGTTATTAAAAATGAATGCTGTATCCTGTTTCCTTTGTGTTTCTTGTCACTGACATGACTTCACAAGTTGCAAATCTATTAAACATTTCAAACATGGAACTGGAGCTCATTAAGCAGAACATTGACTGGTATATAGCAAACTGTTTTCAAATTCAAGACTGCTAACATTTGTCTCCAGAGTTTTTTGTCTTCTAGGTTGTCACCAAGCAATCCAGCTGTCTGGGGATACAGCCTGTGCTTCCTGTGATCAGAGTGTGACTGTCCTTTGGGGTGAGGTAGTAGGTTGTATAGTTTTAGGGCTATGCCCTGCCTGTCAGATAACTATACAATCTACTGTCTTTCCTGAAGTGGCTGTGATGTCAGCGCTGGATGTCTCTGACAAACAACACAGATATTTTTCAACTGTACCATTCTCTGGCTCTGTCTGTAGTTTGGTTCTTGTACACAAATGTCCCTAGAGTGTTTAGATTCCTGTAGTTCCCAGTCAGGCTCAAAAGCCATTTTCTTCTGGCATTTTGGGAGAGCAGGTGGGCTGTGAGTGCCAGGACACAGAGGTACAACCCAGTCTGCAGTGGGTGTGCTCACACACAGCTGTCTGGGGTGGCCATGGGAGTGGCCACTTGGAAACAGCTGATCCTTCTCTCCCTTCTTTTCTGGCATTTGTGTTCGTATTCAACATAAAATGGTACTTTTGATTCAGCAGCTGTTTAAATCCACTGGGTGTAGGCTGTTTGAGAAACTACAAAGGGATGAGCTGGACTAAACTCCAAGAGGATGTCTTCAGTCAGTTGTGTTCTGCTCTGGAACTGGTAAATTCTTGAACTCTAAGTAAGAGGGTTTGGACACTGATTTGACTCGTTTTTTTATTACATATTGCTAGTTTGGGAGGGACAGTGTTTGCCACTGCAGTTCTCCTGTCTCTGGAGTCCCTCCACCAGTTCTGTCTGACTGCCAGGCAGAGCTGTGGGGAAGGGCTGGGAGGTCACACGTGGCCTTTCTAAGGCTAAGAAATGCATGGGCTGGAGAGTGATAAGGTAATTTACTTACAAATGGTGAAAAGGTTCCTTCAGAAGATGCACGTGATGCTCTAACAGGATGAGGTAGTAGGTTGTGTGGTTTCAGGGTAGTGATTTTGCCCCAATCAGGAGATAACTATACAACCTACTGCCTTCCCTGATAGGCAGCATAACAACATCAGTGTCTTAATTCACAGAGAAACAAGAGCTAAAACACACTCCTGAGATAGGCTTGAGACCAGCAAAGTAAGTCTAGATACAATTGTTGCTATCCTAATAGCTATAAATTTAGATTTTAAGTGTAAATTTTTGATAACTGCCTGCAAAATAATTACCCTTTTTTAAGTCTTTATCATGAAAAATTGAATTAAAGAAGCTTTATTTATTTCAAAGTTTGCCTGCTCTTGATCTATTTCATTTTTGGTTCATTTGAGTGGGATGAAGTTACTGGGGGAAATGATTCAAAAAATGCTGCGAACTTGCATTCAGGAAGTTTGTATTTCCTTGACACCTGAGTGCAACAAATTTTACTTGTAATGTCCTGGTTTAGTTCAACCTCACCTCTCCCTCAGGAATCTTGCAGTGTTTTACAAATAGTACTAGGTTAAGTCACACAACATTCTTCAGCAGGTAAGGTTTACATTGCAAGGGAAAAGCTGTAACAATGAAAATCAAGAATGAGAATTAAAAAACCAAAACCAGACATCTATTTAGTCCCTCAGTTTCTCATAACAGGCTCATTTAATGACATTTAGTGCCCCCAAAAGAATTCTCTGCTATCTAAAAAGCCCAAATTTCATCTGAAAAACTATGGACAAAAAATGTTTGGTCATTAAATCTTTAGAATCTTACAAGAAAAATCTGTGGAAGGAAGGGACGTAGTAATCTTTCCCCCATGTGCAAAATACACCCAAAAATAGGAGTCCTGTAAACCTTGAGACTAGAGGTATCAGACTGGTTTTGTATAACCATTAGTACATATTTGGAGATCATACAGCAGCCTGTTACTGTAGACTGGAGTCAAAACTGAAGGTAGCTGCAATCCTGTGTTTCTGTCTGCCATGCTACACAAAGGCAAGCCTGCCTTCCCTGAGAAGCTTTCCCCTCATCTCTGTAGCTGGGAGAGCTGTGACATGCTCAGTGAAAGCAAATGGAATAACTCATCCTAAAGTCAGCAGCAAAAGTGGGTATTTTATTGCCTCTCTGGTCCAAAAATACCACACATTATGTGGAATCAAGTGATACTTAAAGTAATTCAGCACCTCGAAACAGGGCCTTTTGTTCATACCTTTACCAAAGGTTTGGAAGGCTTTTAGACTTGGGCTCCTAGGGACAGATGAAGGTTGTTGGTACAGGAGGAAAAGTTGTTACATGTCTGAAATGCCCACAGAAGAACAGGCTGGTTTTAATTTTCTGCATTTCTCTGGCTGTGCATCTCTTAATGCAGCGCTGCAGGTCCTGAGCTCTTTCTTGCAGCCTCAGGGCTGCAGTGTGAGTGTGAGACAAGCTGGGGTAGTGATTGCATTGTGTGTAGCCTAAAGCATCCTGCTGCTCTCCAGGGTGCAGAACAGGCTGGATAGCAGAGTCTTGCATTCTGTAAATACAGAGAGAATGTTCTCTCTGGGACAGTGGGGTTAACAGAGGGAAAACGCTGTCCACGTTCTACAGCAGCCTGTTAGATCTCAACTCTGAAGTAGTTTTCAAATCTTCTGGCTCTGCCTGGGTCAGCATTTTGCTCTTGGTAATGAGCTGTGAGTTTTCAGATTCTAGTCATTCTGGCAATCCCATTAAAATAAAGAGCCAAAAATATCCATAGTGTTCTCCTCTCTAGGATCAACTGTAAATGCAAAACCATGTGCCTGTACTTGGCAGCATGTGAGCCTGCAGATAATCAGGCCTGTCCTTAGCAGTGGCTGTCATTACAGCTAATGACTCTCCACCAGAAACTTGAAAGCACAACTCAGGGGCACTGAGTATTTCCCAGAACTGCACACTGAAAATGTTTGTATCCAAATGTAAGCAGCAGCTTGGCCTGCTGGAATCACAAGGGGAGAACAACTGGGTTTTTTTAAAACCCCAGTCAGCATTACCACTTCTTGAGGTGTCATGCTGTTTGTTGCACACATCAGGTGTGAGGAAGGAGCTTAATCATGACTACACATAACATCACATGAGAGGCGTGTATCGTGACATGCACTTTTGTATAGTGTGTGTCTGCTTAAATAGCTCTCTTTGATTTAGTGTGCCAGCAAGTATTCATTGATGAGCACAAGCTTAAAACATCTTGCTGGAACAAAGCCTGGAACATTTGCTTAGAGCAGGCCAGGTAAAAATTGGTGGGTGTGGGATTTTCTGTGGGGCCAGGATTTCAGTTATTAACCTCCCTTCTGTGCCCTGGAGAAAGTGTGTGGTGTTTTGAGGGAAGGCACAGAGAAGACATTGAAGCAGCTCTCTGACATTGAAGGCACTGCTGAACTTTGCATCTCCACTGTGTGGGTGTGTGAAGTGTTCAGCCTCTTCTACCTTTTCAAGGCTCTTACAGTTCTGTTGGATTTTTAAACATGAGCAAAAGTCCTTATTCTCTGAAACCAGTTACCCAGTGTAAAGATTTTTACTTCATTTGGCAAAACCCTAAAGGCAGACGTTTACAGACAACCCCAATAAGCACCCTAATGCTGCCAGCCCCACCTGTGAGCATCCAGCCTTGCCCCGTGTGTGAGTGCCCTGGGGTGCAGCTGCTGGGGCTCTTCCTCCATGGCTGCAGCAGAGGCAAAACCACAGAACACAGGAGTGGTTCCTGGGCTCTCTGCTGAAAGGCCAAAGGGTGTTTATACTGGGGGAGGGTCCAAAAGCCCAGTAAGACTAACTGGTGTCCCAGTCTGTGCTGGTACAGGTGTGACATGGCACCCCCCATCTTGCTGAACAGGAGGGGCAGTTGTGGTTACAGGGGGAGAGCTGATGCTTGTTGGGAAATCCAGAAAGCCCAGCCTTGGAAAGGGTTCCCATGCTGGGCCTGGTCCCAGCATTGTGCTCTTACTGGGAGNCCTGATATCCAGCCTGACCCTGCCCTGACACAGCTCCAGCCGTTCCCTGCTCCTGTCCCTGGTCACACAGAGCAGAGATTGGAGCTGCCCTTCAGGGGAAAGCTGCAGACTGCAATGAGGTCTCTCCAATCCCATTTTCTCCAACTGAACTGACCAAGTGCCCTCAGCCACTCCTCATGTGGCCCCTCCAGATTCTTCACCATCCTCATGTCCCAGCTTTGGATGCTCTCTGAGAGCTTTAGGTCTTTCTTATTGTGGTGGCCAAAACTTCCCAGCCCCAAGAGCAGCAAATCCTGAATGACAGGAACATTAACAAAACCTTTTAAAGCTATATTGGCATTGGTCTGATCCATGTGATCATGGATGGCTATCCATTAAGGCATCCAAGTATTAACTTCCTTTACAAAACTGGGAGATGAGAGGCCAGGAAGATGTCTGTGAGGATCTGGGATTCAGCAGTGTACATGCTCAGATTTCACCAGAAGTCAGCACCAGCATTGCTTAACAAAGCAAGACAAGGTACCAAAAAGCCTTGGCCAAAATATCCACTGGTTTTCAAAGAAATCTGTGTTCCTAAGTCACATGGACACTTTCAATTGTTCTACAATTAGAAGTAATGAGCACCAGTCATGCTAAGCATTTGATGGTATAAAAACTTGTGTGGTTGTGGGATACTGTTCATGTCTAGTCTCCTACACAAATCAAAACACAACAGGGAACCAGGTTAAGAGACAGTTGCAAATGAGTGCCCTGATGTGTCTTATGTTCATGTTCCAGAGGTTCTTGCTCTGGGTTTTCTCTTTCCAGCTTGCTTATACAAATGTAAACAATAATATTTCCATCCTCAAGGAGCCCAAGTGAGATTTTATAAAGCAAACAAAATGTATTAAGAAGGTTTCTCAACCAGCTGGAAGTGAGCAGCAGTTTACAGATTAGTATCTGGTGTTAATTAACACTTGGAAGTGAGAAACACTTGAAGTAACACAGATAAAAGTACCACTCTTAGACAGTTCTTAATGTAAACATCTAAACTGGAAATAAAATTGTTCCTAATACAGTAAATTGGCATTTCCCTTTTGTGAAAACAGGCAGTTTAACCCTTCCTTTACACAGTAAGGCAGGTCCTTTGAACATCTCACTTTTGGTGATGAAAACATCTCACTTGTGAAATTTTTAAAACACTTCACAGCACTCAGGGATCTGGGAGGTTTCAGTCCATCTCGGACTTTACAGTCCTTCCTGAGCAGATTATTCCTGTGTGGAAGCATGGCTTCTCTGGCTTCAGTCAGGACTTGGTACTGTGTTTCTCACATCTGGTAAAAAAACTACCCTGCAAGCTTGACAAATGATAGTGTAGCAGTGACTATTTGAAAATCAGATGGTCCCACAGGTCCTATTTTGATTTAGGCTTGGCTTGCTGGCTCATTCCAGTGACCTCCACTGAGGTTTGGCATAAGATACTCATGGTTGCAACATAATTTTTTCCTCCTTTTTATTCAACTTTTTCCTCCAAAGTTTCAACATGGCCACAACTTTGGTTTTCTTTTTCTCTCCTCTTTTTTGCTTTTTACCATGGGTAGAAGAAAATTATTGATGGCCCAGGATTCAATGATTTACCTTTTATTCCTGCATCTTAGCAAAACTTAGAGTCTGAGTTTGGAAGTTCAAATAGACAAATGTGTTTTCATTTCATTCCCCTTTGCAATTCATCTTTTCCAAAATGGAGTAAGTTTTAACTGTAGCACAAAAGAAACCTTACCAAAATGTTACATCCTTCATATTACAGCAGCTGTCAGAAAAAAGAAAAAAATCATTCACATTTTTTTTTTTTTAAATTCAGCAAAATTATTATTAGGGAAGTCTCCCTTGGAAAACTTCCACACTTGAAAGTTTTTCCCACTAGGGCAAAGAAAGATTTTGCTGTCTAGAATCTGGACAGCACATTCTGTGGGTGAGGGTGTGGGCACACACCCCAAACCCTCCATCACTCAGGTACAGCTGTGAAAGGTCCGTGATATTGGTGCAGCTTTCCCTGATCCAGAGCCGTGTCTGCAGCTGGGACACGAGAGTGGCTTGGCCACAGGGGAGCCCAGCCAGGAGTGGTGTTTGGTTTCCCCAGGTGATGCCAGGAGGAGGCAAACCTTACATCCCCCAGGCCATTCCCACCCAAGGCAGGTCGGTGTGCTCCTCACTGGAGTGTTTAAAGGTGTCTGATCTCTGTTAGGTCTGCAGACATCAGAACCCTTCATTTTTGAGGCAGGTGTGCTCACCTCAGCCTGAGGGCAGATGGGCTCCAGTGGCAGG